>OX456985.1:121395124-121767624 GCA_949752695.1 Melanostoma scalare
TTGACTTCTTACTTGCATTGGTGTTATTATCTGTGGGTTGATCTTCTCATGATTTAAGTAGAGGATAACATCTAGCAGGACATCTTGAGTGCGTTCGAAATTATTAAGCATCATACTTAAATACGTAGTGAGCGCAAGAAAATGTTGATTATTCACAATTTCGTTTTGTTGTTTTCCAATTGTATTGAAAGTTTTTGTTAAATATGTATTTAATGTGTTAAAATCATTTTGAACTTCTAATGAGTTGCGCCTCAGTATATTTGCCGTAGAGTCTGCAATGGAACTCTGTTTTCGGATGAGAGAATATAAGTGTTGATCCTGTTTATTTGCCAATTCAATTTGATTTTGAATATGTTGAGCATCTTCCTGATCTAGCACACCAAACAAACTATGCGCTACGCTTCCAACAAAATCAAATGGAGATCTACGATGTCGCATTGAACTCTGGGTTGTAGTATTGAACCCGTTTATAAGATCGTTCTTTTGGTCAACGTTTATTATTCTTTTTCGAAGAATGTCGATTGTCGAATTGCAGTGATAAGTTCTCTCCGATTTATCCGCCATATAAGCCCTTTCTAATTCCTTTAAATACCCTTTCGTTTCGCTCAATTCAAGCCAGTAATTGGTCAGATTGTAGTAAACGTAAAGACTCCAAAAATTGTCGGCTACTCGCAGTGTTCCCATATCTTCAAAATAAATTCCAATATCATTATCTAGGTTGCTTATTACCACTTGGCTGTCTATGTTTGTCGAACTGATTGGTGCTACAAAAAATGTAAAGAGACAAGATATTAACACAAGTCCCTTTGTTATTTTATTGTGGTCAATTCTTCATATGTTAACGTTGCTTCTCCGAGATGGCGAACTAAAAGGTTCTTGGCTGATTTCACAGCTGACTCCCAGAGTCCATACCAAAGTGTGGGGAGCGGGGAGGAATAAAATTAAAATTTATTCCACTCTGGCTACATGAAGATTGAATGGCAGTTTCCATTTTTTTTGAGTGCATGACGTCTTTGAGTTCTTTAAGTTGGTTACTTGCACCGACGAAATTAGTCGCGTTATCGCAGAAAATAGAGTGACATAATCCTCGTCTACCAATAAACCTTTTAAGAGAATTTATAAACGATTCTGTGGAGAGGTCTCCTACCACCTCAATATGAATCGCTTTAGTAGAAAAACACACAAAAATTGCCAGATAAGATTTTGTGGGGATCTTACCTCTGATTTTGTTATGAGATTTAATGGGTCCAGCGAAGTCTACTCCAGTTTAATAAAATGGACGGGATGGTGTTACTCGTTCAAATGGCAGGTTGCCCATCAATTGGTTAATAGAGTTGGGCTTAGATTTTGCACAAACAATGCAACTTCTGATCACTGATTTTGCTTCTCTACCGACGCTCAGTATCCAATATTCTTGTCGTGAAATTGCAATTAGTGCCCTATGAGATACATGAAGATTTGTTTTATGTAAATGTTCTAAGAGGAACCTTGTAACCACGTAATTTTTGAAGAGCAGAATTTGATGTTTTGCATCCGGTAGAAGAATTGAATTGACTAATCTGCCTCCAACTCGAATCAAATTAAGTTTATTATCAAAATACGATGTCAGTGTTGCTAAATTTGATTTTGAACTCACACCAACATGATGTTTCAAGGCCTTATATTCATCTGGAAACGTTGTACGTTGAGTGTACACTAGTAGGAGGCGAGTTCCTTCACGCAGTTCATCAGCGGACAGCAAACCAGTTCTTCTAAGTAGATACGGTTGTCTAACGATTCTTAAAAATCGAATGCTGTATGTAATAATTCTCTGTAATCTACAAAAAGAGTTTCTATGATTCATAGTATTCAAGATATCTTCTTCATTATTTGCAGTTAGCAAGGCCGTCTTATTCCTTAATTCCGGTATTACCTGTGGAATGGTGTACTTACTTTCTTCCCACAAGTTTTCATCCAATTTGAGAAATGCTGGACCTTCTAACCATCGCAGAGAAATGGAAAGTTTGTCAAGCGTACAGCCTCTTGTTGTTAAATCAGCTGGATTTATTTCTCCCTTAATATGTTTCCACTGTGAAATCTGCGTTTCAGTTTGGATTTTGGCTACCCTATTTGCAACGAAGGTGTCCCATACATAACAAGGAGAATTTATCCAAGCTAGCACAGTTGTTGAGTCAGTATAATAGGCAATCTTATGAACATATATGTTGAAAGTTTGAAGTATTCTCCTGACAAGTTCTACCAGGATCTCCGCTGCTTGAAGTTCAAGTCGAGCTATCGTTGTGGTTTTCATCGGAGCTATTCGAGATTTTGAACAAAGTAATTTGCTAAAAATATAACCTGATTCGTCAATCAGAAAAGCCATGTAATTCAGTTCTTTTTGGTTTTTGACACATAACAAATCTTGGTATCCTGATGCTTCTAAGGTCAAAACATTGATTAATATAATCCTTTTACTTACTTGCGAGATCCAAAGGAAGCTTATCATCCCACGAGAAGTTCGTTTTCCACAAATCTTGAACAAAAAGCTTTCCAAGCATTATTGCAGGACTCAGTAAACCTAAAGGATCAAATAAACGAGCGAGGTCAGATAACACACTTCTGCGCGTCACAGTTGCTTCTGGCGTTTTAAATTTTTCAGAATTAAAACCAAATTCAAAACAGTGGATCGTTGGATTCCAAATTAATCCCAAGGTTTTAATAACGTCAGGCTGATGAAACCTTACCAATTTTTCTTTGTGTGCATCAGGGATGTTCTTTAAAATGTTTTCATCATTAGAACAAAATTTTCTTAATTCAAATTTACCCTTTTCTAAAAGTAGTATAATCTCCTCAAGGAGTTCTCTAGCCTTTGACACTGAGTCTGCTCCAGCAAGTAAATCATCCACGTAAATGTTTTGACTTACTGTTTGTAATGCGATGATGATCATGGATGCGTTACGTGAACATTTTCGTATTGTTTTGCAAGTTGAACGAAACATTTTGTTGCTAAGTATGGAGCGGAAGCCGAACCATAAGTCAAGGTGTTGAGCCTATAAGAGTAGGAATAGGTGCACTTTGGACCGATCCGTTAAACGTTAGAATATTTGAAAATTTGAAAAAAGGTAAATGTATGAGGAATAGAAAGTGTGAATAAATAAATGATTTTATTAGTGAGTGATAAAACCCAATGTAATGTTGTTTATGGTTGTTTGTAAGGGATCGACACGGGACACCATGTCGTGAAGTCGAGTATTAAAATCTACAGATAAATGAAAAGAGGATTGTGAAAATAAAGTGTTAAGGAAATGTTTTGTTTGTTAGAAAATTGGGTAAAGGTAAAGGTAAAGGTGTAAAGAGTGAAGTTAAAGGTAAAGGAATGTTGGATTGTTTGTAAATAAAAAAGGTGTAGATTGTGAGAACGAATGAAAGTGGTTTTTAGAAAATTCCAATCTACAAGCAAATTTATGACTGCAAAGGATCGAAGCGGGTCACTGTGTCGTCGTTTGATAGGTATTCTATATAGATGTCCCTAAATAGCCAAGTACTAATATTTACGAATATAAATCAACAGAGGATTCTGAAAATAATCTGTTAAGGAAATGTTATATTTGCTTGAAAATTGGAAAAGGTTGAAAGATGCAAGTGCAAAGGATCGATGCGGGTCAGCGTGTCGTCGTTTGATAGGAATTGTATTGATGTACCTAAATAATCAATGTGAATCGGTTCATGTAAAATAAAGAAAATGCTGTCAATTAGATTTTTGGAATTTATTTCTTTAATTTTATTCAATACATTTTATAGGATTTCGTTTTTATTTATCCACGAGTTATGTTCTGTTGGAAATCCCAACCACTTAACAAAAACTTTTTTGCCTCTTGTCTGTAGAATTTTTTCCACCAGAAATACGTTTTTACTTTTTGACTTCATTAATTCTTCATTATAGAAACCGCCTTGTACGGGTTTTCCTTCAAAGTCTTCAAGAAGATATGTTATAGGGTTAGTTTCTTGGATTTTTCTTATTTTAAAGATCTCAGTTGTCCAGTTGGGGGTGTATCCTTTTTCAAACACATGTTTATGTTTGCTGATTCTTACTTTATCACCGACCTTAAATTTTTGTTTAATTATTTCTCTTTTCTTGGTTTTGAAAAGTGGTAATATAGATTTTGAATTTTCCTTCGTTACATCTACAGGATAACATTTAATGGTTCTGTGAAAAGAATGATTGTAATCATGGAGTAATTTCTTATAAATATTTATCCACTTATAGCTGCCATTGAAACTAAATTCTTTCCACATTTTTTCTTTTAAGGTTCTATTAAATCTTTCAACAATAGAAGCCTTTAATGAACTAAAAGTAGAGTAATGGTTAATTTTATACTTTCTCATTAAGCTATTGAATGTTTTGTTGTAAAATTCTTTCCCATCGTCTGTTTGCAAATTTTCGGGAGTTCTAGAAGAATCAATAAATATTTGTTCCATCCCTTTTGCAATAGTTATTCCTTTTTTGTTTTTCATTGGGATGGCCCATGCGAATTTCGAAAAAGAATCGATGACTGTCATTAAATATTTAAACTCTTTGTTTTGGGAACTATAAGGAATCATTTCAACAAGATCAGCCTGCCATAAATCATCATAACCTTTAATGATAACATGACGACGTTTGAAATTTCTACGTGCTGGCTTATGCAACTCTTCCACAACCTGCCGTTTACTCATATTTGTAAGGAGTGAATACAACAAAACAAAAAAGAAGTCTTTTATAGCTATATAAAATATATTATTTTTTATTTATTTTATTCCAATTTTTATAAAATAACATTAATTTCTTAATTCTTACTAAACGATTTTCAATCATATAGCAAGCACATGTATCGGGTCCTAGTTGACATTGATTTGATGACCAACAGCAATTGGAGTAATGGTTACCATGAATTGAGTCAACATAAAATCTGTTTTCGAATCTTTTAAGAAAAGATATAGAACTTTTAAACTCTTCATGGTGTTCATCTAATATTTCTCCATGATTTTTTAAAAAATCACAAATATCTTTTATTATTATTTTTTCCGAGTCCATTTTAAAGGTTCCTTGTTGTCTAAGTTCTGAATACTAACTAGCAAATTTTATTTTATTTTATGAAAATTGAACTTTTCTTTAGTCTCTTTCATATATGTAATATATATACATATATATGTACAAACAATATTTCTTACTTATGGAACATAGGGTGTAATGGGAATACTACTTTCATAACATGATCAGCTTTTGTTCCTATTTTATCATCAATATACTTTTCTTCTGCAGCATCTTTAAGGTTTTGGGAAATCGGAAATGATTTCATGTTTTCATGGACCATAGATGTTATTGTTTCTTTTATAGAGGAGTCTATGTGATTTTTTAGTACTCGAATTTCCTCACTAAAAGTTGACAAAACTTCCAGCAATGAAGAGTTTACGTGGTTTTTAATACTTGTTTCCGTAAAACTTATTTGATCATCAACATATCCTTTGCAGACGGCCTGGTGTGGAAATCTCGGTTTTTTTCCTATGTTGTTTAAATATCTATGCCCCATATCAAAATCACCCGATGGTAGGATTTTAAATCCGATTTTTTGAGGTTCTACATTGTCTAAGGTTTTTTGAAAAAGTTTGGAACTCCTACCGAACTTGTCAACGTTCATCTTGTATATGCAAGGATTATGGTTTTGATTAATCTTAATATATGATATTTGATTCTTTTAGTTCTTCAATTATAGAATTGATTTCATTCTGATGGTTATTGTTGCCAGCATTTTTTGATGCTGTTAAAAGTCTAAGTCTATTAACAATTTCATTAGGATCATTCCAGAACACATATTCCATATTTTTGTTTGTGTATGTCATTTCAGTAGTATCAGTATAAGATGCCCCTGTTTTTTCGCTTTCAGCTTTAAGTCCGACAGCAAGTTTTTTAATTATTTGAGTATATTTTGCACCTCTGTTACCCTTGATTCGTGAAGAACTGTCATGATTTATTCTATGTGCGTTGGTTTTTTGTAAAATTTTTCGATATTCTTCTAAGTCATTAGCACCATATTTCTGCTTACGTGGATTTTTCTTTAACATCAACTCAATGAGACCAGGAGTTCGGCTAAAAGTCTCACCATCAATTATAAAATCATTTTCATTCATTTCAAAGTTACATTTGCCTATTTTAATAGTTTGAGTGTTCACATCAAAATATGGACCATAATTTGTATCGCGATTCGATTCTGATAATATTTTTTGGGTGAAAGAAGATGATTTGTCAGGCCTGTCCATACTTTTTGTTAAAAAAGACATCCTGTTAGAACCTGTTATATTCTTTGGGGTACTGAAAATAAGAGAATCGTCTATGCTTTCCAATTCCTGTGTTAGTGAACTTGTTTGTTCATGATCTGTTCCGTTCTTTTCATCAAACGATTTGAATAGAAATTTACGATTTTTTAGTGTCTCTTGCTGAAAATTGTCTTTCCTTTCTTTCTCAATCAATTTTTTTAACGGCTCAACAATAGGTTTGAATGTGTTTTCCAATTGAGTTTCTCTCATATTTTGGCCAGTTTTAAGTTGTAAATATTTATTTCTAAGCACATTTTTAGTTTTCACTAGATCTTGTACCACGTTTTCATCCATTTCTATGATTTATGAAAAAGAAATTATTTGCCTTTAACCAGCTAGCTGTCTCTAACAGTGATATTGTCAGAATGTTTGGATCTTAAATGGTAAATGCGTATTTATAGCAATGCAGTTTTATTGAAACTGTTTTTGTAGCGACCTTTTAAAATACTGCTCTCTTTGTCTATAACCAGGAATCCAAAATTATCAGTCCAACAGTGAGAACACAACTCTTTAAATTGATTAAATGTCATATCTGAATTAATATGATCTTTGTAAACATGCTTCAAATTCAACTCATCCTGTTTGAAAAGAATGATAAAGTTAGCATTATCTCTGATCAAATGTTTTGGTATATGAGTATAGGACTGACATAAGTAAAAGCTGTCAACCCCGTTATGTCGTCCCATGCAAAAATAGTCTCTTATATTGTTTTGCTTCTGACATGCAACATCATCGAATATGAAAACTGAGTTATTTTTAGCTTCTGATGGTGTCATTATTTCACAATTGTTTGAAAATTCATTGTATTCCATTCCTCTGATTGATGTTATCAGTTTTTTAAGATATTGATATTTTGGCTGATGCAAAGATTTAGAATAAATATAAATATTTTCAAACTTCAATCCATTAGGGTCAAGAAGAATGCTAAGCATCACATTTGTCTTCCCGCAATTTGAAGGTCCTACGATAATTCCTCGAATACTGTTTGGAAACAAAGATCCATGTTTCTTTTTAATTTTAACATTGGAATCAAAATTTTTTATTTTTATAATTTCTTGCTGCTTAACGAAGCGCATAATGATGACTAACAACTTCTGAAATAAAACATCTCGTTTTAATATATTTCTAATCATATATGTTTCAACCCTCGCCTAAGAAGGTGTATTAATTATAATATGATTGAGCACAACACTAAAAAAAAAAAAACCAGTATCATAAAAAAAAGAAAATCATTTGGAGGAGAAGGGTTTTTAAATAAGGCTATTGACAAACTACCGTTCGAACTACATATTCCCTCCTATAATTATTGTGGTCCAGGAACGAAATTGGAAGAAAGATTACGTAGAGGAGATAAGGGAATTAATCAATTGGATGAGGCTTGTCGACTGCATGATATTGCATATTCTAAAAGTAGCTCTCTCTCAGATCGACACGTTGCCGACAAAGCTCTAACAGAACAGGCTTGGAAAAGATTCAAAGCAAGTGACTCTTCAGTTTCTGAAAAATTAAGTGGGCTTTTAGTTACCAACATGATGAAAGCAAAGACAAAATTTGGTATGGGGAATAAAATGGCCCGATCTGTAAATAGAAAAACTATCAAAAATAAACCCAAAAAGACTTGCAAAAGCAGTATTTTTAAAAAGGTTATAAGTGAGGCAAGAAATGCTATTAAAAATAATGTCAATTGTTGTGGTACAACCTCTATAGCAAATATTGCTGTTAAGGCTGCAAAAAATGCCTTAAGAAATAAGAAAAAACAGGACATTACCACTCCGAGAATAATTCCACTTCCCAAGAGTGGTGGTTTTCTCCCACTTTTAGCTCCTATTCTCGCTGGTCTATCAGCTGTGGGTTCTTTGACGGGTGGAACAGCTGGCGTAGTAAAAGCCATCAATGATGTACGAGCTGCTAAAAGACAATTCGAAGAAAACAAACGTCATAATCAGGCTATGGAATCAGTAGCTATTCAAGGAAATGGATTATTCTTACGACCATATAAAAATGGTCTTGGCCTTTTTCTTAAAACTCCAAATGCAAAAAACTAATTGACCTGCTACCTAACCATCCTTTAAGTAATTTGGAAATTGAACACTTTGGAAATAACCACTTAAAGAATTTTAGAGGAGTTTTCATGCGAGACTCATTACCAAGGATATCATTCGATAAGGAATGTGGTGTTTTAAATTTGGATGATGAAGCTGGGATGGGTACTCATTGGGTAGCATATATTATAAACAAAAAAAATAATGTTATCAAGTATTTTGATAGTTTTGGAAATTTGAGACCACCAACTGAACTTATAAGCTATCTTGGTAGTAACATAAATTATAATTATATCCGAGAACAAGACTTTGATACATTTATATGTGGTCACTTATGTTTAAAATTTTTACTAGAACAATGTAATATTATTTTTTAAAAACTTAAATGAGAATTCAATAAAATGACGTAGAAAAATCAAAACCTCATCATTTGTCTTTTAATCGAGATGTCGTTAACACTTACTTTGAGTGGAAATGAATCAACTCTGACTGCTGAGTATTTCCCACCAATTGTACTGAAGTCTAATTATTATGTATGTGGGCTTATAGATTTTCAAACATATAACTCTATACCAAATGTAGATGAGTTTAATAACTTGTTACATGTGGGTGATAACGTTATAACGTTTCCAATAGGTTCCTATGAGATAGAAGATATTAATAATTTAATACAAACAAAAATTATTGAAATTAATAAAAACAAGAAAAGTGGAGCCAAAAAGAGTGAAATTAAAATCAAGGCAAATAACAATACTTTGAAATGTGAACTAATTAGCTCAGAAGACATTGACTTCTCTAAACTAAATTCTATCGGAGCTATTCTGGGGTTTAGCAAGAAACTTCTAGAGGCAAATTTATATCATGAATCAGATCTTTATGTTGATATTAACAGAGTAAATGCTATCCGCATTGAATGCAATATCATAGAAGGAACCTATATTAATAATCAATCAGCTCACATCTTACATGAATTTGCTGTTAAAGTAAGTCCTGGCTATAAAATCGTTGAAGCTCCGAGGAATGTTATTTATTTACCTGTGAACGTCAAGCGGATAACATCATTGTGTTTAAAATTTGTTGATCAAGACGGAAAAGACATCAATTTCAGAGGGGAAAAAATAACTGCCCGATTACATTTAAAGCCGGAAATATGATTGTATATGAACATATAATAAATTCAATTTCATATAAAAACAACACACAAAATAATTTAATACTTAATCCATCTTCGAACTCAATTGCGGTAACATCTCGTCTTACCAAAGATAATCGGGACTTTTTATTATCATTAGGATACACATTAAAAAAGAAATATGCTTAATATTTTTCAAGAACCGGAGATTAATGAAAGTATTTCTAAATATGAATATCATACTTATTCACCGTATCAAAACAATTTTGAACGCAATGACATCATTCAGATTTCTATACAACATCAAAATCTTAATGTTCTTCCTTCAGAAAGTTTTTTGTATGTTGAAGGAACAATTTCAAAAGCAGATGGAAAAGAGATACTCACTACAAAACTTGTAAATAATGCAATGGCTTTTCTCTTTGATGAACTACGATATGAACTGAATGGCAAAGAAATTGACTGTAATCGAAATGTCGGAATAACATCAACGATTAAAAATTATTTATCTTTATCCAAAAATGAAAGTGATATGCTACTGAATGCATCTTGGTCACCCGACTCAACTATTAATTTGAAACCAATGCATTTTAATTATTGTATTCCACTGAACAAACTTTTGGGATTCGCCGAAGATTATAAAAAAATTATACCAAATGCTCGACATGATCTAATAATTACACGTGCAAGATTGGATGAAAATGCTCTTATATCCCCGACTGATGAAAATGTTCAAATAAAACTTCATAAGGTTCAGTGGAAAATACCGCATGTGACTTTATCAGATGCTATGAAATTAACTCTATACAAATCTATAAACACAAATAGTTTTATGAAAATTGCTTTTCGAAACTGGGATCTTTATGAATACCCCACACTTTCAACTTCTACCCATCATATCTGGAACGTGAAGACAACAACACAAATAGAGAAACCTCGCTACATTGTCCTTGCTCTGCAAACTGAAAAAAATAAGAGAATATCTGCTGATCCTACAATTTTTGATCACTGTGATCTTACAGACTTAAAAGTTTATTTAAACTCCGATGTCTACCCACATGAAGACCTTAATATTTCTTTTGAAAGAAACAGATATAGTTTGTTGTACAGAATGTATACCGATTTTCAGAAAACATACTATAATAAAGCTAACACCGAACCATTACTTTCCTGGGAGCTATTTAAATCGCGTTCCCCAATTTTTGTTATAGACTGTAGACATCAAAACGAAACCTTAAAAACAGGTCCTGTCGACATACGCTTGGAGATCAGAACATCAAAAAATATACCAGCAAACACATCAGCTTACTGTCTTATGCTCCATGACCGCATTATTGAATACAATCCACTTGATCAGGTAGTCAACAGAATTGTTTGAATTCAAAAAATAAGCATAAAAAATGTAAACATGTTAAAAAATTGGCGAAGAAAAGCGAGTTTAATAAAAAAAATCTAGTTTTTCTTTTTGTAATATAAAATTATTTTTATTATTAAATAAACGAATTTTAATATAACATTTTTTTTATTTAAATTTTTTATAACTAATGTGGTGGTATGTCATATATCCACCTTCGAGCTGAAAACTATACTTCGTCGTATTCATCCTCAGATATATTTTCGAAAAACGCCGCTTCATCGTATTCATCTTCCTTGGATAAATTTTCGAAAAACTGTGCCAACGTCCTTGGAAATGCTGGTATTTCGTAAGGGGTTGGTGGTCGTGATGGTCGTGCTGATGGTGGTGGTGGTAGTGGTGCTTCATCTCGTATGGGGATCCGCCGTGTTGGCTCCACTCTTTGAATCGGCTTTTTTTTCACTTCACCATATATTTCCGCTAAACTAGCAGAAGTAGCAGGGGTTGGTGGTCGTGCTGATGGTGGTGGTGGTGGTGGTGCTTCATCTCGTATGGGGATCCGCCGTGTTGGCTCCACTCTTTGAATCGGCTTTTTTTTCACTTCACCATATATTTCCGCTAAACTAGCAGAAGTAGCAGGGGTTGGTGGTTGTGATGGTGGTGGTGGTGGTGGTGGTGCTTCATCTCGTATGGGGGTCCGCCGCGTTGGCTCCACTCTTTGAATCGGCTTATTATTTTTTTTTTTTACTTCAGCATATATTTCAGCTAAAAGTTCGTCCATGATAGTTGATGTGTACTTGTAACTAATTCTAATAATGTTCATCTCATCATCTTTTATACAAGAAAAAATTAAATGAATACTACCACTACTACTAAAATAGACCTTGACAAAAACCAAAAATAAAAAAAAAAAAATCAAATCTAGTTCTTATTGGTTCAAATAGAATATAAAAGAATAATATAAGGTAACGCCCACGAAAGATATCCTTTAAAGATTCACACCAATATACATGAAAAAGATTTCCCTATTTGTGGCGTGTTGAGGATCAATCGCTAAGAAATTCAAAAGGATGCTTTGGTACCTGTTTTCTTTTTTTTGATATGAGATAGATACAATGTAGATCTATTCCATATAGTTCAAACGAATTTTATCGCCAAATTTTGGCTTCATGTAATCATAATGAAAATCATACATTAACCACTTTGATAGTTCTAAAACGACAAAACCCAAATAAATTGGTTTATCTAGTTTAACACTTCCTTTCTTCATCTCAATAGCGCACATATTCGGTGTAAATATGCTACTACTATGAAAATTGGGATGCGCAATCAGCTTTCTTGCTGAAAATTGGTTTCTATTCGCATCCCATTCTGAAACAATCTTCACATTTCTACGCTTTTCAACATTTTCAATGGTTTTACCATAGACGCTATTGTTCATTAACTTGAAAAAGTCTTTCTCAAACTTATTCCTGGTAACCTTTCTTTTTTCGGTGTTCAGTGAAATATATTTTTTGGAGCCAGTTCGACTGACTAAACTTCATGTCTCTATGTACTTTTTTTAAAACTAATCCCTGGGATTACATTGCTGTAAATTTCTTAAGTGAATTTTGAAATTTTTCCTTGAATTCAAGTGCGCAACTAACTTAGGAATTTTACAACCTGGGGTGGCTATATTTTCAGGACAAAATGGGAGATCGTTATGTGAGTCATGAATACTCGATGGATAATCTAAATCTACTTCCAATACATACCCAACATTATCACCTTTAATGTTGGAGATGTATTCAGATGTATAAATCTGAGGATTATCCCACTGAAAGTTACCATATGGTAAGTGTTGTGACATAGCCCATCCATATAAGTTATTAGCATCAAGATACATTAAGTATTCCGATGCTAGGTTTGGATTATAGCTAGACATGTATTTATTATTAGCTACAGCATTTCTGTGGCTACATTGACACAAACCACCCCCTAATTCCAGTTTTAAAAAAATTGTACATATCGACATCAGTTAAAAGCTCTAACTTGATATTAGTTGTTTTGAGCATAGCGTCCCATGATAACCCAGGAGCTGTAAAATAATGACAAGGATCAAGTTCATAAATTGAAATACAAAGTTTCCTAAAACTTTCAAAAATATCTGCTAATAAAAGCACATCACTCTTAAGATAGAGAACCATATAATCTTCAAGTTTTTTACACTTGAAGTGATCCCATTAGAAGCAATGATCATGCCACTAATATCACCCTGGTCAAGAGAAATGAGGGAACAAAATGTGGTAGAAAACTAAAAAGAAACTACTGTTATGACAATAGCTGAAACCGAGTAATTAAAAAGGCTAAAGAAAATTTGTGTTAAGTTTTTTATTTCAAAAAGTTTTTAATGGGATAATATGTGAGCCTCCTGTGGTATTTGTGGTATGTCGTCTTTGAATCCAAGCTCAATAGCTCGGATATTTAAAGCTAAAATAATATGCGCGATGGTCTGCGCACTCCCCAATGTACCATTCCGTTTTCCGTCCTGGATTTCAAAACGCAAAGCTTCCTGCAACTCCTTAAGCTCCCAGCACGCGGCAGAGAACTCCTCCATGTATATTGAAAAAATATTAAATATATTCTGCATGTTGCTGGCTCTTTTGTATGATTGTTCAAAAATAATCTGAACAGAAAACTCAGAGAACAATTGCTTTTATAGAGGTAGTAGAAACTCTAGGGGGATTCAATATATTGGTTATTGGTGCCACTGATTTATAAAAGAAAAAAGAGACAACATCACATTCAAGAATTGAAAACAAATTATTCCATAGCTTATCTATAAGTTCTAACTACTTCAACCCTCTATCAATATTCACAATGCATTTTTGCATTGTTGGTATATTTTACACTCCCGGTATAAAAATTGTTTTAAAATTAATAAAAACCATCCACAACCACCAATACCGGATGTGACAAATCAATCCCAAACCTTCAAATCTTGCCAGCAAAATTAAAAATTCAGAACAAAACATGGGTCGCATCCTTACTTTCCAGTATAGCTTTAGCTATGCACAATCAATTTTCGGGATGTGACGAAACGCAATAAGAACAAGATATGTTTCAAAACAAAGCAAATATCGGACGAGGCCAAATTCTCTATTTTACATAAAAAAAAACCCAACCACCACCAATTGTCAATGAAATCTATAATACAAAAGGAAACCTATTCATTTATTTCATTTCGTCTTCTGCACATATAGTTTCTAACCTTCACATTCTGACTGTCATATCAATGCCTATCATGCTAATCTGTAAAATTTCATGCTCATACCCAATCTATGCCCAAACAAATATCGAACGTGATAAAATTCTCTATCGTCAAGTATTAACAAATTACCAAAATCTCTCATTTTCGTTCTAAGATCTATCAACGGATCGTATGTATTGTTCAAAATACACACAGCTTCAATTTTTAACAACAACAACAACAACAACAACAACAACAACAACAACAACAACAACAACAACAACAACAACAACAACAACAACAACAACAACAACAACAACAACAACAACAACAACAACAACAACAACAACAACAACAACAACAACAACAACAACAACAACAACAACAACAACAACAACAACAACAACAACAACAACAACAACAACAACAACAACAACAACAACAACAACAACAACAACAACAACAACAACAACAACAACAACAACAACAACAACAACAACAACAACAACAACAACAACAACAACAACAACAACAACAACAACAACAACAACAACAACAACAACAACAACAACAACAACAACAACAACAACAACAACAACAACAACAACAACAACAACAACAACAACAACAACAACAACAACAACAACAACAACAACAACAACAACAACAACAACAACAACAACAACAACAACAACAACAACAACAACAACAACAACAACAACAACAACAACAACAACAACAACAACAACAACAACAACAACAACAACAACAACAACAACAACAACAACAACAACAACAACAACAACAACAACAACAACAACAACAACAACAACAACAACAACAACAACAACAACAACAACAACAACAACAACAACAACAACAACAACAACAACAACAACAACAACAACAACAACAACAACAACAACAACAACAACAACAACAACAACAACAACAACAACAACAACAACAACAACAACAACAACAACAACAACAACAACAACAACAACAACAACAACAACAACAACAACAACAACAACAACAACAACAACAACAACAACAACAACAACAACAACAACAACAACAACAACAACAACAACAACAACAACAACAACAACAACAACAACAACAACAACAACAACAACAACAACAACAACAACAACAACAACAACAACAACAACAACAACAACAACAACAACAACAACAACAACAACAACAACAACAACAACAACAACAACAACAACAACAACAACAACAACAACAACAACAACAACAACAACAACAACAACAACAACAACAACAACAACAACAACAACAACAACAACAACAACAACAACAACAACAACAACAACAACAACAACAACAACAACAACAACAACAACAACAACAACAACAACAACAACAACAACAACAACAACAACAACAACAACAACAACAACAACAACAACAACAACAACAACAACAACAACAACAACAACAACAACAACAACAACAACAACAACAACAACAACAACAACAACAACAACAACAACAACAACAACAACAACAACAACAACAACAACAACAACAACAACAACAACAACAACAACAACAACAACAACAACAACAACAACAACAACAACAACAACAACAACAACAACAACAACAACAACAACAACAACAACAACAACAACAACAACAACAACAACAACAACAACAACAACAACAACAACAACAACAACAACAACAACAACAACAACAACAACAACAACAACAACAACAACAACAACAACAACAACAACAACAACAACAACAACAACAACAACAACAACAACAACAACAACAACAACAACAACAACAACAACAACAACAACAACAACAACAACAACAACAACAACAACAACAACAACAACAACAACAACAACAACAACAACAACAACAACAACAACAACAACAACAACAACAACAACAACAACAACAACAACAACAACAACAACAACAACAACAACAACAACAACAACAACAACAACAACAACAACAACAACAACAACAACAACAACAACAACAACAACAACAACAACAACAACAACAACAACAACAACAACAACAACAACAACAACAACAACAACAACCTATCAAACGACGACACGCTGACCCGCATCGATCCTTTGCACTTGCATCTTTCAACCTTTTCCAATTTTCAAGCAAATATAACATTTCCTTAACAGATTATTTTCAGAATCCTCTGTTGATTTATATTCGTAAATATTAGTACTTGGCTATTTAGGGACATCTATATAGAATACCTATCAAACGACGACACAGTGACCCGCTTCGATCCTTTGCAGTCATAAATTTGCTTGTAGATTGGAATTTTCTAAAAACCACTTTCATTCGTTCTCACAATCTACACCTTTTTTATTTACAAACAATCCAACATTCCTTTACCTTTAACTTCACTCTTTACACCTTTACCTTTACCTTTACCCAATTTTCTAACAAACAAAACATTTCCTTAACACTTTATTTTCACAATCCTCTTTTCATTTATCTGTAGATTTTAATACTCGACTTCACGACATGGTGTCCCGTGTCGATCCCTTACAAACAACCATAAACAACATTACATTGGGTTTTATCACTCACTAATAAAATCATTTATTTATTCACACTTTCTATTCCTCATACATTTACCTTTTTTCAAATTTTCAAATATTCTAACGTTTAACGGATCGGTCCAAAGTGCACCTATTCCTACTTATAAGTCCTCAGAGGTTGATCATTTTTTGTTCTCCAAAGACTAAGTTGAAAAGCTCTGTCTTCTGGTCGAAGTAAAACCTGTCGATACATCTTCCTGATGTCTGCTGTGAATGCATATCTTTTTAATCTAAATCGAAGGATTATTGAAAACAAATCAGGTTGAACTGTTGGTCCGATTCCCAGAACATCGTTTAGAGAATTTCCAGAGGATGTTTTCGCTGCACAGTCAAAGACTACACGCAATGCTGTTGACGAGCTTTCTGGTTTCAAAACGCAATGATGCGGGATGAAATAGTGCGTCTGTGGAATATCCGAATTCTCTATTTGACTCATATGGCCCAATTGTTCATATTCCAATAAAAATTGTGTGTACTGCAGACGTAATTCAATGTTGAGTTCCAGTCGGCGTTCCAGTGAAATAAACCTTTTGCGTGCCTTTTCAAAAGATGCTCTTAAGGACGATGGATCTTTTTTGAACGGAAGACTTACCATGAATCTTCCACTGGGTAGAATTTGTGTAGTCGAGTTGATGAAGTCTTCACAAGGTGCCGTGACTTAAGGTCAAGTGACATAAGGCCAAATTTGAATGTTTGGCCTTATGTCACTTTGCGAAAGCGACATTAGGCCAAATTTTAGGAGTTGGCCTTATGTCACTTTCCCATAGCGTCATAAGGCCAACTTTTTTTAGGACATAAGGCCAACTGTTCAATTTATTGTTTGTTTATGCAGTATGGATTGTTATCAACATCCAGCTTTTTATATCTTGCGCTCATTAACATTCTTCTTCTCAATTATGTAAAAATTAATCTTTTGGACGGCCTTTTCATTTTTCGCAAGACAATCATGTAAGCCTACTTCCCTAACTTATATTTGAGCAAAACATTTTTCCGTTATTAACTTCATATCATAATTTTGCTTGATGGACGTGATGCATTGTTTTATAAAGGAAGATACAGTTATAATTAAAAATGCGAGTGCATACATACAGAATATTTTTAAGTATCATTAGCCGTGTTTCATTGGGAATTTTCATATTCACTTCACTAATACGCTCAATAAGACGCTGTACTCACTAATGCAACTCTATTCCATAAACTCCATATACCAGCCATCCCTGTTGTTCACCTCTGCAAGTGACTTATTTTTATTCACTTATCGTTGTTCACTTAGAGTTATTGTTTTCCCATGTGCGATGTTCTGCTATGTTTTGCTGAAGTGAATACAGATTCCCAATAAAACTCGGCTATTGATACAAAGAGATATGCTTTCAATTAGTTTAGTTTAAAGATATAAGTTAAAAAGCTTTTATAAAACATTCAAAACCTTATCTTAAGCTCAAAACCTAAAGATTTGAAAATAAAACTGAAAAAAATATTTTTAAAAAATTCCCGGCGAATGTTTTTTAAAAGCTTTTTAACTTATATCTTTAAAATAAACTAATTGAAAGCATATCTCTTTGTATCAATGATACTTAAAAATAATCTGTATGTATGCACTCGCATTTTTAATTATAACTGTATATACCTTTATAAAAAAATGCATCACATGTATTTAATCAGAAATACAATTCATAACAGAGGACTGCACTCTCATTATCTTGCTGTCCACTTTTATATATGAAAAACAATAATCCAATTATCTGTCCAATTTGCAGACAAATTGTGACGAATAACACAAACATTTTTTTATAATTGTAAAAAGTATAAGATCTTTTTTGAATTGTTGTCAATTTCTTTAGACTTAGCGTTTATTTTTATTTGTATTCTTTTATGTCGCTGTTCGTTATATATATGACTTTCTTGTTTAATAGTAATATAATTAAATACTAATGAAAATACTTACAATATACACTTGAATATTAAACCATTTTTCGTCTTTTGTTTGAAGTTATGGAATATGAACTTTGTTCTTGGAATCCAGGTACAATCACTTCTGAGTTCTGAGTGACATAAGGCCATATTGGCCTTATGACGCTTTGGGAAGATGACATAAGGCCAACTCCTAAAATTTGGCCTTATGTCGCTTTCGCAAAGTGACATAAGGCCAAACATTCAAATTTGGTCTTATGTCGCTTGGCCTTAAGTCACGGCACCTCTTCACAATTTCGTTCTTCATTGCTCATCCGTTTAATTGAAGAATCATGACTTTCACACTCCCAGAATCTGCTTACAAGTTTTTCGATTTTTGAAAGAGATGGTGCTGTGGCAATGCTGCATACAGCATTATGTTTGGTACCTTGAACACCACCTGCTACAATCCAACCCAGTTTCGTGTTTCGAAGTAGTGGAAGTTGAGGACCAATAAAGATTTCTCCTGGAAGTAAAAGATCAAAGAACAATTCAGCACCAATCAGCAAATCTATTTTTTGGTTTGTCATAAATCCTGGGTCTGCCAACTGTATGTGAGCAGGTCCAGGTAGGTCACGTAATTCGGTGTGACTGTCATGCGGCTTGTTGTCAGTTATCTTAGCCAGGATCGTTGCTTCAATATTGCCTTTGAAGCTTCCATTTCTCGATTGAAATGAGAGTTCTATGGCAAATTGTGTTGGTGTTCCATGCCCTCCAATCCCGCTTATGGAGGTTTCGGACCGATGCTTCTGAATTCCTAAGGCTTGTGCAAAGGCTGCTGTCACAAAATGGATTTGTGATCCAGAATCTAATAACGCACGACAGGGAAGTAATGTGCCGCATGCGGACCTTACGTTAACTAATGCTGTCGCTAAATAAATGCTACGGTGATTGGATCTGGAAGTGCTAGCTGCGTTTGACGACTGACCTTCCACCCCTTGACCTTGTTTTATTTGCTGGTTTCGATCACCTATGGAAGATATAGTGTTGGCATTAGAAATTGGTTTTGCCTTTAAATTGTATTTATTTTCTTTTTTGTAGTGCAACAATGTATTGTGTTTGCCATTGCAAAGAAAACACCCCCTTGCGTTGCACGAATTTTGAGTATGACCCGATCTCAGACAAATTCTACAAATTCCGATTCGTTGAACAGACTTCTCATGATCAGCACCTGAAAGAGACAAGAATTTTTTGCATTTATATATTTTATGGTTAGCTAAGCTGCACATCACGCAGCCGTTGGATTCAATTGCTATGGCGGTTGTTTTCCTTTTTTCATCGGAATGCGTGATGGTTTCAAGCGTTTGAAACCTAGATTCGATGAATTTTAGCAACTCTGATAGCGATGGACTGCGCCTTGGGTCATCTAGGGACTGTTCGAAGAAGGTCCTACTCTCTTTGTCAACCTTTTTCAGGATAAGGTGGACGACTATTGGATCCCAGTCATGTGCCGCGAATCCTAGATTGATCAGGGCCTGAATTCCTTCCTTTGTGTTGTCATGCAATTTCCGCAAGCTAGAAGCAGTTCCCGATGCTTATTGTTGGGACAATAGTTTTTCGAGTTGTGCACACAAAAGTAGCCGTTTGTTGTCATATCTGTCCATCAGTGTGCTTCAAAATTACTATCTGTCGCTGGAAATCCTTGAATCAAACTGAGTGCTTCACCTGTCAGATTAGTCCTCAAAAAGTACAGTTTCTGGGCCGGCGAAATCGGTTGTTCAAGGATCATTGGTTTAAATAAATCATAGAACTGACGCCACTTAAGGTAATATCCGTCAAACTTTGGAAGTTCAATTTTTGGTAGCTTCAAAGAAGCTATTGCCATTTGATGATCCGATGTAGTACCCTTTGTTGGTAAGCCAGTCAGTCAAATCTCTAGCTGTTTTTGAATATGAAAGTAGATGTTGACATCTTCTTCATCCAAATCGCCATCCACGCGTTGAAAAACTAATTTTAATTGTTCAAAATTATCCACTAGGTTCTTAACTTTAATTTCGAACATATGGGGATAGGTATTTTTTAGTTCCGTACTGCAATTATCCAATGAGGATTGAAATTGCCTTGACAACATTTTATACCTATCCCTTGTCGTAAGAGCTCTGGTCATCTTCATCTTGTCTGCTTCTGTTGCTGCTGCTGCTGGTTTTACCGATGATCCTGATGGAGTTGCTGCTGGTGGCTTCTCAACGGTCTGGTTTGCGTGCAAGACTGGCAGACTGCTCAAGCGACTGATGATGTCCGCTTTCATATTTTCATAAGCGCCTTTTATCTTTTCGTAAAACTCCTTCATGAAATACTCGTGATGAGGTTTATCTGAATACTTGTCACGGATTTGGGTGTCGTTTGTGTCGAAATAGTCCCATAGATTTTCTAGTCTTTCCTTTTTCTGTAACAGTTTATCCACCGTTTTTCGGGTTTGGCCATCCTTACCGTAGTTGTGGACAAGATCCAAAATTTCTTTCGCCGTTGCATCTTGAAGATCAGAGAGCTCTTCAAGACCTTCTGGAAACACTAAATCGTTCGACATATCTTTTTGTTTTTTTTTTTTTTAAACAGAAAACTGATTCTACTGACTTATTTTTTATTTTTTTTTTTTAATGAAATTAATAAATTTACTAATTAATACAGGTACACTTAAAACTTTAAGAAGAGTGTCCTATCACGGTCGCCATCTCGGAGAAGCAACGTTAACATATGAAGAATTGACCACAATAACAATTCAAGTTGAAGCTATACTCAACTCGAGACCGTTAACTTCACTTACTTCGGATCCCAACTCCCAACCTGTTGTTGTAGCTGTTGGTGTTGTTGTTGGTGTTGTTGTTGATGTTATTGTTGTTGTTGTTGTTGCTCCTGCATCGATTGTTGTTGTTATTGCTGCTCCTGCAGTGATTGTTGTGGTTGTTGTTGTTGTTGTTGTTGTTTATGTTGTTGTTGTTGTTGCTGCTAATACTGTAGCTGTTGATGTTGCCATAGATGTTGTGGTGGCGGCTGCTGATACAGCTGATGCTGCTGTGCGTGTTGTTTTTGTTGTTGCTGTTGTTGTTTTGAATGTTGAAGACGTTGTTTTTGGACAGTAGGTTTGGGTGACGGAGTCAAAAGTGTTAATTGTTGTTGTTCAAATTTACTTGCAGACAAAATATCAGGTTCAATGACTTTTGGTTAAAATTTTCACTCAAAAAGATGTAATGGCAACCCTTTGCTTTGGGCTGTCAAAAAGCAAAAAAACTACAAATTTTATTTAAATTACAATAACTTTGGATGTATGAATCCCACAGTTAACTATAACCACTTTTTGCAGCTTTAAATAAGTCTTACAATGTACAGTGCACCAGAATTAAATAAAAGTTACGGTACTAGTGAGATGTATTTAGTTTTCTTTTTGATTCAAGTTGTATTATTGAAATCTTCACACTAGCACAAAAATCCAGTACACTTTTAATGTTTTGCGTTCCATAAATATATTACGCGACTGTAAACGCAAATAGATGTGTATTATTAAGAGAAAACCGATGGAAAATCGGGAGCAAAATCAGAGGACTTAATGATAGAAAAGGGTAACCGCTATGTTATTAAATTAGGAAAAAAGCTTATTTAAAGAAAACACACAACTTCACTTTTTCACTTTCAAATTGCTTGTATTTTATTTCTTCTCGAACCTTAGTCATATGACCTTTCGTATATTAACTTCATTAATTTTCCATAAACATTCTATGTTTTTGTTAACATTTATTTGTCATACAGTTGTGGAATGCATATTTAGTATTGTTTATTTTTTCTAGTTATTTATCCATCCAGTTCTAAACATTCTCCCGCCTCCAAAATTCGAAATTTCCATCTACTTATGGTGCACCCTGCCCAAAAGTCTGCACTGTAATACCGACGTAATTTCGCAAATTCTCCACAGATGGCCTTTGACATTTCACTGCTTTCCGTAATTGGTATAAATACCAATTGTTGCGCGGTGGTACTCTTCTTTCTCATGGTGTACATGTAAGTCCCTTATTACATGATGTCTCACGAGTCACGAGCCCAGGCTCACGTGAGTGCGGAAAAGAAAGAAGATGTGAAATCATCAACTCCTTTCTTTTCCGCATTCATGTGAGCCTGGGCTCGTGAGACTTCATTTAATAAGGGTATATCGAGACAGAAAAGAGATTAGTACATTAAAATAAACATAAGGCGCGTTTTATCGAAATTCTATGTGCACTTATGTACACTTCAGTAAAACATCGCTCATGGGAAAACAACAACTCCTTATGTCAATAGCCTAAGTGCACATAAATATCGCAGTAAGCTAACTGCACACAGGGATGGTTGGTAAATTTCTTTTTTTGGCACCCAGAGGTTGGCAGTCTTTGGGTTGTGTTCGTTCATATTTCTGATTTTCGACAACAGATTGAATAAGTCTGTTTCTTTACTTTTTGTGCACAGACATTTTTTTTTTAAGGAGTGGTTGTAAAATTCTTTCAGAAAATCTATTAAAGAGCGTAATTGTCTTAAAAGTAAAGAAACGCCTTGAACAAACCATTCGCAGCAACGCAACACTTGGAAAAACGTCTGTTTGACAGTTTTTGTATTTGTTTTGGCTGTGCACGATTTCTGTCCACAGAAATTTTGGTGCCGGAAATTCGCAGGACGGGGAAATTTTTTTATTCTCTCGAGAGCACTCTCTTTTTTGTGCACTGCTACGAAAAATCGGAACGGGATTAGACTGACTTTCGCCGAATTTCGGTGCATTTCGTGCGAATTTTCAGTAAAGAAACACACCTAATGGCTAATAGAAGAGTCAGGTGGTGACTTAGTGGGGACATAAATAGACACGCAGTTACTAACACACACACACACACAC
This sequence comes from Melanostoma scalare, assembly GCA_949752695.1. Taxonomy (NCBI): domain Eukaryota; kingdom Metazoa; phylum Arthropoda; class Insecta; order Diptera; family Syrphidae; genus Melanostoma; species Melanostoma scalare. The sequence goes on from OX456985.1 coordinate 121,418,650, forward strand.
ACACACACACACACACACACACACACACACACACAAGGGAAGTTTCGCAATCGGTCAGAAAAAAAGAACATCAGACAGAACACATAAGAACATCAGAACCAAGGCAACCAAAAACATGAGTCACAAAATGAATCTAATTGAACACAGCCATTGCGAAAAAAAATTAAAGTGACATTTGTTTGCTTACCTCGAAAGTAAAAAGTTGAAATGCGGCAAATAAATTGAGAATCGAGAATTAAATAGAGAAAAATACAAATGGAAAGTAAAAGGTATGCATTTATATCCTTAGAATGCAAATTTTTAATGTTTCTTATCCTTAGAACAATTGCAAAGGGTGCCAACACTGAAAGTGAAAATTGAAAGTGACGTCCGAAGTGAATATAAACCAAAAAATCGTTTTATTGAAAGTGTACATAAGTGCACATAGAAAATTTTCAATAAAACGCGGCTATAAATAGACAACACGAAAGAATAGCACGACAGACAACAAACAGAAATTTAAGAATGTTGCCTCTCATTTTGACATGTATACTGTATTGGTTGTATGCGTTGCCTGCGTAAGCTGGAGTTTTCACTCAATCGACAATTATAGTAATGTTTCATTCGTACATGTGTTTTACATTCCGATGGATAAGAGTAGTGTACTAGTTGGTGTTGTTCATAAGTAAGTTCGTTTTTGCGAGCATGGTGCCGGCATGCTACGCGGAAATTTAATCGTAATTCTTTTTGATACCGAGGTTTTGCATTATGTTTATTTGTTTATTTTGTAAATTAATTATTTGTGTTTTTTACTAGCATGGTTTTTTTATTGCGTGGAATAAGTGCGGTGCATATCCCGCACTATAAAGTTTGAGAGATGTTCCGATGGATGGATGATGGCTTTATATATGTGTGCCTAGTGCCTACCCACATATTATACTGATGAGTGTTTTGTTCCTTTTCTGATTTTGCTTCAATTATATTATTTATGTTTAGAAAAATAAATATTTAACCTCGTCTGTTTCATTGAATTTAAATAAATTTTAGTTTCGAATTTCGAATTTGTTTAGCATGCATAGGTGTGCATGTTTGTGTAAAATTATGCAGTCCATTTTATTTGCGGATTCTGGTGTCGCGCGTAAAAATGTTGTAGGTTTAAATATCTATATATATATGTGTGTGTGTGTGTGTGTGTATGTCTGAACGTAATGTAATTATTTGGCAATGGCAAATTTATCGCGACCGAGTGCCCTCCTTTTCTAGTTGGAAGAATTCGATTTCCAACTAGGATGGTTGTTTACATTTCGGTTGTTAACAACTCGAGATTTTATATTATTTTCTTACGAGATATTCGCGGTTTTAAAGTTTATTTAGTTTTAGGAGTGTTTACGTCACATGATCGAAAGTGAAGTTGACTTTGTGTTTTTTAAAGTGCCAGTGGACTTAATAAGTAAATATTTGTCAATTGCATTTTGCCGACGCCGACGGCATTTGACACGTCGCGATTTTGATCTGTCTTGCGATGTGGATCGTGTTGCAATTTCTATAATAGCAAAGTGTTTTATTTGTCTAATATTTTAAAGATATAGTGATTTAATTTTTATTGAATTTATGCAGTGTTGCAATGTTTTCCTTTTCCAGTTCATATAGTGTGTTTTGTCGACGACAACGATTTTCCCTTTTATTTTATTTTGCCGACGGGATTTGACATCGACGTTCGGCTGTGGATCTATATTCGATGTTTCTCTTTGACAGAGAATTTTAAATTATAGTTTTGTGAAATTTCGTAGATTTTGATTTAGCTTTAAAAAATGTTTTATATAATGATTTTTCCTTAATAAAATCTGTTTATTGTATTTTTTTAAAATTAGTTTTCCATTTTTTTTTTATGCTGTTGTTAAAGCTGTGTTGATTGATGGTAGTATGTTGTGTTGATTGCTGAGTTATGTTGAAATTATATGGTTAATGATATTTCGAAAAAAGGATCACTTTAACCAGTTCGTTATTGTTTGTTGCTTCAGCGATTTTTTCGAAGAAAAGATTCCTGAAGCGATGCGTTTTGAAATTTGTTGTATCCGGTTCACGTTCAAGTTTTGAAGTAAGCATAAGTGAGCTTTCGTTGAAAGACTCTGGTATCATAAATGGTCTGTTGCTCAGTTTTGAACGAAGTGGTGATGCGTTTGTTGATTTTCAGCTTTTTTAATGACTTTTGTTGAAAAGAAATCTCGATTTTTGTTTTGCGATTGATTGATAGCGACGGTTTTAAATCAGCGTACTATCTTCTTCGGTGGTTTGATTTGACGGCAGCCAACATAATTTGGTTATTGGACGCTTTAAGCATCCGTTCCTTGCCTTCAAGGTGACGACTCGAATGAGTCCGTCTGATCCGGGATGCGTCTCGGTGATTCTGGCCATGTTCCAGTACGTTGCTTGGAGACGCTCATCCTTGATTAGAACCAAGTCACCTACCTTTGGAACCTTTTTCGTCTTCGTCCATTCTGGGCGTTGTTGAAGCCTGCAAAGGTATTCGGAATGCCACTTCTTCCAGAGTTGGTCAGCCAGGACCTGAATTCCCTTCCAGCGTTCTAAGTGGGTGATATTATGGGTAAGTTCCCCTTGCAGTACAGCGTGAATTGGTTCTCCGATGAGAAAGTGAGCTGGAGTAAAGACGTCCAAATCGTCTACGTTGTCGGTCAGTGGACACAAGGGTCTCGAATTGAGACATGCTTCTACTTGTGTAAGAAGCGTCGCGAGCTCCTCAAAGTTGAGAATCTCACTTCCAGCAACCCGTTTGATGTGGTACTTGACCGATTTCGCACCTGCTTATCGCAACCCTCCGAAGTGGGGAGAAGCGGGAGGAATAAAATGCCATTCTGTACCGTGGTTTGAAAGTTCTTCCGCTACTTCCTTCCAGCAATGCTTTGCATTCTCCAATATTCTACCTAACTCTGAGTTAGGAATAACAAAATTTTTTCCGCAATCACTGTGCAGCCTAATGCATATACCTCTACGTCCTGTTAAGCGTTTGAACACTGCTAAAAATTCCTTGACTTAGCGGCAGTTGGATGCAAACCTGAGATGTGTAGCAATCTTCCGGATCACTCGTAACAGCTTCGAGAATTTTTGCACCACATCGAGTATCCTCCGCGCTCATCTGCACGGCGCGCGTTTGAATTGAGCGCTCCTCTTCGGCAGTTGCAACGTCTTCAGTTTCCTGAAATTTTTGTACTTCCGACCCTAAGTCCGCGAACTGTGTAAAAGTTCGGACACGAATAGGGGTTTCGGTCGGAACTTTTCCAAAAATTATCCAGCCGAGTTGTGTTTTTTGGGCACTTGGACCTAGGCCGTCTTGACTCCGTACTATCTGTGGAATTAGTATGTCGGCGAAAACGTCACTTCCAAGTAGTAGGTCCACCGGAGCAGGTAAAAAGAAAGTGGGATCTGCTAAACAGACTCCCTCTAAATGTTGCCATTTCTTTGGTTCGATTCGGTGCCCAGTCAGTGACGTGAAAGTCAGTGCTTTTACAGCACCTTCAAACAACGAGTGCTGCGACGCAAGAGTTAAATCGACGCTGCTATACGTTGTGCCACTGCTGACCAAACCCAACCCTTTTACTCTCGCCACGGTTTGACACCGTTTCAAGTTCAGCAATTGTGCAGCTGCTTCTATTATGAAAGTGGCTTCTGATCCTGGGTCGACCAGAGCTCTTTGGCAATGGAAGCTTTCATCTGGTGCCACGAATTTGACAACGGCTGTTGCCAACAAAACCTTCGCCGATGCACAGCTCGAGTTAGCTCTGCCGTCCATATGGAACTCAGGCGCGTCTGGGTTGACGGAGACCTGAGTAGCAGTGAAATCTGTTTGTCTTCTGGGCTGGCTAGGCTGTGATGTGCAGCAGTGAATAGTTTCGCTTTGAACAAAATGTGAAATTTTTGCCATTTGGGCAGTTTGAAGCGAATTGCCTGTACCCCAGACAGTTATTGCACACCTTTGCCGTCTTACCTACCTGCGCGCGCCTTTGCACATCCATATTCAAAAACTTCTGGCATTTCCTTAGTGAGTGTTGGCTCTGGTGGCATACCTGGCCACTGACCTGACCTGGCCTACAAACTCCGTTCTGGCAGTAGTCTTCATATGAAACACCTTCCGCACCTCCGTACCGGTTGGTCTCCGTACATCGTTCCTGAAAAAATTTGGCTGCGCAGTTTCTTCACTCACTGCTTCCAAGGTCCTGAAGCGTGCTTCCAAAAACTCCAGAAAATCCTTCCAGCTTGGCAACTCTTTCTGGTTTCCCAAATTTTCTTCCCACAACTGCTGCAAATTACAGGGTAATTTATGGTACACGATATGCACCAATATGACATCCCATTAATCCACAGGTACATCCAGGTTTCTGAGTGCATGGATACACTCTTGCGAGGTGCATATCACCTCCTTCAGCTCATCAACCGACTCCTTTTTCTTTGACAAGGCACTTTTGGCAAAAAAGTAATTTTAGTTGCGCATTTACTAACATACGCTTGTTGTCATATAGCGCCTTTAATAATTCCCAAGCCTTATCAAAATTCCCCGCGACACAAGGTAAATGCTGGAGCAAACGATCCGCCTCGCCTTCTAAACTGGACTTCAAGAAGTGCATCTTGTCGATGTCAGTTAAATTCTTGTTTGAACACACCAAAGAATCAAATCTATCGTGAAACGACCGCCATTTTGTTTATTGCCCATTAAATTTAGGGACATCAATTATTGGTAACCTTAATTCGGTACGAACCATACCTGACTGGCCTAGACTCTGTCCAGCCTGACCTGCTGCCATCGCTGACGTTGCATTAACCGAAGACAAACTCTCCAACAACTCGGTTAAATCGGACCTCTAATCAAAGTAAGTGTCGTTAATTTTATTAAACACCTCTAACTAATCTCCTTTTTTAATCCCAGCTTCCAACTTTAAACCCCCAACGACGTTCTGGTGGTAGATTTTTGCTGAAGCCATATTTTCTTCAAGCAAAGCTTACCGACTGCTCGCAATTGCACGCGTACGACGTGCTTCGGGCTCTTTTTTAAAATTCCTATAGTTCCTCTCTATTTGCTTCAGGAGGCTTATTTGGAAAACTCCGTAAAACAACGAAGAACCAAGAGCAGGAACTGGATTCGACATATTTATTTGTTTGGGTATAATTATTCGTATATAAAATAACGTACACAACAAGAACGAACTTACTTAAATTCTACTTTTCTTTGCAGTGGCAACCTTGGATGACCTTGAAGTCCTTGATGGCTCGACTTCTGCAGCAGATTTAATTTTAAGTCTTTTAAACTTATGTTTTAATTCAATGGCGTTTTAATCGCGGGCGATTGATAAGTTTTAAGCAAATTTAATTTGAAAGAATTGAAACTTTACTTACTTTTTTTTTAACTCTGAAATAGTTCTTTATATACAGGGTGTCCCGTACTTCGTGTATTTTCCTTTGGCGTGTGATTCTTGGTCATATTCTAAGAAAAAAAAATGTACCACAGTAAAGCTCGATTCTCAACTTTGACATCACTTTTTGACAATTTAAAAAAAGGCTAGCTTTGGTTTACCCTTACCTATAAATTCGATATCTCTGTCAATACTAATGATATAGACCTAATCTTAGACTTAATTTTTTGTAAAAAAAAACAATCTTTAAGACTGTATTTAAGTTGAGCTTCCACAGGTTTAGGGTTGCCAGATTTTTAGTGGTGTTCAAATTTTCTTGTCGAAACAAAGTTTTGATTTTGAGGTCATTTTTTTTACAGAAATTGCCTCTTAAACATAAAGTTTCTTTATTTTTTACAGATGAGCAAAGCAATAATAAAAAAAAACTCAGTAATAAGAGCACTCAAAAACTCATACATTTTATGATATTTGAAAAAATACAAGATGGGTAATATTTAAAAAAAAAAAGTGGAAAAATTAAGTCTTAGATTAGGTCTCTATCATTAGTATTGTTACGTTTGAAGACTCCAACAGAAAAAAAGAAAAGAAATCAACATCCACCAAAAGTCTAAAGGCAGCCTTAAACAACTTCCACAAAAGAACATCAAAAGAAAACGTCAAATCTGATAAGAAGAGAAAATGTCCAGTGTCTAGTTTCCGGAAAATGAAATGGAAAGTGGAACACATTCTTGGTCGCTATAAATTTGCCAACAGAAAACGTGACGAGCTCTCTTTCTTCTTGGACGTCTGGCTGTCAACATCAATCGTCGACCGACAATTTAAGCTGCAACAACAATTATAACAAAAAAAAAGAAATAATAAAACTGATTTTGTATAACCCTCTCGAGGACCAATACAATAATTCTTTTATTTTATTTTCTTCTTGGTAGCGCTCAGTTGTCTGGTTTCGTAACACTGGTGTCAGGTGTGGGGTCTATTCGAACAGAGCTTAGTTAAGTTTTCTTTACAACGATGGACATGAACGAGCTAAGAAAACAATTCGATGCGCTAACTACTCTTATAGAAGAAAACGGACGGCGAGACTTTGCATTCTTAGAGCAACAAATTGGCAGTTGGAGGTCAGAAGTCACGGAGAGGCAGTCAGCACTGGAAGTGCGTTTCGAAGAACTGGAAAAAACTCTCAACGCGCGTCCTTTTTCGTCTGAGGTAAATTCCCACTCGTCGCAACAGGCAGCCCACGTTACAGTTAGTTCAGTCAGGAGAGTTTCCAGCTCCAGGGAGACCGAAAACGAGCAGAATACTACCAATAATGCTAGCAATGAGGAAAATGGGTCAGTTGCTTATTTCAACCCGAATATTGTCCAGCTATACTACGGGCAATCGTCTTGGAGCGACTACGAACGCCAATTCGAAATTGCGGCAGCCTTTCACGGATGGACTGAAAAAGAAAAGGCCAATGGATTTTAAATGCAACTGCGAGGTGAGGCCTTGTCCATCCTCAGTGCACTCCCAGGCAGAAAGCCATTCTCTTATGAGATAATCAGATGACTGCTGCACCAACGGTTCAGCCTTGAAAATCATGCCAGCAACACGCTTTTACGCAACAGGGTACAACGTCCAAAGGAATCGTTTGCGGAATTTGCCGTCCAATTGCAGAGGTTATCTGCTGCCGCTTTTGCGAATTGTGCGGATGGTGTAGCAGAAGAAATATTGTTGAGCCAGTTTATTGACGGGATTCGCGATGAGTAGGTTCAAAAGTTTGTTGCTGTGGGACGCCCTCGTACGTTCCAAGAAGCCCTTCACCTGGCTCAAGACATGTCTTCCCAATTTGAACGCAGAAATCATCGAAGTGTTTTTACTGTGGCTTCAAAACCAGCCCGTTGTAGGCGGGAGAAGTTTCGGCGTTCCAGAAGCCCTCCGGCACCCACAGCCGGCAATGTTCCGGAGAACTAGAATTCACTGGCCTTAGGGAGCAGAGGCCAGTGGTGCAGTATAATAATGCTCTACCATTTAATAATGATTCTATAATCTTTTCTTGTCTAGAGACCAGCAAACCCAGACCAGCTTACTTGATAAAACACCAACAAAGTCTAGGTTTGTAGCAGCTGTTAGTGGAAATAGTTTATCCGTAGACGCCTTAATTGGTGGCTGCGAGTGCCGAGCAGTTGTTGACACGGGGGCAAATATTTCAATCTTGAAGGATCAGTTCCTACCGAAAAAGACAACTATTAGTGAAGCACCCATGCGAATAGAAGGCATTTCAGGAGAATGTTTTTGGTCGCTTGGTACGGCTGAAGTTGGTGTTGTTATTAATGGGAAGGAGTACACGCATGAGTTCGCTATCGTCAACCACAACGTGTCAAATATCCTAGGGATAGATTTTCTTATCAAACATAATTGTTACATCGGTTTGGAAGGGCTATCGTTAAGAATTCATGGTAGGGTAGTGGCGCTACATGTTCCGAGAAAGCAACAACAAACTATTCTGGTTGTAAGCTCACCAAAAGCGGTACCAGCGAAATCTGAAATTGTTTTGGAGTTACCGGTACCGATAATGGAAACCAAAGCAGACTATCTTGTAGAATCCTGCCCGGGATGCGAGCTACCGAACGGAATTCTTCTTGGCAGAAGTCTGGTCAACCCAACTCGTTCGAAAGTAGTAGTGAGGCTGGCTAATATTTCTACATCACACGTAACTCTTCCAAAGAACCTTGCCATCGGACAAATGACTGCGGTCGACATCTGCGGGGGTTGCACGAACCAAGAAAGAAAAACGGTTTGGTCAGATGATATGGTACCGGAAGTGCCAGAAGGACTTTCAAGTAAGCAAATTGCTCTATTTAAATCACTCATCTCGAAATATCAGCAGGTTTTCTCCTCGGGGCCCGACGATTTCGGCAGGACATCTTTGACCAAACACTAAATTGAGACCGGTACTGCAAAGCCGATTAAGAATCCAACTCGAAGAGTACCCGTAGCCAAAAGGATGGAGGTCGAACAATTAATTAATGAGATGGTAGACCGCAAGGTAGCGGAGCCCTCCAGTAGTCCTTGGGCCTCACCAATCGTTTTGGTAAAAAAAAGATGGCTCTTCCCGATTTTGTGTGGATTACCGTCGCCTTAACGAAATCACCAAAAAGGACTCCTATCCACTTCCCAGGATAGATGATCTGTTCTCGAATTTAGCTGAAGCCAAGTGGTTCTCCACTATGGATCTTCAGAGCGGATACTGGTAGGTCGAGATGGACCCAAAAGACAAAGAGAAAATGGCGTTTTCCAGTGGTTCAGGGCTTTGGCACTTCAATGTCATGCCTTTTGGGCTATGTAATGCTCCAGTTACCTTTGAACGACTGGTGGACCAGGTACTGCGGGGAATGTCTTGGCAAACGGTCCTTATTTATCTTGATGACATCATCGTTTATACGAGCACTTTTGACGAGCACCTTGCGAACTTGGAAGCTGTTTTCAAACGATTACAAGATGCAAATCTGAAACTGAGTCCCGGAAAATGCCACTTTCTGAAGAAGAACGTTCGATATCTCGGACCTATCGTATCCGAGGAGGGGTCAAAAACCGATCCTGAGAAGATAAAAGCCGTGGAAAAGTGGCCTATACCTCTTTCCAAACAACAAATTAGAAGCTTTTTGGGCTTGTGCGGCTACTACCGCAAATTTGTGCAAGATTTTTCAAGCATCGCCAAACCACTGTCTGAACTTACTGAGGAAAGGCGACGGTTCCATTGGAGCCCGGATTGCGATGACGCTTTCGCAACACTCAAGAATAAGCTCATGGGTGCTCCAATACTTTCATTCCCGACCACCGAGTATCTATTAATTTTGGATACTAACGCCTCTAACGTCGGAATTGGGGCAGTATTAAGCCAACGTCAAGGAGATTCGGAGGTGGTACTCGAATACTACAGTCGAACACTCGATCGGACGGAGCGTAACTATTGCGTTACACGAAGGTAGCTGCTAGCAGTAGTCTTGGCCACCCATCATTTCCATTATTACCTCTTCGGAAGACGATTCCTGCTGAGAACGGACCATGCCACCATAAAGTGGCTCTATAATTTCAAACAACCAGAAGAACAAATTGCTAGGTGGATCCAGCGTCTTCAACAATATGACTTCGAGATTCAGCACCGACCAGGATCTAAGCATGGAAATGCGGACGCCCTATCTCGACGGCCATGCGGAAGCTGGAAATATTGTACCCGAGCAGAAGAAAAGGAGTCCTTTCAAGTAGAATCAACATTTGTGCTTCAAATGTCAAGCAATTTGGAGGAAGAACAACAAAAACACGCCACCCTTCAAAAGCTAAGGAGGTGGCTAAGGGACGGTGGTCGCCCCAAAAAGGAAGACATCCGAGAGGAAAGTGCAGATCTGAAAGCTTACATGACATTATTTGATCAGCTGCAGATAAAACAAGGTGTAATTGGAAGAAAATGGGAGAAAAAGCCAGGTACAGTTGTTGAGTTATTATTAATTCCAAAGCTTATCGTTCCAAACATTTTGGCCGAATTGCATGATAGCCCTAGTGGAGGTCATCTAGGACAGAAGAAAACGCTGAAGAAAGTGAAAAGCCGATATTACTGGACAGGCCAAACTGAAGATGTTAAACGATGGTGTCTGAGCTACAGAAGCTGTGCAGCGAGGAAAGGTCCAGCTACGCGAACACGAGGAAATCTCCAACCCAGTCGCCCCTGCTATCCTTTTGAGCGAATAGCAATAGACATCCTAGGGCCCTTGCCTAGACCTTCAAATGGGAACCGATATATTGTGGTAGTAATGGACTACTTTACCAAGTGGCGGAGTGCTTTGCCGTTCCCGATCAGACGACTGAGGTGGTATTACAACCCTTGGTCGACAACGCCTTCTGCCGATTCGGCATACCGCACCAGACTCATTCGGATCAAGGGAGGAACTTTGAATCCGCGATCTTTTAAAAAACGTTACAATCGCTTGGAATTGAGAAAACCTGGACAACACCTTTACGACCTCAATCCGATGGCATGGTAGAACGATTCAATAGGACCCTGCTAGACTACCTTCCAAAGTTTACTAGCCGTCATCAAAATGATTGGGAACAACACCTACAACCAGCGTTACTGGCTTATCGGTCCGCCGTACACGAAGCAACTGGATTTACTCCTGCGATGCTTACTTTTGGACGTAAGCTCAAACTTCCTTCTGATCTAACGTACGGAACTCCCCCGTAAAAATCAGTTGACGCTCCATCATATGTGACTGAACTAGAAGACCGGCTAAGAAAGGTTTATGAAGTAGCACGTTCTCACCTCCAAATATCAGCAGAATCTATGAAGACCAGGTATGATCTGAAATCTAACCCTATTACTTTTTTGCCAGGAGACCCAGTTTGGTTTACAACCCAAAGCGATTGGGAAGGACCAGTTCACATCATCGAACGCATATCAGACCTGGTATACCGCATTCAATTATCTGAAGGTCGAAAAACTGAAGTCGTGCACATAAACCGATTAGCAACTTATGTAACGAGACCAGAGACTCAATTGGAACTTTGAGTCTTGAAGTCCAGGGCAGTGTTACGTTTGAGGACTCCAACAGAAAAAAAGAAAAGAAATCAACATCCACCAAAAGCAACATCAATCGTCGACCAACAATTTAAGCTGCAACAACAATTATAACAAAAAAAAAGAAATAATAAAACTGATTTTATACAACCCTCTCGAGAACCAATACAATAATTCTTTTATATTATTTTCTTCTTGGTAGCGCTCAGTTGTCTGGTTTCGTAATAGTATTGAAAGAGATATCGAATTTAACATAGGTCAGGGTAAACCAAAGTTAGCCTTTTTTTAAATTGTCAAAAAGTGATGTCAAAGTTGAGAATCGAGCTTTACTGTAGTACACTTTTTTTCTTAGAATATGACCAAAAATCACACCCCAAAGGATAATACACGGTACACCCTGTATATAACGTATATATATATGTATATGGGGTATTCCATACCAAATCGACCACTTTTGAACCCGAACCCTTTTGAATTTGCTGAAACTTTTCCATCTTTTTCTACCCTTTAAAAAACATTTTTGAGAATTTCTTCAAATTTTTTTTGTCTAATCTCAAAAGTGCTATGAATTTTTCAAAAAAATGGCTTTCTTATTTTGAAACAGCCACAACTTTTTTAAAAATTGAATTGTGGGAAATTTTTTTTTTTAAATTGTTTGTTTTTGAATGAACTTTTCGAAAAAATACACAAAAACTTGAAATTGAAAAACTATTTTTCAATTATCTAAAAAACTACAAGACATAGTGTTGGTACAAATCGGTACCAACAGCTTCCGACTAGTTATGAACCGGGGCACTTTGTGCAACAAATGAAAAAATGTTGTTCTGTCTGCCCAATGAGGGGATATAACCTATTGTTTTATTGATAAGTATGTTAGATTTTAGTTTTTTTTTTCTTTATAATTACTTAAATACTTACAATAGTCTTTGCTTTTAGGTTTTTATTTGTACAGTTCAAGTTTCTTTTAGTTTTTACGATTTTTTCTCCTGATTCCAGATTTTTTTACAATTTTCTTAGCATAAATCAAGTTTACTTTTAGTTTTTAAGATTTAATTTCTTTATTCCTGATTTATTTGCTTTTTTTCTTATTATAATCCAAGTTTCCTTTGAGTTCTCTTAGATTTTTTCCTTAATTTTGATTTTTGGCAGCTAATGGCGTCTGTACTCTGGCACGTTTCTAGATGAAAAGAGAAAACGAAAATGCCGGATATGGCAGAGAAAAAAAGGAATTCAATATGGCGACTAAATCTACTACTGGGAATGTCCCTACCGAGAGTAATAGATTGGCGAGCGTTGCCAACACTCCCCCCCGGTAGGTCATTCCGAAGTCAGTTCTCCTTCAGGCTTCCTAACATCTAGGACCGCCAACCTGACGGCGGGTCTTTCGTAGACGCCGGAAATGGTCTGGACATGGGCACTTCTGACTTGTCCATCCTTTGACGTTCTGGTTTTCACTACTCGTCCTTTAAGCCAGCAATTTCTAGGACTGTTTGGGTCCACAATAAGGACTATATCGCCCTCTGCTATGGGTTTCACTGGTTGAAACCATTTTGCTCGACGAGTAATTGTAGGGAGATATTCTTCTACCCAGCGCTTCCAGAAGAGTTCAGCGTATTGCTGAGACTTTTGCCAATTTTTCTTTAGTACCCTACTGTCGTTATTAAATACTGCCATAGGTTTTGAACCGCTCGAGGACCCTAGAAGGAAGTGGTTGGGTGTAAGTGCCTCTTCATTTTCGCTGTCAATGGGAATGTACGTTAGTGGTCTGGAGTTCACGATGTTCTCTACTTCTATGAGCATACTTTTCAAGAGTTCTTCCGATGGATTCCGAGTGGGGTTTATTGCGTATAAGGTGTTTTTCACTGACCGTACCAGCCGTTCCCAGCTGCCGCCCATGTGGGGTGATGCCGGAGGAATAAACTTCCACTTAGTGGTTGTTGACGTAAAGGCCTCTATAAGTCTGTCCTGATTGACGTTTGCGAAAGCCTCCTTCAGTTCTCTTTCGGCACCTTGGAAGTTAGTTCCATTATCGCTATATATTTCGGTTGGCGTTCCACGACGTCCAATGAAGTTGCGTATGGCCATTATGCAAGAGTCTGTTGAGAGTGTATGTGCGATTTCGAGGTGCACAGCTCTAGTGGTCAAACATGTTATAAGGACCCCCCATCTTTTTTCGGTTCTTCGATAGATGGTTATATTCATTGGTCCGAAATAATCCACTCCGACGAAGGAGAATGGGCGGCAGAACGAAGCGAGTCTTGCAGGTGGCAGCTGTGCCATTATGGGATGAAGTGGTTTGGCTCTATTATTCTTACAGGTCTGACAGAGACGTCTTATTGTCGCGAAGGTGGCTCTTAACTTGGATATGTGATATTTCTGTCGTAGCTCGTTGACTACCGTCTCGTGATTCTGATGTTTAAAGCGTGAGTGAAAATCTTCTATAATTAGGCGAGTTACTCGATGGTTTCTTGGGAGGATTACTGGGAGCTTCATTTCATCGTTCACCTTCTTTGCTAAATGTATGCGCCCATTCGCTCGAATAATACCGTTCTCGTCTATTCCTGGACAAAGGTAATGGAGTGTACTGGATGAGTCTACGAACCGGTTGGCTTTCAGGTCTGCTATTTCCTCCGCATAAGCGCTTCTTTGCGCCTCTTTAAGAATGGCTCTTTCCGCCATCTGAAGTTCTCGTTGCTCTAGGGTTCCTACGATGCGCTCATACCCGAGTTTTTTACTTTTGGTGTTGTAGATGAAGCGAAGTGCGAACGCCGTGCTCCTTAGCAGTATATTCCATCTGGAGATCTCCTCAAACCTAAACACGTTGTGTTTCATTTCACTGTGCACATTTAGGAAACAAGCTTTGAGTTCTTCCTTTTCCAAGGTTTCTTGTGGGTTTTCCTTAGGCCAACTATTGGGATGTAGACTGAGGAAGTCTGGTCCACTAAACCAGCGACTTGAAGCTTTGAATTCAGGAACCTTCTGCCATTTCGTGCCCTCGTCAGCTACGTTCATTTTAGTAGGAACCCACCGCCAATCTGATATTTCTGTGAGGTCCAGGATCTCGCTGACTCTAAAGGCCACAAATTGTCGGTACCTTCGGTGATCGGATCGGATCCAGCTCAGGACGTTTCTAGAGTCTGACCAAAAATATCGTTTGGAGAATTCGAGTGAGTGGGAGTCCACAATGCTTTTCGCTAGCCGAGCGCCTAGGACTGCTGCTTGTAACTCAAGTCGGGGTATGGAGAGATTTTTTAAAGGTGCTACTCTCGTTTTGGCCCCAATGAGCGCGCACTCTACTTGGTTGGTAGTCTTGCTTCTAATATACGCTACTGCGGCAAACCCACTCTCGCTGGCGTCGACAAAGACATGTAACTGTCGCTCTGAGCTACGGTTGGTTTTTACGTAACACCGTGGGATTTCCAGCTTTTCCATAGTTCGAAGGTACCTAGTCCAATTCAACCACTTACTGTATTCTGCGTCCGAGATTTCGTCATCCCAATCGGTCTTTGATCTCCATATGTCCTGCAGGAGTACCTTCACATACATCAGAAAATGGGCTAGCAAGCCTAGCGGGTCAAATATCGTCATTAGAATTCTGAGTACGTCCCGCTTCGTAGGACGACGATTTCCGAAAAGAATTTCTCTTTGGTTTTCGTTTGTAGTCAACTTAAAGGTGAAACAGTCCGACGAAGTACACCACCACATTCCCAGTACCTTTTCGGTAGTGAGTTCGAATTCTGCCTCGAAGTTCTTGTTTTCAGTAAGGTCACTCTTCAAAGCTTTGAGGACTGCAGAGGAGTTCGATATCCAGTTCCTGATTAGGAAGCCTCCTTGTTGGTGCACGAATCGAATCTCCTTCGCTAGACGAATCGCTTCCTCTTCCGTCTCCACACTGTCCATTAAATCGTCCACATAGTGATTTTCTTTTATCGCTCGAACAGCTCGCGGATAGATCTGACTATATTCATCAGCATTCTTGTTCTTGATGAATTGAGCGCAACAGGGTGAGCACGTTGCCCCAAAGGTCATAACGTTCATCACATATACCTCTGTTTCGTGTTCGTCACCTTTGCTCCACAAGAATCTTTGGCAATGGCGGTCCTCCTTCCTTATTCTCACCTGGTGAAACATTTCCATAATGTCTCCGCATATTGCAATTCGATTTTCTCTTGCTTTATATATAACCGAAGTTAGTGACGGTAGTTGGTCCGGACCTTTAAGTAGCGCTGAGTTAAGTGACACTCCTTTGACCGAGGCTGCCGCGTCCCAAACTATTCTGATCTTTCCAGGTTTGTTATGATTAAAGACCGGAAATATCGGAAGATACCAGGATCGATGATTTTCTGTACGAAGTTCAGCTCCAGAAAGTTTTGTCGCGTAGCCTTTGATTACATATTCTTTAATTTTTTCTTCCAGTGCTTCAGCTAGCCCTGGCTCCCGTTTCATACGTTTGTGCAAACACGTTAGTCTCCTTTTAGCCATATATAAGCTGTCTGGTAGTTCGATCTGGTCAGACTTCCACAAAAGTGCAGTTTCAAAACGCCCGTTCTTCTTGACAGTAAATTCAGTCAAAAGCTCTAAAGCTCGTGTGTCTTCTGTTGGGAGTAGCAGCTTGCTGGAGTTCGTGGCACCAAATTTGTCGTTGCTAATGAACTCTTTGACCAGTAGCTTAAGTTCTTCGTTGTTGCACTCGCAGGTGTGAAAACCGTGATGATGGTATGGAGACGCATTCTTGGAAGCTTGTGTTTCATAACAGCCATGTACTACCCATCCTAATCGCGTTTTAGTTGCAGCTGGATCATTTAGCCCACCTTCCTTCGTACGTATAGGGAGACTTAACTTGGTGTGGTTTAAGCCTATGAGTAGTCTTGGAGTTGCATTCTCATAAGATGCGATGGGTAGTCCTCTTAGATGCTTATATCTTTGTTGAAGTTCATCGAACTGTACAGATTGTGTTGGCAGTTGTAGTCTTGCCACGGTGTGTACGTTCGCAAGCATAAACCGTTCAGCTGGTAGGATAGTGCTGGAAATTTGAAGAGAAAGCTTCTGGGAGTTTTGCTCGAATCTCCGGGTATTTCCTGTCCACTTCAAACATAGTGGCTGAGGAACTCCCTTCGCATTCAGCTGTCTTGCTAGGTCTTCGTCCATTAATGAAAGCGATGAACCGTCGTCCAAGAATGCATAGGTATCAACTTGCATTCCCTTGTTGTATAGTCTCACAGGCACGACACGAAATAAGGTTGAATCTGAATCGCCGTCGCGAGCATTGTAGGTTTTCTGATTATGCATCACAGCTCTTTCAGTAGGTGTTGGCTTTTCTTGATCCTCTTCTTTATTATGTAGCAGTCTATGATGCTTAAAGGAGCATCCATTTACCCCGCAAACACTAGTTGACAAGCATCTTCGGTTGGTGTGTTTTTTTAAGCAGCGTCGACATAACTGATGCTCTCTTATTGCAGACCACTTGGAGGTGCGGCTGAGTTTGCGGAATTCTTTGCAGGCAGCTACCGTCTCGCAGTCTCCGTGACATATGCAGCACTTGTATTGTCTGGCGGTTTCAATTTCATTGTTGTCGCCACTGTAGTGTGCGTTCACAAATCCTTTTTCACTTGGTTTCCGATGTGGTTGCTTGTGTTCTGATGTAGGAAGCGAGATGTCCGGTGCGACGCTGTTTTCTGCTTCGGCTAGCTGGTATATCCACATTCCAAAATGAGCTATATTGCACTCTTGAATATTTCTCCTATATTTCGCCCAATCGAGTCGAATGTTCAGTGGCAGTTTAAGTACCAGCTGACGAAGCATCTTTGCGTTATTTAGATGTGTGTGTAGACCAGCAGCTTCAATTGTTGCGCAAAGATTTTGTATTGTGAGCGCAAAGCTCACTATTGTCTCTAGCTTCTCAGCTTTCGGCGGTGGCGTTGATTCGATTTTCCTTATTAGCGTATGTATGATCACTTCTGGGTCCCCGTATAGCATCTTTAGTGTTGATAGCACTCGCTCCACACAATTCGGTTGCACTAAAAGGCTTCGAACAGACTCTAAGGCTTTCCCCTTCAGAGCCTTTTGTAACCTCATCATGTTTTCCCCGTCCGTGAACGCGCATAGTTCCGTACTCCTATAAAAGTTCGCTATGAATAACGGCCATTCATCGGGCATTCCTCCAAATGGTTGAAGGTCTCGCGATATTAATCGTCGAGCGGCTATATTGGCTTTTGTTAAACCGTGAGCTGGCCAACCAGGTTGAGAGGTGTTGGCTAAATGCCAAGTTTGTGTATGGTCCGGCTGAGGCTGGTATTGTGACGTCAATTGCGGTTGTTGTTGCTGCAGCAGCAGTTGCTGTTGTTGCAGTAGCGGTTGCTGTTGTTGCAGTAGCGGTTGCTGTTGTTGCAATAGCGGTTGCTGTTGTTGCAATAGCGGTTGCTGTTGATGCAGTAGCGGTCGCTGTTGTTGCGTTAGCGGTTGCTGTTGATACAGTAGCGGTTGCTGTTGTTGCATTAGCGGTCGCTGTTGTTGCGTTAGCGGTTGCTGTTGTTGCGTTAGCGGTTGCTGTTGTTGCAGTAGCGGTCGCTGTTGTTGCAATAGCAGTTGCTGTTGTTGCACTACAGACGCATTGACCCAGTGTCTGTTTTCAGCTGTGCGGATCTCCCCTTCGTACGCAGATGCACCGTTGCCTGTTGACGTAATGAATCCCTTTGACGTATGTGTGCTTACCCAGTTGTTGACCTTGCTGACCTTTTCGCTTATCGTAGAAATATCGTCCTCATCGGTTTCCGAGGCGTTGTCTTCCATCTGACTCAGGATCTGGTGTTTTTTCGCCAAGTAGTCGCTATCCCTTTTAGCTTTTAACTCTCTTTCCTCTTCTAGTAACTGCAGTTCTAATTTAAGGCGCTTTAGCGATGATTTAGATCCTTTCGAGTTCACTGATCTAGTTGCGCATTGTTCTCCGTATATTTTAGGGCATTCAATGTCATTAAAACGCTTTAATGCATCGTGTTCGGGAACGCTGGTACCACTTGGAGCTGATGAAACAGTAACCTGTTGTGCAGTGTTGAGTCTGCCATGCGCTGAGGACGACAGCGCCGTATCTGACGTGGCAGGTATATTTGCATTTGACATGCCTTCTAATTCGACGTTCGTTGAATTTCCACCTAAACCCACTTCATCCATTTGAGCCAAACCACTTACACCTATTCTTGCATCATTCGATGGAGCTAAACCACTTACACCCGTTCTTAATTTATTCGATGGAGCTAAACCACTTACACCCGTTCTTAATTCATTCGATGGAGCTAAACCACCTAAACCCACTTCATTTATTCGACCTAAACCACTTACACCTATTCTAACTTCATTCGATGGAGCTAAACTTGCACGTTGCATAGACGCAGTGACAGACTCCACTATATTCGAGGTACCTAAACTATCTTCATGCATAGAGGGAGTGACAGACTCCGCTGCATGTAGCGTGGCATTACGCATTGAAGGCATTTGGTGTTTATTCACATTCAATTCATTAATTGAGACAGTATCGACAGTATCTAGGGTATCTTGTTCTTTATTTTTAGCAAAATTATGTCCCGCAGACGCAAAAACTACTTTGGAATTACTAAGTATACGAATATTCTCACCTGAAATGCACGTGGTGCAAATCCAATTTTCGTTTGCTACTGAAGCATCCACTTTCGCACAGGTATAGTGGCTCCATGATCCGCAACTGTCGCATTGCACCATGTCATCGGCAGAGTCAGGTTCGGTACACGCACAGCAATTAAATTCCTCTGGGGGAACAGGTGGCTTTCGCGTCTTGTGAGGTTGACTGGTAGCTTTCGGTGGCATGTTCGATTTTGCGGATGGTTTGCGGCGAATATTGTTGTAAAGTTGATCTTCAGCACATTCACATTCCTTGTGCGACGAATATTGTTATAATTTGTTGGTACAAATCGGTACCAACAGCTTCCGACTAGTTATGAACCGGGGCACTTGGTGCAACAAATGAAAAAATGTTGTTCTGTCTGCCCAATGAGGGGATATAACCTATTGTTTTATTGATAAGTATGTTAGATTTTAGTTTTTTTTTTCTTTATAATTACTTAAATACTTACAATAGTCTTTGCTTTTAGGTTTTTATTTGTACAGTTCAAGTTTCTTTTAGTTTTTACGATTTTTTCTCCTGATTCCAGATTTTTTTACAATTTTCTTAGCATAAATCAAGTTTACTTTTAGTTTTTAAGATTTAATTTCTTTATTCCTGATTTATTTGCTTTTTTTCTTATTATAATCCAAGTTTCCTTTGAGTTCTCTAAGATTTTTTCCTTAATTTTGATTTTTGGCAGCTAATGGCGTCTGTACTCTGGCACGTTTCTAGATGAAAAGAGAAAACGAAAATGCCGGATATGGCAGAGAAAAAAAGGAATTCAATATGGCGACTAAATCTACTACTGGGAATGTCCCTACCGAGAGTAATAGATTGGCGAGCGTTGCCAACACATAGAAAAAAGAAGTTTACAGTGTTTTTTAAAAAATTAATTGAAGCAACTAACTACATCAATAATTTTTTTATTTGCATTTGTAATCATGAGGAACATAATACTCAAAGTGGTTTCAATTTATAGATTTTGAAATAACTGACTTTAAAGTCAAAATTTACGAAAAAAATTTAAAAAATCACTTTGAGTATTGTGTTCCTCATGATTACAAATGCAAATAAAAATATTATTGATGTAGTTAGTTGATTCAATTAATTTTTTAAAAAACGCTGTAAACTTCTTTTTTCTATGTCTTGTAGTTTTTGAGATAATTGAAAAATAGTTTTTCAATTTCAAATTTTTGTGTATTTTTTCGAAAAGTTCATTCAAAAACAAACAATTTTAAAAAAAAATGTTCCCAAAAGTCAATTTTTAAAAAAGTTATGGCTGTTTGAAAATAAGAAAGCCATTTTTTTTTGAAAAATTCATAACTCTTTTGAGATTAGACAAAAAAAATTTGAAGAAATTCTCAAAAATGTTTTTTAAAGGGTAGAAAAAGATGGAAAAGTTACAGCAAAATCAAAAGGGTTCGGGTTCAAAAGTGGTCGATTTGGTATGGAATACCCCATATGCACTTTAGTGTTCGTAAAACGACTCAGCGCTTCACACACTTTTTGTCTTTAAAAAATGTTAATTTTTTTATACACACACTAATTGTTTTTATTCACTGTTCGTTGAACGGCTTCTAAGAACCAAATGTTCCGACTAGGTTTATTTCTAAATTCGAAAAAACTAAAAAAAGCTAATTTAAATAAAACACACAACTTCACTTTTTCACCTTCAAATTGCTTGTATTTAATTTGTTCTCGAATCTTAGTCATATGACCTTTTGTATATTAACTTCAATAATTTTCCATAAACATTCTATGTTTTTGTTTACATTTATTTGACATACATAAGTTGTGGAATGCATGTTTAGTATTGTTTATTTTGGCTAGTTATTTATCCATCTAGTTCTAAACAGCTATAGTTTCAGAAAGAGTACGTGTTCTAGCAGTTCGCACAGACCTCTGAAAATGTATATCGAGGGACTCAACAGCAAGCTTGTTGATGATTTCTTCTCCAGCATCTGGGTATGCCAGGTGAACAAGTCTTTCGACGTCTGCTTAGAGCTGCTGTAGACTTTAACCCCTTTTCCGGACTCTATTATTAAGTTGAACTCGGAAGACTTATTTCAAGTGGCTATCACCAAAGCGTTTATCTATAGCTGCCACGAGAGAACTGAATTTGCCGCTCTTACCAGCTGGAAAAGTTTGAAGTAATTCAGTTGCTGGTCCTCTAAGAGCAAGAGCCAGTGCTATGTACTAGTCTTCATCATCCCAGCCATTTGTTGTTGCGGCTGCCTCAAATTGTCTCTTGTTAAATGGCCAAGACGACTGTCCATCAAATGTTGGCGGTTTCATATCCTTTTTCCTTGCACACACACTTTTCGGATCTGGTCTAATTCCTTGGTCAAAACAAAGAACTGTTTATCACATCGGCTTTCTACGGTATCGAAACGATTCTTAACAACAGACAGCTGTTTTTCCACACCTTCAACGCGTTCGTCAAGGGCACATACGTTTTTCTCAATGTTGCCCAATTCGCCTCCTAGAATGTTTTTCTGACATTCCAAAACATTCCGTTGCGCCTCAAGTCTGTCGAGAATATTCTGTTGTTCTTTCTTTTGTCCCGTACTTCGTGTATTATCCTTTGGGGTGTGATTCTTTGTCATATTCTAAGAAAACAAATGTACTACAGTAAAGATCGATTCTCCACTTTGACATCACTTTTTGACAATTAAAAAAAAGGCTAACTTTGGTTTACCCTGACCTATGTTAAATTTGATATCTCTGTCAATACTAATGATAGAGATCTAATTTTAGGCTTAAATTTTTGAAAAAATAACAATCTTTAAGACTGTATTTAAGTTTAGCTTCCAAAGATTTAGGGTTGCCAAATTTTCAATTTTAAGTGGTGTTCAAATTTTCTTCCCGAAACAAAGTTTTGACTTTGAGGTCATTTTTTTGCAGAAATTGCCTTTTAAACATAGAGTTTCTTTACTTTTTACATATGAATAAAGCAATAATAAAAAAAACTCAGTAGTAAGTGCACTCAAAAACTCATACATTTTATGATATTTGAAAAAATACAAAATGGGTAAAAAAAAAAAGAATTTTAAATTTGAGGTTTGTTTGAATAAAATAATAATATGGGCACTTTTAATAGTTTTTCTATGTATTTTATACAGATACAATTATAACTATAAAAATTGTGCTCTTCTTGAATTTACATTGCAAAGCTCATATAAGAAAAAAATGTCTGCGTAGTATCTTTGAGCACTTGTTATAATTGTATTTGTATAAAATACATAAAAAATCTACTAAAAGTGCCCATATTATTGTTTTATTCAAACAAACCTCAAATTTAAAAATCTTTTTTTTTTATTTTTAATATTACCCATTATGTATTTTTTCAAATATCATAAAATGTTGGGTGTTTGAGTGCACTTATTATTGAGTTTTTTTTTTTATTATTGCTTTTTTCATCTGTAAAAAATAAAGAAACTCTATGTTTATCAGGCAATTTCTGCAAAAAAATGACCTCAGTCAAAACTTTGTTTCGGTAAGATAATTTGAACACCACTTAAAATTGAAAGTCTGGAAACCCTAAATCTGTGGCAGCTAAACTTAAATACAGTCTTAAAGACTGTTATTTCTACAAAACCTTAAGTCTATGATTAAGTCTCTATCATTAGTATTGACAGAGATATCGAATTTAACATAGGTCAGGGTAAACCAAAGTTAGCCTTTTTTTTTAAATTGTCAAAAAGTGATGTCAAAGTTGAGAGTCGAGCTCTACTGTAGTTCACTTTTTTTCTTAGAATATGACCAAGAATCACCCCAAAGGATAATGCAAGAAGTACGGGACACCCTGTATATAACGTATATATGTATATGCACTTAAGTGTTCGTAAAACGACTCAGAACTTCACACACTTTTTATCTTTAAAAAATGTTAATTTTTTAATACTCACACTAATTGTTTTTATTCACTGTTCGTTGAACGGCTTCGAAGAACCAAATGTTCCGACTAGGTTTATTTCTAAATTCGAAAAAACTAGAAAAAGCTAATTTAAATAAAACACACAACTTCACTTTTTCACCTTCAAATTGCTTGTATTTAATTTGTTCTCGAATCCTAGTCATATGACCTTTTGTATATTAACTTCATTAATTTTCCATAAACATTCTATGTTTTTGTTTACATTTATTTGACATACATAAGTTGTGGAATGCATGTTTAGTATTGTTTATTTTGGCTAGTTATTTATCCATCCAGTTCTAAACAGCTATAGTTTCAGAAAGAGTACGTGTTTCAGAGGTTCGCACAGACCTCTGAAAATGTATATCGAGGGACTCAACAGCAAGCTTGTTGATGATTTCTTCTCCAGCATCTGGGTATGCCAGGTGAACAAGTCTTTCGACGTCTGCTTAGAGCTGCTGTAGACTTTCACCCCTTTTCTGGACTCTGTTATTAAGTTGTACTCGGAAGACTTATTTCAAGTGGCTATCACCAAAGCGTTTATCTATAGCTACCACGAGAGAACTGAATTCGCCGCTCTTACCAGCTGGAAAAGTTTGAAGTAATTCAGTTGCTGGTCCTCTAAGAGCAAGAGCCAGTGCTATGTACTAGTCTTCATTATCCCAGCCATTTGTTGTTGCGGCTGCCTCAAATTGTCTCTTGTTAAATGGCCAAGACGACTGTCCATCAAATGTTGGCGGTTTCATATCCTTTTTATTTGCACACTCTCCAGATTCTCGAATTTTGATTTTCCGGATCCGGTCTAATTCCTTGGTCAAAACAAAGAACTCTTTATCACATCGGCTTTCTACGGTATCGAAACGATTCTTAACAACAGACAGCTGTTTTTCCACACCTTCAACGCGTTCGTCAAGGGCACATACGTTTTTCTCAATGTTGCCAATTCGCCTTCTAGAATTTTTTTCTGACCTTCCAAAACATTCCGTTGCGCCTCAAGTCTGTCGAGAATATTCTGTTGTTCTTTCTTTTGTTCGTTTCGTTGTTCTTCAATCAGTTTCTTTTGTTCGTTTCGTTGTGCTTCCAGTTGTTCAAGAACATTCTGCCGTTCCTTCTTTTGTTCGTTTCGTTGTGCTTCAAGTTGTTCGAGAACATTCTGCTGTTCATTCTTTTGCTCGTTTCGTTGCTCTTCAATCAGCTTCTTGTGCTCGTATCGTTGTGCTTCAAGTTGTTCGAGAACATTCTGCTGTTCCTTCCTTTGCTCATTTCGCTGTTCTAACAAAAGCTTCATCATACTAGACAAATTTATACTTTCACTTACTTTCTCTTCGTCCACTTCTGCTTCAAAAACAAAAGTGTTTACGTCTTCCCCTTGCTGTTCCAAATAGTTGTGCAAGCGCAGGACGAGCTAATTTTTCGATCCCGCTCTAGAAAGTTTTCACCTACCTAACTCACTTTTAAGCTCAATGCAGGTTGTATATAATTATTTTTTTTTTTTGTTTTTACACTTTGCTGTTAAAACTGTTTTTTTTTTCAAATAAATTTCATTTACACGTTGAACACCAATGTAACGTGCGCTTAGTTCGCAATAATAAAACTTTTCCTTTCTTTACTTTAATACTCCTACTTTTATTCAGTATCTACTTTCGATATACAACTCGACTAATAATCACATTAACTTACTCTTAACATTATCACTCTATAATCAAAACTGACATCTGGTTGCCTCAGCGGCCTATTTATAAACAGGGGGTCCCGTACTTCGTGTATTATCCTCTGTGGTCATATTCTAAGAAAAAAATTGCTATACAGTAAAGCTCGATTCTCAACTTTGACATCACTTTTTGACAATTTAAAAAAAAGGCTAACTTTGGTTTACCCTGACCTATGTTAAATTCGATATCTCTGTCAATACTAATGATAGAGACCTAATCTTAGACTCAGTTTTTTGTAGAAATAACAATCTTTAAGACTGTATTTAATGTCGATTTCCAGTGGTACACAAAAGCACTTTTAAAAGTGCTTTTTTGCTCGAAATATGTTACATTGAGGCACTAGATCACTTTTTTTTTGCCCCGAAAAAGCACTTTTACGAATCTCGATTCAGAGGCAAGATTTACACGCACACCAACACAAAACATTTGACGTTTACCAGTTTGCAGTTTGATTATTTTGCATTTTTGGTTAAAGGACTGTGAAAGAGAGATAATAAAAATAAACAATAAACTATTTTGTGAAAATGGATCGCTCAATTTTAGCTGAAATTTATCAAAATATATATAATCAGTCGTCGTCTAGTTCCGATTCTGACGAAGAAGTGTTTGATGTTCTAAAATTGCTTGGAGAAAACGAAAGGCATTCTGTGAATAATTTGGTTGAAAGTGTTGTGTATAATTATTCGGATGAGGAGGTTTCTTCCTAGTGCATTTATTAATTTCTTTCTATATAAATTGCAGAACAAAACAAACGGGAAGAGTTGGCTGTCAAAAATAGCACACATATAATAATAAAAAAAGAATCTTGTCTTTTCGTTTCCAATGAGCACGAAAAAAAAGCACTTTTTTAGAGTGCTTTTGTTTTTGCAAAGGAAATCGACATAAGTTTAGCTTGCACAGATTTAGGATTACCAGATTTTCAATTTTAGGTGGTGTTCAAATTTTCTTCCTGAAACAAAGTTTTGACTTTGAGGTCATTTTTTTGCAGAAATTGCCTGATAAACATAGAGTTTCTTTATTTTTTACAGATGAAAAAAGCAATAATAAAAAAAAACTCAATAATAAGTGCACTCAAAAACCCATATATTTTATGATATTTTAAAAAAATACAAAATGGGTAAAATTAAAAAAAAAAAATAAAAATTTTTAAATTTGAGGTTTGTTTGAATAAAACAATAATATGGGCACTTTTAGTAGTTTTTTTATGTATTTTATACAAATACCCAACACATGCCAAGCAACCCTGCCAAATATGGCTTCAAGTTTAGGTGGCTGAATGAAAGCTCAACGGGCAATCCACTGAAGTTTTCTATCTGCACTGGTAGCTGTAAGCAAAGTACAGGACTTCATATTTCAATTCTGAACGCAACCTCACTATTGATAATTTCTTTACGTCGGTGGATTTGGCATTGAGGTTGCTGGATAAGAAAATCACTATTCTTGGCACGATTTGGAAAAACAAAACATATTTGCCTAAACCTTTTGTGGTGAAAGAGGTTCTTGATGACCAGAATGAAACTGTAAAGGTCAATAAAAAAAAGCAGTATCGTCCACTCCACTCATCCGTCTTAGGATTTCCTGGAAAAATGGCGTTGGTGAGTTATGTTCCGAAGCCAAGCAAACAAGTGGTGTTGCTATCAACACAACATAACTGCGAGAAAGCCACTTCCGGTCATCAAAGTAAACCTGCAATAATATATATAATTCAGATAACCGCACCAAAGGTGGAGTCTATGTATTCGACCAAATGGTCTCAATATATTCATGTACACGTCAAACTAATCGCTGGCCGATGGTTGTATTCTAGAACTTACTGGACGTAGCAGCCCTAGCAACTGTCATCTTCTTCCGACACCTCAATTTACCTAGAAGAAACTAAAAATTTGTTCAGAAGTGATAAGCTTATAGAACTGGCGGAGGAACTGATGGAGTCAGAATAGACCGTTCACAACCTGCAACACAATCTGGCATTGGAATACCTGCATTGGATACTCTCTGTATTTTGGAGAGAGTTCAGGAAGTATTACCAACAGTCCCCGAAAGGCTCTCTTGTAAAAGAAGCAGATGTCACCTTTGCCCAAGAGCAGACGACAAGAAAACCAGAACCACCTGCGATCAAGGCCGTCTTATACTATGCTGGGGCCCTTGGGCACACAAGAATTTGGGGCCCTTTTACACAATAAGGAAGCTAATTATAGGCCCTTATTGCGAGTTACGTCTAACATTCGATGCGACAAGGGTCGAAAGCTTCGATAAATTTTCCTTTTGGTATTGCGTATCTCTATCGACAAGGATTTCTGTTACAGTGAATAATGAAAGTAGTCACTGTGAATAAATCTCATAATTTGACATTTGAGTTAGTTTCAGTGATAGTCGAACGCAAAAATACAGACGATAACCATCGAATTCAAAATTGAAAGTATCGAACAATAAGAATACGCAATACCAAATTTCATTTTCGACGTTCGACTATTGACAACCGTAGTTTATCGACAGACAAACGACACTCGCAATAAGGGCCATACTAACATTTTTCTCCTATGATCATTTATTATGGGTAATATACAGTTTGATAAATAATATGTGATTAATTATATTGGTATGCTGCTGGTTTTTTTAGTTACCATTACGACCTGTTTTTCTCTGGATTTTTGTTGAGCAAAATCTTCTTTTATATCGTCAAATTCAATTTTTTGGAGGATATCACTTTCTACACACATTATAGATAAATTACAGCCGCTCTTGTGACATTGTGGTTCGCAATTCATTTTTTATCCTTTTAAGCCTTGAAAATGACCGCTCTCCAGTACAATTAGTAACCATTAGGCAAAGGAAGATTCTGGTAGCAATTTCAACGTTTGGAAAAGTTTCTTCCAACTTATCTGTCTTTGTTGTTTGACATTTGTTTTGTTGATCTGACATATTAAACGAAAAGAATATTGAAAAAGTGAAATGCGAAAATGAGAACAAAATTTAAATTCAAAAAGCCAGCCAGAAGTGGCCTTAGTGGTGGAAGCTGTACTCAAAGTAGTAGAGCTTGTAGGCAGTTTCATTGTGTGTGTGAAGTTGGGCATCTAGTTAATTCTCATCTGTGGTAGATACCTGCATCGAAATCTGAATCATAATCCGATTCGATTACCCGATTCTAAGTGGAAACGAGGTATATGAAATCGGAGTGGTTTGCATGAGTGATCGTTAGATGGCGTGCATAGTAAATACGGTAGTAGGATACGTTCGGAAATATTATTAATTGATACAATAGGAATAGGCGCAGAGGTATATGCCTTGTAAAATGCTTGTAAATACCTTCTGATAACTTACTGATTTGGGAAAACAGGGTTATGAGCTCGACAAAAATGTTTTGAGAATAAATGTGTGAAAAAATTTGTCGGCCTTCGGGACCCCCCTGAGGATGGGGGCCTTGGGCACGGGCCGGTATTGCCTGCGATGGATGTTGCAGATGTTGTTGCCCTTGCCACACTAGAACCTTATGTGTTAAATGTCTGTCGGAACTGCCAACAACTTCTTACTTAATCCTTCTAAACATAAACTATGTTACTTTTACAATAAAATAATTATTTTTTCTAAAAAACATGATTTTTCATAGAATTTCAGTAGTGGGGTCCAAATGGACCCCAGTTCGGGTGAACGGGTTCTTTTCACAAAAAAATCGCAGAAAAATCTGTAAACATCTGATAATCGTTTCAACTTTAGAAATGAATAAAAAATTGAATTTTGTTCACTGAGTAAAAATCCCAATTGAAAAAAATGAAAAACAAAAAGTTATGAGTGTTCAAACATGCTCTGGGGTCCAAATGGACCCCACTTTGTAAAGAAGGGTTAAAAATCTTATTTTTTTAATATTACCCATTTTGTATTTTTTCAAATATCATAAAATGTATGGGTTTTTGAGTGCACTTATTATTGAGTCTTTTTTTATTATTGCTTTGTTCATCTGTAAAAAATAAAGAAACTCTATGTTAATCAGGCAATTTCTGCAAAAAAATTACCTCAGTCAAAACTTTGTTTCGTGTAGAAAATTTGAACAATACTTAAAATTGAAAATCTGGTAATCCTAAACCTGTGGAAGCTAAACTTAAATACAGTCTTAAAGATTGTTATTTCTTAAAAAAATTTAGTCTAAGATTAGGTCTCTATCATTAGTATTGAGAGAGATATCGAATTTAACATAGGTCAGGGTACACCAAAGTTAGCCTTTTTTTTAAATTGTCAAAAAGTGATGTCAAAGTTGAGAATCGAGCTTTACTGTATAGCAATTTTTTTTCTTAGAATATGACCAAGAATCACACCCCAAAGGATAATACACGAAGTACGGGACACCCTGTAGAATAACATTATATTTATAGCGTTCCAGTTTGTTCTACATGGTCTCCACATTCCAGTATTTTACTGTCAATCATTTCCCACACACATATTACATATTTACATCAAGGAACTTCGTGTTTGAAAGGTGCTTTTTTTATTGGAAGTCACTGTTGTTAACAGTGGCGGCTGGTAGGCTAACGAACTGGTGGTGCACTTTACTTAAATATTAAAATTAGAAAATTGAACAAAACAACAATTGAAAATTACAAAAAACAATTACGGTAATAACAATGTTATAAACAAACAAAAACTAACGCGTCACACTTCGGACTTCGCACACACTACATACAGTAAAACTACACTGACAACGAGATGACGAGATGCCATGTCTCATGTCTGCCGTCGCCGTCGCTTCATTTTTCTCTATACTCTATAGTGCCTATTTCGTGCACAAAAGGCACAAAGCGTTTCCGTTCACAGCCGTGTATGCATCTGTATGCGCAACAAAATGACTACCATGCGCAATATAGGAGTACCTTACCTATGTTACCTTCAAACTTCAATGTGTGTACTGTGTGTGCTCCTGGCAAACTTTGTTTCTCTTTTCCCGTGCGAAGCGCGCTCGAGAACCAACTCATTACTTGGTACATTTCTATGAAATATCTTTTGTTTCACGCGTCAGGCATATTACTCGTATCTCATACAAGTTATATTAGCAGTCCTCGTGCGCTCGCCGAAGCGCACGAGATTTTATCTTTGCAGGAAAATAAGTTTTAATAGTTTAGTAAAGCGTTCAAACTGTTTCACATAATTTTAAATTAAATTTTTTATACGTTTTTGTTTGTTTGAAAACTAAATGGTAATTTAAAAAGTTGAAGTTATGTTTTGTAATTTTTTAATCTTTTGAATTGGTGGTTCAGCGCACGAGCGCACTAAAGGTACAGCCGCCACTGGTTGTAAATTCATACGTTGTAACAAGTAGGTGCTTGTGTTTTTTTTTATAGTTGGCTTATTTATAATTTTGATATTGGTTTGATATTTGATTCCGTGTGTGATTTCTTAAATTAAAAATATAAATAGTGCAGTCAATGAAGCATTTTAGGTCCGAATTTTTTTACTGTGAACCGATTTGCATGAAATTTTGGAATTAGGCTCATCTTACCCTTAAATTCAAAAGTGAAAATAATTTGCACACCGCCACCACCCTGGGGGTGTTTGCCACCCCTTCTCGGGGGTGAATTTTTTTTTTAAATAACCTCAGATATCGATAGAAGGTCTAATTTTAAGCAAAAAAACAAATATAAAGTTTTTTGTTAAGTCCAATACTTTTCGAGTTATTGGCAATTGAAAATTCGCAATTTGTTCACGTTTTTCATCTATTTATTGCGAATATCTCCAAAACTATACGTTTTATCGAAAGTTTTATAATGAACAAAATTGTAGCAGGTAAAACAATAAACAATTTGGTTTTTTATAAAGTATTCTAAGAACAATATTAAGCTAGATATAAAAGATCAAAACCATTTTTTATTTTGTCTGAAATTTAATGGTTGTAGTCAATGCCATTTAGCGGCGAGCAGATGCATTTTATGCATTCTAATAAAATAGGATGTTTTGTAGTGCTTGAAATAAGCTTTAAAATGAGCACTATTAAAAGTCTTTTGCACGTAAAATAAGTGAGCTGTAGTGCAAATAAGGAATGCATCTAATGTTTTTTTCTTTTAAATCAATGGCTTTCATAAGTGCCATTTCCATCAAAATTAAATTTAATCGTATTCCGCCTAAAATTAAGTTTGTTATGAAGAGTTCGATAGATAGTATCAGTTTGGCTGCTTTTGGTTACATATTTTTCAAAAAAGTCACGATTAAAAAAAAAACAACAAATTTTCAATTTTTTAAAAACCCCACTTTTTTTCATAATATCTCAAAAATGACTACAGATACGTATAATAGTGTTAGAATAAAAAATTTTGGTATTTTTTTGACATACAATTTGGTCATTTAGTTTTTTCTGTCAAACAAAAATTGACGGAGATATGATTCTTTAAAGAGCGCGTGGCAGCGCAATCACAGCCTCTCTTAAGTCCTTAAACCCTTCACCGTTTTAGCAAAAAGTTGTTTACTATATATTGCAATCAAGGATGTTTTAGCTCTTTTAATTACCTTAACAATGGTTTCTTACAAATTGTGATAGCATAAAACTTGAAGGAGTTATGGTCCAAAAACTCATTGATTTAAAAGAAAAAAACATTAGATGCTCTCCTTATTTGCACTACAGCTCACTTATTTTACGTGCAAAAGACTTTTAATAGTGCTCATTTTAAAGCTTATTTCAAGCACTACAAAACATCCTATTGTATTAGAATGCATAAAATGCATCTGCTCGCCGCTAAATGGCATTGACTACAACCATTAAATTTCAGACCAAATAAAAAATGGTTTTGATCTTTTATATCTAGCTTAATATTGTTCTTAGAATACTTTATAAAAAACCAAATTGTTTATTGTTTTACCTGCTACAATTTTGTTCATTATAAAACTTTCGATAAAACGTATAGTTTTGGAGATATTCGCAACAAATAGATGAAAAACGTGAACAAATTACGAATTTTCAATTGCCAATAACTCAAAAAGTATTGGACTTAACAAAAAACTTTATATTTGTTTTTTTGCTTAAAATTAGGCCTTCTATCGATATCTGAGGTTATTTAAAAAAAAAAATTCACCCCCGAGAAGGGGTGGCAACCAACCCCAGGGAGGTGGCGGTGTGCAAATCATTTTCACTTTTGAATTTAAGGGTAAGATGAGCCTAATTCCAAAATTTCATGCAAATCGGTTCACAGTAAAAAAATTCGGAGGTTCGGCCCTATTTTTCGCTTCATTGACTGCACTAAAAAGAGTTTGACAGTTTGTGCGGCAAGTTTTCAGCCATAGTGAAGCATAAGCCTGTCTCGCTCTCTCACACAGTTTGTTGGTGTGAGCTAGATTTATATGTTGAGAACGAAGTGTTGCCGTCGGCGATATTTTTTTTTTTTAATACCTTTTTGAATTTGTTGGTGCTATTTTTTTTGATACTTTTTTATTACTACTTTTTTTAATACATTTTTAAATACATTTTTATTTTTTTGTTTCTATTTTGAATTTTCGTTTTGAAAACTCGTTTTTTGTTGCGAGTCTGTTTTGTTATTAGTTGTCTGTTTTTTTATTAGTTTTTTTAATTTTCTTATTTTTTGTATTGTTCATAATGGATATCAACCGTTTGTCACTAGAGGAGCTGGTGTACGAAATGTTGAGTAGGGGAATAGAGAAGGGAACTGTGGACGTTAAGAGAATTTCTTTAAGATCTTCTCGGATGTTGGAACGTCTTCATCAGGATAGGGATGCAGTTGAAGAAAAATTAGGGGGATAAGGGTTCTTCCTAATGATCAGCGAAGAAATCCGAAGTCGGCGGAAAACTTGAAGATCTTTGCGAAGATAGAATGGAGCTAAAATAGGATAGGAAAAGCTGAGGCTATTTCTGAGGAAATAGGAGAACAGAAATCTTTGAAGAGTGAACTGCTTCCCCTATTAGCAAAGTTAACAGATAAAGAAGAGCAAGCGTCGAACGAAGACAATGCTTCTTCTTCAGAAACGAGCAGTAGGCAGTTGGTGGAGAACACTCCCCAACAAAATCGGATGAACAAACGAGGACCAGTGTGCAACGAGGGATTCCAAAGATATCAAATGATAGTTTTATAGTAGGGATTTCCGAGCCGCTGGAGCGATTTACGGAAAGGATTAGCAGGTGGAATGTTCAGTTCAGTGATGAGCATTGTGGCACATCAGTGAACTCATTCTTAGAAAGGGTTAAGGAACTTAGTTTAGCTCGAGGGGTTTCAGAAACGTTTGTAACAGTCAGTGGTTGACCTTCTGACAGGTCAAGCCCTACTGTGGTATAGGTCAGTTAGGGAAGACATCGCTGATTGGCAAGAATTCGTAGAGGCGTTTAAGTACGAATTCTTGCCAACAAATTATGATGATCTGTTGATGGAACAGATCAACCGTAGGACCCAAGGGAAGGAGGAGACGTATGGAGCATATCTCGCTACCATGCGTACAATGTTTAGGAGATTACGGGAGCCATTATTCGAACGTAGGAAAGTGGCTATCCTGATGAAGAATTTGGACCATTTTTACCAGAAACAGATTGGTTTCCAAAAACCATAATCTATGAAGGAGTTAGCTTTATTAGGCAGGGACTTAGAAACTCTTAGGGCGAATGTAGAGAGTTTAGAGCCTGCTTCTCGAAATAAAAATTATGTAGAACCCGAGTTCGGTTACTTTGTCGGTCCAGCAGTATAACCGAAGGTGGCAGTGGTTAGCAGAGATGAGCAACCTGTCCAAGTCGTGGAAGCTAGAAGGTCTCCACTTAATAGATCTACTGAAGTTGATAGGTCTCTTCGACGTTTTAACTGCGGGAAAGAAGGTCACTTCTCTGGCAGGTGTTCCGCTAAAAAAGCATTGCTTCGGTTGTGGCGCTGAAGGTGTCAGCCACAATAACTGTCGTCGTTGTTCTTCGGGAAATGGGCAACGGACTCTTGCGCCAGCAGGGCAGGAGTTCCGGAGGCATTAGGAGCTAGGTTGCCTGCTGGTAACCAGCTTGCAAAAATTCATTTAGGGCTTACGTTGGAGGCGAACGGGGATGATAGGAGACCATTTTTAGGAGTTAGCATTTACGGACTAGGTTTTTGGGTTTGTTAGATTCAGGAGCTTCTAGAGCAATTTTAGGTAGAGATAGCTGACAATTCTCCAAAATTTAGGATTAGTGGTTCAAGAGGGGAATATCCATTCTGTATGCTTGGCAGATGGAGCAGGAGTAGAAGTATTAGGGTCAGTGAACTTACCAATCGTGGTTGAAAACAAGGCAGTTCTAATAGACTGCTTAGTGATTCCAACTCTGCCGCATACCGTGATATTTGGTGCAAATTTTTGGGCACTGTTGGAAATCGTCCCGGATTTGCGATCACGTATGTGGAGTTTTTCGGACCAAGAGTGTTTGGGCTTGATTTGCTCGATTACTGAGCGTTCAGAGTTGACGAAAGATCAAACTAGTTTGTTGGAAGACATGGTTGAGGAAGCTTTTAGGAAGATGCCAGAGGTATTAGGGGGCACAACTATGATTTTTTTTAAGGCTTTAATAATTTAAAAAAAAAACAAATAATGGGACTTCATTGAATTCATTTGAATGTGTACCAGAATAAATATTGATGTAATAGGTGAAAAAATATTAAATTAAAAAGTTTATCATAGAATAAAATCCTTTTTATTTCTGTCCTTTTTAAATAAAATACTTATAACCTCGTCTGCTGCTATAAGTATTTCGCAATGAATAGCTAAAGCAGCCAAACAATTCAAACTCACTTCGTTGGTCATTCTTCTTTGTGTTGTTTTTACTCTCTTTAAATAAGAGAAAGTTTTTTCGGGAGTTGACATTGAAATGGGCAGTGTTGCTAATATCCTGTTAGGCAATATATGTTAGGAAAGTTTTCTTTGGGGCAGCTATAGAGCGCTTCCAATGAATTCTTAGAGGAAGTAGGTACTATTCTTTCGGATCAAATATCTCTTCCAAGTTTTGAATTCTTCAAGAACAGAATATGTTTGGTAAAACTCAACAGATTCATTTAATTTTTCAGCTACTTTGTATATTTCAGACGAAGAATCCTTGAAAAGAACCGAAAACCCTTCTTTTATGTTTTCATGGTTTGTAAATTTATCTCCAATGTTCTTTACATAGAAATCGAGAAAAGGATTGAAGACAATAACACGAAAATATTCCTCTGTAATTGGAACCGAAGGGTTCGAACTATTCTCTTGTCGGTTCACTATGCTCTTTTGTTTAAAGTCAATATCAAGGACTTCAGCAATTTTTTTTTGCATCTTCAAACACTTTCGAAAATGAGTCATCCTCTGACCGTTTCATTTTTAGTTGATCCCTTTGATTTAAAAGAAACAAACATTAGATGCTCCCCTTATTTGCAATACAGCTCACTTATTTTAAGTTCAAAAGACTAAGACAAAGAATAGTGCTCATTTTAAAGCTTATTTCAAGCACTACAAAACCCTTTTGTATTAGAATGCATAAAATGCATCTGCTCGCCGCTAGATGGCGTGGTCAATGCCATCCAAATCGATTAAATTTCAGACAAAATAAAAAATAGCTTTGATCTTTAATATCTAGCTTAATATTGTACTTAGAATACTATAAAAACCAAATTGTTTTTTGTTTTACCTGCTACAATTTTGTTCTTTATAAAATTTTCTATAAAACGTATAGTTTTGGAGAAACTTGCAAAAAACAGATGAAAAACGTGAAAAAATTGTGAATTTTCAATTGCCAATGACTTGAAAAGTATTGGATTTTTTGAAAAACTTTGATTTTTTGCTTAAAATAAGGCCTTCTATAGATATCCGAAGTTATTTTGAAAAAAAATAATCAGCTTTCCATAACGACCACCAAGGAGATCTTTCTATTGCTCGTAAGCAACCTGGAGAAGACGCTGGAGAGAATTTCCACCGAGCTGGCTCTGGGACAAAGCAAGGCTCGCTGCAAGATAAAGTCCAGGTCAATTGAGCGGAGTAGGAGCGATGTCGTGGAACTATTCAGGAGACTCGGCCAAAACATTTTCTTTCACGATGTCGAACGCTATTTCGACGTGCAAGACCGAGTTGAGCTGGTGTTGGTGGTTCAGAAAAATTCGCTCCCGAGGGTGGTGGCGATGTTCAAATCATTTTTACTTTTGAAGTTAAGGGTAAGATGAGCCTAGTTCCAACATTTCAGAGTAAACAAATTCGGAGGTAAGACCGTATTTGTCGCTTCAATGACTGTACTATTCTTGAAATCTGACATTCGACTTAAATAAAGGAAAGATAATAGTTGTGTTTTGTACTGTCTGTCTCTTTTCTGAAGATGAAAACCGAAAAGCAAACGAATTAAGGCATTTGAACATTTGCGCTGCAAATATTTGCTTGCATTTTGCTTTAATGAAACTATTACATTTATGAAAGTTATGCATTGGTCAGACTAATGCAAATATGCAATTATGAAAGCACCCATATTGCTTTCTCCGTCGTACCCTTGGCCGATCAAAAAAGAAATGGCCAGATCAAAATTTTGAAGACTTTCCACTATAAACTTTGCAAGAGCATCACCTGTATTGTTAATACAGTAATGTTAAACTGCTGTATTAGAGATTTAAAGAGAAAAGATTTAATTCATACCAGTCGTAGAAAATCGATATAAAAAATTAAATTCAAAAGATTAGGTGATGTTGAGCCATCAACAGAGCCAACCCACATCTACCAACCTACTAAGCAACGCAACACAGCCGAATTACACAACCATCTACCAACCTACTAAGCAACACAGCGCAGCCGAATTACACAACTATCTACCGACCTATCGACCAGCATTGCCGAATGACACAAATAAACAAATTTCGTATTGTTCTATATAATTATTATTATGACCGTCCGCATAACTGTATTACACTAGGTCAATAACCAATTAGTAAGCAATAATTGGTAGTGACCAGGTGTAAGCAGTATGTTGGAATAAACGTAAGAGTAAGCATAATTTAAGTATAAGTAGAATTAAGTTTCAAGAATAAAGACAGAATTAAAAATACCATAACCCGTAGTGTTTTGTATTCTCAACAAATAAACATTTGGGAGCTCAACCGGAATCGCTACATACATGCCGAACATCATTTGGGGGCTCAACCAAAGAATATTCAAGGAAGCCCAACCAGCGGCTCAACATACCAAATTCAAGGAAGTCCAACCAGCGACTCAACCAAAGCAAATTCAAGGGAGTCCAACCAGCGGCTCAACATACCAAACTCAAGGAAGTCCAACCAGCGGCTCAACACACCAAATTCGAGGAAGTCCAACCAGCGACTCAAGCAAAGCAAATTCAAGGAAGTCCAACCAGCGGCTCAACATACCAAACTCAAGGAAGTCCAACCAGCGACTCAACCAAAGCAAATTTAAGGAAGTCCAACCAGCGGCTCAACATACCAAATTCAAGGACAGCGACTCAACCAAAGCAAATTCAAGGAAGTCCAACCAGCGGCAGCGGCTCAAAATACCAAATTCGAGGAAGTCAAACCAGCGACTAAAGCAAATTCGAGAAGTTCAACCAGCGACACTCAACTATGGAGAAAATAGTTCAAAGGCAACAGGAAACGGGAGAGAAATTTAAGAACCTCCTGAAGAACTTCAAAAAGACACCAAAAACAAGAATAACACACGAATACCTGACAAAACAACGCCAATCCCTAAAGCCCTGTTCACACTGTACAATTAGTTGGACAGACTTAGGCTTGAACGACCAATGCTTGATAGTGTGAACCCTTCAGACGACCGCTTGTCCTACTTGTTGGATGGTTTTCAAATATTTCTGAAAACTTAGAAGTTGGACGGAGTGGAAGGGTACGTGACATGAAGTTGGACGACAAGCTTGATAAATGTGAACGCAAACTACATCAGACCATCCAACTTCCATCAAACGAAGTCTGTCCAACTAATTGTACAGTGTGAACAGGGCTTAACAGAACAATGGGACAGATTTGTTATAAACGATGCCGTAATCAACGAGACATATGATACCGAGGATCACGAATACAAAGAAGGTTACTTTGAGCAAATCAACAAGGCTTACGAAGAAATGCTCATAGTAATTGAAGAAGCTCGGACAAATATCCAAGACAAGGAAGAAGAAAACAGCAGTTCGCAAGATATGAACCAGAAACAACGTTACGAGCGACAGGAGAATAAAATAGCTTTATTCAAATAGTTACATGATAAACTGAAAGAAGGATTATCAAAAAATCTGTCAAACATCGCATATGAAGAGTACATAAAAACATTGGATCAATATTGGAAAGACATCATGACTACACACGATGACATCATAGCTTATAGCTCCAGTTAAGACGAGTCGTAATACCTCTCCAACGATGAATATGAACAAATCGAAAACATGTACCAACAAATAATCATAGAGACGAAGGAAAAAACAAACAACAAGGAACACACCAAACCCAGCAACAACGTTCTGAAGCTAAAGCGAATCAACATTCCAACATATGACGGACGATATGACTCGTGGCCGTCATTCCACGATCTCTTTAAAACATTTGTAGACAACAACAAAGCATTAACCTCTATACAAAAAATGCAATACCTAAAAACACATCTATTGGAAGCACCAGCAAGCATTATCTAACATCTGCAAGTCAAAGCAGATAGCAACATAACAGCTTGGAAACTCATAGAGCAGCGATATTACAACAAAAGACTGATCTTCATAACATATATACAGAAACTGATGAGTCAACAAGGAAGCACACCAGAATCAGCTAATTCATTGAAAAGAGTACTAGACACAACCCAAGAATGCACATTGGGTATACAAAACTAGGGTATAGACATTACAAACTGGGGACCATTGGTTGCCTATATCGTCCTTCAAAAACTAGATAAGGAATCCCAACTAATATACGAACAGTTTAGTTTAGTTTAGTTTATTTCATCTAACAAAGTATTACAAAACTTCAGTGATTACTAGATTATAAATAATAAAATAAATAAATAAAAAAATTTTAATTTAAATTTTTTTTTTTTTTTAAACAATGGCACCATTGGGGTTGCTTAGCATCAATAAAAGATTTGACTTAAATACATGTCTACTCATACTAAAATCTATCACATCGAATATTGTATTTGTTTCTCTTAAACACCTGCACAATGGTTCATTGGCTGCATAAACAGTTCTGTGATGTGGGATATTAAAAAATATGTTATTTCTAAGCAATCTAGCAGGCACATTGATACCGATTAACGATAGAATAGGAGGACAATCAATATGATCAGCCATTACGTCGCGAACAAACATAACTGCGAAGTATTTCCTTCGCGTATAAAGAGGCAACATTCCAAGTAACTTACATCTTGTGTCATAAGAAGGCATGTCAATATTCCATCCAAGTCTTTTCACAATGACTCTAGTGAAACGTCTTTGGATTTTTTCTAATCGTAAAGAATGAATTGAGAATGAAGGATTCCATATGGTATTGCAATATTCCAATGTTGACCTAACAAATGCAAAATAAAGACTTTTTAGAGTATGCGGATCTTTAAAATCCTTTGAATTTCGTAAAACAAAGCCCAGCATTGAGCTGCTTTTAGCAACTAGAAAATCAAAATGTCTTAAAAAGTTAAGTTTTTGGTCAAAAATTACACCAAGATCTTTTTTAAAAGATATAATAGAAAGATCCTTACTATCAATATTATATGTGAAGTTAACAAACGAACGTCTGCGACAAAAAGTCAAACTTTGACATTTAGCTATATTCAAATGAAGTGAGTTCATCTTACACCAGTTTGATAGATTATGAAGATCATTTTGTAACAGAAGGCAGTCTTGCTCGGAGGTTATACAACGATAAATCTTAAGGTCATCAGCATACATTAAACAATTTGAGTTAAGAATTCTGTCAGGAATGTCATTAATAAATAACAAAAAGAGCAGAGGTCCAAGATGGCTACCCTGAGGAACACCAGATGTGACATAAATAGGCTTAGAAAGAATATTATTAATACAGACGTACTGAACTCGATCTTTTAAATATTGCTCTAACCATTTGAGGAGATTTGAATGAAACCCAAAATTACCAAGTTTATTGAGTAAAACATCATGATTTACTCGGTCAAATGCTTTAGCAAAATCGGTGTATATAACATCATACTGATAGCCCTTCTCAAGGCCATTTAAAATTTGATTACAAAAAATTGTAAGGTTAGTGGCAGTCGACCTACCAGCTAAAAAACCATGCTGATGGGAAGAAATTTTTCCTTTAAGAATAGGAGTTAGATTTTGATAAACTAATTTTTCTAATGTTTTAGGAATAATAGGAATTTTACTAATTGGACGGTAGTTTGAGATCTCTTGTCTGATTCCTGATTTAAAAATAGGTGTAACTGTTGATCGTTTCCAAGTACTTAGAAACTCACCTGTTTTTAGAGATCTAGTAAAGATCATCTGCAAAGGGACTGCAAGAGCTGTTCTACAAGCTTTTAAAATTATTGGAGGAACTCCATCAATATCAGGTTTCGTGTCTGATTTGCATTCAAATAAAGCTGATTCTACTTCAGAGCTAGTAAAACTTATGCTACCAATACTCACAGATTCAAATGTTGGACAGTTAAGATTGAAATCAGGAGTAATGGCAGGACTATTTAAATAAACCGATTGAAAATTTTCAGCAAATAGGTTACAAATAACCGAGATATCAGAAGATGTAATACCATTATAGCGCATAACATTGGGAATACCGTTCGATTTCTTCTTATCATTCACAAATTTCCAAAAACCCTTACTATTTGCCTTCAAACTACATTCGATGGAAGATAAGTATTGATTATATAAAAATTTGTTAAGTATTTCGAACTCTTTTTGCAAGTTTCTATATTGCTTATATATTTGTGGATCGTTATTAGATCTGCGAAATTGCTTATAAACTTTATTTTTCCGATTGTTAAGATTAACAATTCTTTTGTTAAACCAGACTGGTTTTGAACCATCTAATGTTCTTACTTTAGGAGTATATAAGTAAATAGCATTTTTTAATATTTTTAGAAATGAATCGTAGCACATGTTTAAATTCATGTTAGCAAATATATTTTTCCAATCAAAAGTATTGAGGAAAGTTGAAACTGCCTCAAAATCTGATTTTCCAAAATTAAAAACAAAATTCGACACTGGTGCACCAGGAGTGAAATAATTATAAAACTCTAAGTTAAAACAAAATGCGACATGATAGATTGTATTAGGAAAGAGAAGACTCATAGAATTACTAATGCTTACATTCAATTCGGAATCAGCGAAAACAAGATCAAGAATATTATTGAATGAGTTATGAAAATAGTTTATCTGTTTAAGCGAAAATCGAGAAAAAGTATCAATTAATTCACAATCATGATTAAAAATAACATTAAAAGGAACTAATATTTTTTCATCTGGATCAAATATCCATTTAACATTAGGCAAATTAAAATCACCTACAATTACGACCTTTTGTTCATCATTACGATTATTTAGAATTGAACAACAATTGTCAACATGTGCTTTATACAATTCAAAAGAGCTACTTGGTGGAATGTAAGAAACTCGTGAGATCCCAGAAATAGATCCACTACTAACGTTCATTGAAAAAAGATTCCAATCAATTGAAACAATAAACAACAGTTCTGATCGAAGGGAAGGCAAACATAAACACCAAACAAAAATGTACCATACCACCTTAAAAAATTATAAATGCGAACTATGCAAGGGAGATCATCCGCTGCATATATGCAGAACATTCTTGCAAAAAGTGATCTATCAAAAAAGCGAATAAGTGAAAGAAACAAACCTATGTTCCAACTACCTAAAACCAAGGCATTTCTCCTCTGACTGCACGTCATCAAGAAGATGCCAAAAATGTCAAAGGAAACATCATACATTGATTCATCGTGACCAAGTCGCAGAAAATACACAAGGGAGGAACCCATTTCAAAATAAAATGCAATCTCATAATTACACTGCAGATAACAACGTACTCCTTGCGACTGCATTGGTCACTGTACGTGGACCTAACAATAACAGTCAGAAGGTAAGAGCTTTGATTGACCAAGGATCACAAGCATCATTTATAACTGAAGAAGTTGCGAATAAACTCCAGCTACAAAAAATAAAGGTAGATGCAACCGTATTGTTGTATGATTGAAGTATAATGAGTAAACAAGTAAACTAGGTTTGTTTTAATAGAGTGTCTTTATTGTATTTAATGTTAACTCTTTGACTGCCGTGACACAACTGACTCAATTCACTTAAAACTAACTTAATACTAGGTGCTTAATAAAGAGAGAGGGAAAGAGAGACTTTACTTCATATAACATCTCCCATTAAAAGTTCAAAGCCAATTTACATTATAATAATTTCAGTTCATAAATAGAAATGTTTATAATATAATTATATTATTATATATTATTATTAATCATATAAAATCTCCCATTAAAAGTTCAAAAAAAAAATTTGAATTTAATTCAAGTAAGAATACCAAATAACATTAGAATCAAAATTTTATAAAAAGCAACTTAGTTCATTTAAATAAAAAAAGAAATAAAAATAAATGCATTGTAAGATCAAAAGTAAATACAAGATATTTATGATAAATATGATACACATTTTTAAATGTGATCTTTGGGGTATCCATATCTATTTGGAGCTTTTGACTCCCTACCATATCTAGTCGTAGAAGAAGGTGCAGAGGTGTCAATTTCAACTACTTCTGGGTTTTTTTTCCTTTTTATTTTGTTCTGTAACCGAGAGTTGGGAAGGGGTTGAAGTTTCTTTATTGTGAGTGTCCATTATGTGCTGTCTATTTCGCCGGTAGGTTGTTCCTTCTTCGTCTTGAATAAGGTATGACTTAGGTTCTTTACATTTTTCTAGGATAATTCCTGGTGACCAATAGGACGTTGGATTCTTTTTATAAAGAATTTTTTGGCCTGGAGCTAAAGGTAATAGGTTTATGGCTGTTTTGTCGTAATACATTTTCGATTTTTCTGTTTTCTTTTTAAGATCTATAGCATATTTTCCAGTATCGATTTGTTTTGGAATAAAATTTTGTGACATGGCAGGTAACTTGGTTCTTAATTTTCTTGACATAAGCAGCTCGGAGGGTGCAGGTAGATTCCCTTTGGAAATAGTTCGATAGTGCAATAACGCAATGTAAGGATCTGAATTAGTTTCTAGACTTTTAATTTATAGTTTCTTGATTGTTTGGATAGAACGTTCCGCTAATCCGTTCGATCGAGGCAGGTACGGACTGGAGGTAGTGTGATCAATATTCCAATCAAAACAAAATTGTTTAAAGTCCTGTGAGCTATACGGTGGACCATTGTCCGATACTATTATTTGAGGAATTCCATGGCGAGCAAAAATTGATTTGAGCTTTTTAATAACAAACTGGCTGCTATATCCTCAGCTTAGTAATTCAATTTCAATAAATTTAGACCAGTAATCAACGACTAACAAATAAGTTTGTTTATTAAATTCGAATAAATCTGTTCCTACTTTGTACCATGGAATTGGTTGAATATCGTGGTGCTGTAGTGGTTCTTTTTGCTGTGAAGA
Source organism: Melanostoma scalare (assembly GCA_949752695.1). NCBI lineage: Eukaryota > Metazoa > Arthropoda > Insecta > Diptera > Syrphidae > Melanostoma > Melanostoma scalare. The sequence continues at coordinate 121,461,408 of OX456985.1, forward strand.
CCTATAGCGCATGCAAGTTTCACAGTCTGTGACGATATTTTGGATGTCGTTATTTATGTTTGGCCAAAAAACAATGTCTTTGGCAAGACTCTGACATCTTTGAACACCTAAATGTCCCTCATGAATAAGTTTTAAAGTTTCAGGGCCAAGAGAGGATGGTATGACAATTCTATTAGATTTAAGTAAAATGTCATCGATAACATGGAATTCATCTCTGAATTTATAAAATGGGATGCAAGAGTGAGAAACTTTTTTCTTGTTATTTGGCCAACCAAGCTTTGTGTACTCCTTGACCTTGGAAATAATTTCATCCTTGTCACTAGCTATTTTGATACTTTGAAGTTTATCCGAAGAAACTGCCAAGTTGGCTGTTAGAAGGTTGCAATGAATATCTAAATCGTTATCGAATTCTGTCAAAGTGGTATCTGGCAATGGAGCTCACGAGAGTGTGTCTGCTGTGTACATATACTTTCCTGGTTTGTAAACGACATCTAAATCATAACTTTGTAAACGCAACATAAACCTTTGTAGTCGAGCCGGTACTTTATACAATGGTTTCGAAAATAGTGGGACAAGTGGCTTGTGGTCAATCTCTACCAAAATAGCTGCCCATACACATACTGGTGGAACTTTGTGCAGCCGAATAGAATAGCAAAAAGCTCTTTTTCTATCTGAGCATAATTTTCTTGACTGGACGTCAGAGTAGCAGAAGCAAAAGCGATTGGGCTGTTATCGTGTGCTAAAACTGCACCAACAGCGCACTTAGAAGAATCAACAGTTAGTGTGATTATTTTATTCGGATTATAGAATGTTAAAATTGGTGCATTGGATACGAGTGACTTTAAATTGTTAAACTCTTTTTCATGCATGTCATTCCAATGCCATACTATGTCTTTCTTTAAGAGCTGACGAAGATGGTTATTTTTCACAGATAAGTCTTTTACAAAGCTGCCTAGGTAATTAACCATCCCTAGAAATCTCTGCAAATCACCTACAGATGTGGGTCGTGGCATTTCACATATTACTTTGACTTTTGATTTGTCAGGGCGAACTCGATTCTTATTGAAAACGAAAATACATCTTGTGCTCTTTTCAGAACCTTTTTCAAAATTATATTGTGTTTTTCAATTGACTCCGCATATATAAAAAAATCATCGATAAAAATAATTAAACCTTCAATATCTGAAAAGAGTTTCAACATTTGTCCGTGAAATATTTCAGGAGCTGATTTAATGCCGAAAGAAAGGCACTTAAAACGATACCTTCAAAACGGTGTTATGTTCGTACAAATTTTGGAAGATTCCTCGTCTAAAGGAACCATCCAAAAACAAATCGATCATTTTATTCTAGACTTACACTCATCCAAATTGGGTAAAGGGTCGTGAGCTCTTAAAAGAGCTTTGTTTAGATTCCTAGGATCAAGACATAATCTGATTTTACCATTCGGTTTTTTGACAAACACTATGGAACTCACCCATTCTGTTGGCTCTTCAACTTTAACTATAACCCCTAGTTGTTCCATACGATTTCGTTCTTATTTTAAAGGACCTTGTAATGCAAAGGGAACTTTACGAGGATAATCAATCGAAGGTGAAACATCAGAACGCAATTTTAAATGACACTTCTGCTTTAGTAGCCCTAGACCTTTAAAAACATCACTATAAAAAAAAATAAATAGGGTGGCGCAACAGAGCGAGGAGCCCCTGGGCCTAGCGCATTTCTCACAACCATCCCTTGTGAGGGAATGTAGGGGACCTACAATTTTCTGCCGGTTCCGAACGGCTAATCGAGAAAGCGCTTTTCATGGCAATGAATACTAACGGAGGACCTGCCAATTCCTCGCGAAAGGCGATACCCGTAGAAAAAACATTTTTGCCTCTGGTAACATCACTATAGTTATCTAAAATAGATTGACTAGTATTTATACTACTGAAATTACTTTGTTCTATTAAAGAGTTGAAAGAATTTGAATAATTTTGAAATTTAGGCACTTGTTTATTTATAGACTTAAGATTATTCTTATCTACCTAAGAAATTAATTTAAGTTGAATGCAGGTTTCTAATCCAAGTACTGCGTGACGTCTGAGTTCCAAAATATGAAAGTTGATTAAATATTCTTGACCATCGTGGATACACTTCAATATACAGCAACCAATAACTGGAAAACGTTCTCCTGGCGCTGTATGTAGTCGTCCATTGATTCACCTGGTAGCTGCGTTCTTGTGAAAAATTTGTGTCGCTCCATAGCGATATTGACTTTTGGCAGAAAATATGCTTCCAATTTATCCACGAGGTCATCAAATAAGACCTTATCCAAGTCGAGATCAAATGAAAAAAAGATTTCTAAAGAATCTGGCCCCATGTGATGCAAGAGACGTGCTACTTTTCTTTGGTCTGCCTGGGTTTCCAAGCTGGATGCACGTAAAAATATTTTGAACTGTGTCAGCCAATTTTTCCATTCGATAGGCGTATTCGAAGATTTTAGATTAAGCGGTAGAATTGCTGGCGTGAAAGTTGGCGGAGTCACTACCGTAGCCATATTGTTTTTTACATCAAGTGTTTTAGTTACATCAAGTTTTATAGTTTCATCTTCAATGCCCATTTTGATATTTGGGTAATATGAATACTTTTTAAAATTCACTGCTGTACCACATCTGACACCTTGTTGTATGATTTAAGTATAATGAGTAAACAAGTATACTAGGTTTGCTTTAATCGAGTGTCTTTATTGTATTTAATGTTAACTTTCTGACTGCCGTGACACAACTGACTCAACTCACTTAAAACTAACTTAATACTAGGTGCTAAATAAAGAGAGAGAGAAAGAGAGACTTTACTTCATATAACACGTATTAGGACTCGGCTCAAACAAGGTGTCAAATATAAAATACAAGGTACATATTTCAATAAGCAATAAATTTGTTTTTGAGCAGGCTCAAGGTCAATAAAAACAATGTTGTTATATGGTTGTTAACGACGTTTCGAGCATGGATACGCTCTTCATCAGGTCTGTTTATTAGGAAATTAATAAAACAATCGTCAATTAAAATGTTCAACAAGAACATAATGGTTAAAACAAAAACTTACAATAATACATGAAATTAGTTTTCACAATGAATAATAGGCAAGAACTCAAGGACTGTCATTTAGTCAAAAACATTTACATGGCTATTTAAAATTAAAAATTATTTGGCAAACAAAAAAGTTTAAACTATGTCAACCAACTACGTAGGGAAATCTTTGTTTGTTCTGAAGATCAGCTGGCTGTACATGTTGCTGAGATTTTCACAATCAGATCTTCTATTTACTGTGTTCTCAGTGTTGAGAATGTGCAACATTTCCAGCCACATTCTCTTGTTGAAGTTTCTCTCTGTGTCTAGTATTGTAACGTTATCAAAGTCTGGCTTGTGTGATTCTTCAATACAATGTAATGCCAGTGCAGTTTTTTGTGCTCCCCCATTGTTGATGTCAGAACGGTGGCCGGAGAGTCGGTTTCTCAATTTTTGTTTTGATGTGCCTACATACACCGACGGGCAAGAGGTGTTATTTCTACCACCCAAACAATTAATTTTGCAGACTACATCGCACTTGTCCAACTTATCAATACTTCCCCTAGTGTTGGTAAACACTAATGACTTGAGCGTGTTGGTAGACTTAAACGCTATTTTTTTTTTGTGTTTTTGTCACGTATAGGTGCTGCTTTCAAACGTGTTGACAGAGACGGGATAAAGAAAGCACTTTTGTTAATCGTTGGAGGGGGATCAGTAGGTTGTTCCATCGTTGTCTTTTTTCCGCAAATGGCAATCAATCTCTTGATTATTGTAATGGGGAAAGAATTCGAGAACAGGGTGCCTTTAATGATGTCGACGTTTTTTTGACGAAAATTGTTGTTGCAGGTATTTAGAACTCGATCGATAAAATTTTGAGCAGTATTAAATATAACCTGTTTGGGTTGTTTTGAAAGGTAGTTAATAAGTCTGCCTGATGAGGTTGGTTTCTTATACCAATCAAAAATGATACCTCCATTATGTCTGACAACCCTGACATCAAGATATGGTAATGATCCATTTTCTTCGATTTCAACCGTGAATTGAATACGGTTGTTGAAAGAATTAAGAGCTGTCAAAGTTGACTCGATTTCATTCCTCTTCAGAATAGCGAACAAATCATCCACATATTTGGTAATAACCTTGGGTTTGAAGGCTAATTTACCAATGACGTCTTCCAACAAGGCCTCCATTGCTATGTCAGCTAAAATGGGTGACACCGGACTGCCCATAGGTACACCTTGTTTTTGTTGATAAATTTTATTTTCAAACTCCACATAATTGCATTCTATCATACAGAAACGAAGCATCTCCATAAAATGTGATTTTTTGATGTTGGTGTGTTGCTTAATGTCGTTCCATTTTTGCTCAATAACCTCTATTATCAAACGAATGGGTACATTTGTAAATAAAGATACAACATCAAACGATACAAACACCTCATCTTCTTCCAACTTTAATGGAGTTACTATTTCTATAAACTTTTTCGAGTTTGTAACACTGTATATGGATTTCTCAGTTATTTTTTGGAGAACTTTAACCAAATATTTGGATAATTCATAGCACGGCACAAAAGTTGATGCGCAATGTTAACTTTATGGATTTTCGGCAATCCATAAATTCGAGGACTGTTTGCCGTGTATGTCATCATGCGCTTCTTCTCGTATTCGTTAAGAATATTTTCATTAAACAAAGTTTTTATGAGTGTGTTGTTCGTAGTTTGAAGTTTCAACGTAGGATTATTCCTGAGTATTCTATACGTACTTCTATCTGCCACCAAGTCTCTCATTTTGCTTACATACTCATTTCTATATAATGCAACCGTGACATTACCTTTATCTGCAGGAACAATATAGATTTCTTTATGTGTCTTCTTAAATTTTACCGCTTTACAACAGATTCTATTAATGAATTTATCAGATAAAGGGGTTCGTGAAGAACGTAGATGGCTTTGTAAAATTTGTGTAAAATTTGCACGAGCATTTTCTTGGTCACCCTGTGCCAATGTTCTGATCATCTCTTCTCCATCTGTTATGATATTGAAGAGGGGCAATTTGCTCTTCGCTATTGGCAATGCAAACTTCGGTCCCAGCGACAACAAACCACTTGACGTCTTCTGGTAAATCCACTTCGGTCTTGTTTACAAACCAATTCTCATTAAAATTTTGGTTTAATTTGAGCCTCATGTCATGTTTTAATTTCTCAAGTTTTTTTTTGTTTGGTTTTCGTTACTGTGTCTATTTTGTGTTGTACATTACATTGGCCAGTGAAATAACTTGAACTTTCATCGGCATGCAGTTTGTTTTTGATGGCTCGTTCGGTTTTGTTTAATAGCAATTTCTGTTTGTGAATTTGCGAATGCTTAAGCAGGATGGCTATGCTGAGAAGTTTATTCTGGAAGTTTTCTATGTGTGTGAAAAGTTTTTTCTCAATGTTTTTGTCTACTTCATCATATGAGGATTCGAAAATGTTAGTAACATTTGATGAAGTGTTTTGTAAGAAAGTAGGAATTAGTCCATATTTATTTTATTTTTATTTATTTATTTCACCTACGAGCAAACAGCTCAACAGATTACATATTACAACGACATAAAAGAAAAGCCTTAAAATTAATTTTAAATGGAATAATAGCAATGTTTCAATTTCTTAACAGTAAGTAGTACAATTCATTTCGGAATTGATCTCTGGAGAAGGACAGATCAATATGACCACAAATCTGATTGAACTCTCTAATTGATCTTGAAATTGGTTCACTCATGCCATAGTTAGTTCTGTGCCTTGATTGAAAAAGAAGATTTCTATCCCTCAACGGCCTCTCCGGAGCATAAATACAAATTAAGGACAACAAGGAAGGACACTTTATATGATAACATAAAATGTCTCGCACAAAAACTATGTCATGACTAGTTCTACGTGATTTGAGGGACTGCAAACCTAGAAGATTTTGCCTAGCTATGGAATTTGGAATAACCGACCATCGCATTTTGTAAAATGCATACTTCGTAAATCTATTCTGAACTTTCTGAATTCTATCTGAAAAATGTTGTTGGTGAGGGTTCCAGATGATGTCTGCATACTCTAGGTTGAGTCTTACTAGTGAGATGTAAAGAGACACAAGGGTGTAGGGGTTAGTAAAGTCTGTTGAGTTCCTTTTGAGAAATCCTAACATTGAGTTAGCTTTTGATATAATAGCTTCTAAATGTAATGTAAAAGAGAATTTGGAGTCAAAAATTACGCCTAAATCTTTGAATTTTTCAGTTCTCTGAAGAGGGTTGCAATCAAGATAGTATGAAAAATCTTGCGTATGATGCTTTCTTGAGAGAGAAATCACAAAACATTTCTTGGTGTTAAGATTCAAACGATTTAACATACACCATCGACATAGACTATCAAGATCCAATTGGAGTTTTTGACAATCACTTATAGAGGTTACTTTCAGAAAAAGTTTCAGATCGTCTGCGTATATGAGGCATTTACTGAAGTTAACACAGTTAACAATATCATCAATAAATATGATAAACAGTAGAGGACCTAGATGACTACCCTGTGGAACACCATAGGTACATTCTATCTGCCTTGAGGTAAACTCGTCAATTTTGACTTTTTGAATCCTTTTTATGAGGAAGGAACAGATCCATTGAAGAAGGCTTGAGTGGAAACCAAACGATTCCAATTTTTGAAGCAATATTTTGTGGCAAACCGAATCAAATGCTTTGCTAAAATCGGTATAAATAACATCCTCTTGATCTTTGCTTTCAATAGCTTCAACAACGAAAGAAGAGAAACATGTTAGATTAGTGATTGTCGATCTTCCTGAGATGAACCCATGTTGGGTATCACTTATATGTTCCTTTACTAGGAAGTCAAGCTTTTTTTTACAAGGCTTTCAAAAAACTTCGGAATTGCAGATAGTTTACAAATTCCTCTGTAGTTTTCTACATTGTTTTTGGATCCCGACTTAAAAATTGGAATCAAGAAAGAGGATTTCCAATCATCTAAAAACAGTCCCGATGACAGTGATGAATTGAAAATGATTAGTAATGGAAGTGAAAGGGAATTGGAACACCTTTTTAAAACAATTGCTGGAATACGCCAGGCTTAGCGTTCGGCTTGAGATCTTGTAATCCTTCTAAGACATCGTTGAGATCTAATTGTAAGGACCCTATATTTACTTAAGGATTACAACCAGAAAGGTGAAACAGATTTTCTTTGGGTTGGAATAGACCGATTCAAAAAAACTGGGCAAATAACTCAAGCGTGTTTTTAATTTCGTCAGATTCCTGATTTTTAAAAAACATAGAATTTGGAATCCCGAGTGATTTTCGTTTAGAATTTATAAAAGACCCGAAACTTTTTGGGTCATTTTTTAAATTGAGTTCAACCTGCATGACATAATTTCTGTGCGAGAATCTACTTAATACCATGAATTCCCTGCGAAGATTGAAAACTGTATTTGGTCAGCCAAATCGTTTGATTTCTTAAACTTAGCAAAATGATTTATTTTTTAAATTTTTAAGGTGTGTTAGCCTGTAGTTATACCATGGAGGTTTGGAAATATTCTTTTTCTTTTTATGTGGCAGTAATAGATTGAAAGAATTATTTAAAATCTTCGAAAAGCGATCGAACATATTTTGTAATTCTAGGTTTAGAAATTCAGTATTCCAGTCAACAGTTCCAAGATAATTATCAAGCTCAATAAAATTGGCTTTTAAAAAGTTAAATGATAATTAATCGTTACTATTAATTTTTAAATAAATGTACAGTTGAATTTCAATATATAGTTCCTTGTGATTGATAGAGTCATTTAATAATGAAAAAGGAAGCGTTTCAAATACAGAACCCTTGAATTCATCATGTGGTATGAACACAAGATCAAGAATATTATTCAAACTATTGACAACGTTATTGACTTGACATAAGTTAAGAGCAAATAAATGGTCAATAAAAGTAATTTCGACAGCACTTTTTAAGTTACAGGGAATTAGCATATTTCATTCAAAGAATAAGACCATTTCACATCAGTTAAATTAAAATCACCAAGTACAAAAACCTTTTGCGGACAGTCATTTAAATTACTCACAAAATCAATGTTGGCAAGGTGCTTTTAATAGATATCCATGGGGCTTCTAGGTGGTATGTAGCTTGTGATGATATAAATGGAAATACCTGTTCCGAGACGAAGTGACACACAAAATTGTTCGATGTCGATGATTGGCAGCGGTATTAAATGGGATGGGAAGCATGAACGAACCGCCATAAGTAGACCACCTCCGCGGTCTTCAGCAGTAATGCATCGATCTCGTCGAAAGACTATGTATGAACCGCCCGCCGTTGACAATTTCAGAATCGGAAATTCCACTCCAAAGCCAGCTTTCAACTATAACTATAATATCATAGTCTACATGGGTAGATGATTGATATACGGCGGCTAGTTTGGTTCGAATTCCACTTGCATTGTGGTAATAGATTTTTAGACAATTAGCATTCATAGACTTATTATTGCTTCGTTCATTAGAATATATCAGCGAGGCTCTTTCAGCTGTTGTTGGGTCGTCGCTTCTTGCTGCGAAAAAAATCATGTACCACAGTATGCAAGGGCCAAAAAGACCTATTACATAGTACATTGTACAGCTCGAGGTTTCTTCCAACTTTAATTTCGAAAGAAGAATATTCTTTATCTGGTGTCATAACGAATTTGCGAATGGTAATACCAGATACACAAACAGATGAATTATTTTTTAAAATATAACTGTGTATTAAATCTTCTGACGTTGATGGAGAAAGTCGAGAAACGAAAATACTCCTCACAGGTGGTAAAGCGGTGAGTTCTTCGACATTTGATTGGTTGGAGTAATTTTCAGTGGACAAAACTGCTACCGTGTTGTTGTTTTTGTTGTTGATGTTGAAGTGGCTGCAGCTGTTGTTGTTGGTGACTCTGCTGTTGCGGTTGATGTTGTTGTTGTTGTTGTAGTTGTTGTTGGTGTTGTTGTTGTTTCTCTTGATGCTGTTGTTGCTCAGGCTGCTGCTGCTGCTTTTGGTGAGGCTGCTGCTGTTGCGGTTGAAGCTGTTGCTGCAGTTGTTGTTGGTGTTGACAATGTTGATTTTGGTAGATAGGTTTCGGAGAAGGGGTTAGTTGTATTAACGGTTCTTGTATTATTATATTAGGAGTCAAAACATCAGGCTCAATGTTATTGAAAGCCTTTGACATAATTTCATTATTCAAGATGTCAAAATCGAAAACATCTTTTAGTTCCCCAAAAATGGAGTTAGAACTATTGAAAAGTTTTTTCAGCTTCACTATTTTCCAATAAATTGTGTCTATGGAAATTCTTTTCATGTAGTTTGCAATAGAATTTTAGACCAGGAACAGTGAAAAATTTATCTGCATCCTTTCCTTTTATACCAATACATTTTGCATGGACTTGTTGCAGACATATGGCACAAGCCACTGTTATATCACTTGAATCTTTTTTGCAAATTAGACAATTCATATCACTCGTTTTCACGAATTTGAAGAAAAAAAAAAAAATTGATAAATGGGCGTTTAACGTGAGCGACACAAAGAAAAAGCTATTGATTTAATAATTTTTTGAAAACGACGTGATGGCAGCCCTTAACTTTGGACTGTCAGACTTGTTAATAATGGAAATTATAATCAATATTAAATAACTTTGGATATATAAATCCCACAGATATTTATAACCACTTTTTTTGTAGCTTATGATCGATCTCAACAAGATCTTGAAGAATTGGCATATAAAAAAGTGTCAATCAAAAATTAATAATGGCACCAGATTTGAAGAAAGTGACGGTACTCTTTATTGTAATGAATTTTATTTTCATCGACACTGAATTAATTATTGAAACTAACACACTTGCATAAAATTCTTATACACTATTATTGTTTTGAGATGCGTATGCAGTTCATATATTGTTTATACGACTTTACGAGTAAACACAATCAATAGATTAAAGAAAACCGATAAAAACTCGGGAGCACAATGAGTAGGCGAAATGATACGATAGGGTTACCAACGCGACATTTGAGGAGGAAAATTAATGTGTTGGAGTTCTTACTAAGCGAAACGTTGATCCTACTAAATTTCTTGAGATTACTGCAAGCTTCGTTACCATATTTAATTTTGATGTTATTATAGAATTCCATTTTGATGAATACGGCGTGCCTTCCGTTATAATAGATTTCAGGAAAGTGTTATGCGACCTTTTGAATGTTAATAAATTTGTTTTTGAGCAGGCTCAAGGTCAATAAAAACAATGTTGTTATGTGGATGTCAACGACGTTTCGAGCATGGATACGCTCTTCATCAAGTCTGTTTATTAGGAAATAAATAAAACAATCGTCAATTAAAATGTTCAACAAGAACATAATGGTTAAAACAAAAGCTTACAATAATACATGAAATTAGTTTTCACAATGAATAATAGGCAAGAACTCAAGGACTGTCATTTAGTCAAAAACATTTACATGGCTATTTAAAATTAAAAATTATTTGGCAAACAAAAAAGTTTAAACTATGTCAACCAACTACGTAGGGAAATCTTTGTTTGTTCTGAAGATCAGCTGGCTGTACATGTTGCTGAGATTTTCACAATCAGATCTTCTATTTACTGTGTTCTCAGTGTTGAGAATGTGCAACATTTCCAGCAACATTCTCTTGTTGTAGTTCCTCTCTGTGTCTAGTATTGTAACGTTATCAAAGTCTGGCTTGTGTGATTCTTCAATACAATGTAATGCCAGTGCAGTTTTTTGTGCTCCCCCATTGTTGATGTCAGAACGGTGGCCGGAGAGTCGGTTTCTCAATTTTTGTTTTGATGTGCCTACATACACCGACAGGCAAGAGGTGTTATTTCTACCACCCAAACAATTAATTTTGTAGACTACATCGCACTTGTCCAACTTATCAATACTTTCCTTAGTGTTGGTAAACACTAATGACTTGAGCGTTTTGGTAGACTTAAACGCTATTTTTGTTGTGTTTTTGTCACGTATAGGTGCTGCTTTCTTTATAACGGAAGGCACGCCGTATTCTTCAAAATAGAATTCCATAATAACATCAAAATTAAATATGGTAACGATGCTTGCAGTAATCTCAAGATATTTAGTAGGTTCAACGTTTCGCTAAGTAAGAACTCTAACACATTAATTTTCCTCCTCAAATGTAGAGATGGACTAATTCCTACTTTCTTACAAAACACTTTTACAAATGTTACTAACATTTTCGAATTCTCAAATGATGAAGTAGACAAAAACATTGAGAAAAAACTTTTCACACACATAGAAAACTTCCAGAATAAACTTCTCAACATAGCCATCTTGCTTTAGCATTCGCAAATTCACAAACAGAAATTGCTATTAAACAAAACCGAACGAGCCATCAAAAACAAACTGCATGCCGATGAAAGTTCAAGTTATTTCACTGGCCAATGTAATGTACAACACAAAATAGACACAGTAACCAAACAAAAAAGAAAACTAGAGAAATTAAAACATGACATGAGGCTCAAATTAAACCAAAATTTTAATGAGAATTGGTTTGTAAACAAGACCGAAGTGGATTTTCCAGAAGACGTCAAATGGTTGTTGTCGCTGGGACCGAAGTTTGCATTGCCAATAGCGAAGAGCAAATTGCCCCTCTTCAATATCATAACAGATGGAGAAGAGATGATCAGAACATTGGCACAGGGTGACCAAGAAAATGCTCGTGCAAATTTTACACAAATTTTACAAAGCCATCTACGTTCTTCACGAACCCCTTTATCTGATAAATTCATTAATAGAATCTGTTGTAAAGCGGTAAAATTTAAGAAGACACATAAAGAAATCTATATTGTTCCTGCAGATAAAGGTAATGTCACGGTTGCATTATATAGAAATGAGTATGTAAGCAAAATGAGAGACTTGGTGGCAGATAGAAGTACGTATAGAATACTCAGGAATAATCCTACGTTGAAACTTCAAACTACGAACAACACACTCATAAAAACTTTGTTTAATGAAAATATTCTTAACGAATACGAGAAGAAGCGCATGATGACATACACGGCAAACAGTCCTCGAATTTATGGATTGCCGAAAATCCATAAAGTTAACATTGCGCATCAACTTTTGTGCCGTGCTATGAATTATCCAAATATTTGGTTAAAGTTCTCCAAAAAATAACTGAGAAATCCATATACAGTGTTACAAACTCGAAAAAGTTTATAGAAATAGTAACTCCATTAAAGTTGGAAGAAGATGAGGTGTTTGTATCGTTTGATGTTGTATCTTTATTTACAAATGTACCCATTCGTTTGATAATAGAGGTTATTGAGCAAAAATGGAACGACATTAAGCAACACACCAACATCAAAAAATCACATTTTATGGAGATGCTTCGTTTCTGTATGATAGAATGCAATTATGTGGAGTTTGAAAATAAAATTTATCAACAAAAACAAGGTGTACCTATGGGCAGTCCGGTGTCACCCATTTTAGCTGACATAGCAATGGAGGCCTTGTTGGAAGACGTCATTGGTAAATTAGCCTTCAAACCCAAGGTTATTACCAAATATGTGGATGATTTGTTCGCTATTCTGAAGAGGAATGAAATCGAGTCAACTTTGACAGCTCTTAATTCTTTCAACAACCGTATTCAATTCACGGTTGAAATCGAAGAAAATGGATCATTACCATATCTTGATGTCAGGGTTGTCAGACATAATGGAGGTATCATTTTTGATTGGTATAAGAAACCAACCTCATCAGGCAGACTTATTAACTACCTTTCAAAACAACCCAAACAGGTTATATTTAATACTGCGCAAAATTTTATCGATCGAGTTCTAAATACCTGCAACAACAATTTTCGTCAAAAAAACGTCGACATCATTAAAGGCACCCTGTTCTCGATTTCTTTCCCCATTACAATAATCAAGAGATTGATTGCCATTTGCGGAAAAAAGACAACGATGGAACAACCTACTGATCCCCCTCCAACGATTAACAAAAGTGCTTTCTTTATCCCGTCTCTGTCAACACGTATGAAAGCAGCACCTATACGTGACAAAAACAACAAAAATAGCGATTAAGTCTACCAACACGCTCAAGTCATTAGTGTTTGCCAACACTAAGGGAAGTATTGATAAGTTGGCCAAGTGCGATGTAGTCTACAAAATTAATTGTTTGGGTGGTAGAAATAACACCTCTTGCCCGTCGGTGTATGTAGGCACATCAAAACAAAAATTGAGAAACCGACTCTCTGGCCACCGTTCTGACATCAACAATGGGGGAGCACAAAAAACTGCACTGGCATTACATTGTATTGAAGAATCACACAAGCCAGACTTTGATAACGTTACAATACTAGACACAGAGAGAAACTACAACAAGAGAATGTTGCTGGAAATGTTGCACATTCTCAACACTGAGAACACAGTAAATAGAAGATCTGATTGTGAAAATCTCAGCAACATGTACAGCCAGCTGATCTTCAGAACAAACAAAGATTTCCCTACGTAGTTGGTTGACATAGTTTAAACTTTTTTGTTTGCCAAATAATTTTTAATTTTAAATAGCCATGTAAATGTTTTTGACTAAATGACAGTCCTTGAGTTCTTGCCTATTATTCATTGTGAAAACTAATTTCATGTATTATTGTAAGTTTTTGTTTTAACCATTATGTTCTTGTTGAACATTTTAATTGACGATTGTTTTATTTATTTCCTAATAAACAGACCTGATGAAGAGCGTATCCATGCTCGAAACGTCGTTAACAACCATATAACAACATTGTTTTTATTGACCTTGAGCCTGCTCAAAAACAAATTTATTAACATTCAAAAGGTCGCATAACACTTTCCTGAAATCTATTTCAATAAGCAACAATCCAACTGTAGCAACAACAGCATATGTGCTTAAAACAGTAACAAACTGCCAGCAACCCAAATTACAACTAAATGGGATCACTTTCGACGATTAATACTAGCAGATCCGACAAACAACATACCAAGCAAAATCGATAATAATGATCCTGGGCGCAGAAGTAATAACAGAAATACTACAAGAAGGAATCATCAAGGGAAAACCAGGCTCACCTATTGCGCAGCAAACCATATTTGGATGGATTATATCTGGAAATACCAAAGCATCAGAACCGAACCAACTTGTTAAAGTGTTTTCCGTGTAAAGAATGCGAAACGACCGACTTCATTGAATGTTTTCCAAAGACTCTCTCTTGTCGTGTCATTTAGGTGACCGCAAGCCCAAACATTCGCAGTGGATAATCGTCGGCACGTTAAAAGAGTCAGCACAATTCAACTATTGTATGATTGCACTTTGATTGACCCAAAACAACATCCGTAATATGATATCGAATTGGCAATCAAAGAGTACAACACAATTGAAGTGTGCTGAGTTCAACGCACGACGACTTCCTCTGGAAGGTATAGGAGGAGATACAACATCCCTCCCCACCCGGAGGACGAACTCACGATCAACCGGATGACAATCGACGAGATTAAATTATTTTTATTGAACAATTTCATACAAATACTTAACAAATATAGTTTTATATTCTAGGAATTACTTTGTTTTTTATTACATTCTTTTTTATTTTTATTTAGGAACGTTATTATCTTTTTTATTTAAGAACATTATTATTAACAGCATTATATTTAAAAATAGGTTTAATTTTGTTTTTGTTTTTAATTCATTCTAATATATTGTATTATAATTTTTCTTTTATATACAAAAATAACCCTTTTTTTTATGTAAGCAATACATTTTTCTGAGGTAATGGACAGTTTGTTTTTATTTATATTTTTGAATATATAGAACAAAACGTTATATTTGTATAAACGTGTAATTAACAGTTTTAAGATTTTTATCTTTATTTTGATCTCATTTTTACAATTCTTTATTTAATTATTATTTATTTTGTTTTCTCTTTTTCTTACTACATTATACATTACAAATAAGTTTTTTAAACTCGGGCAAACGTTACTTCTCGTATCGATTTCCTTGTTGCAGCTGTACGATCGGGCAGGGCATCCATCTCGACGGCATCTATCTTGACGGCATGGGATATTTCTGGGACAACGTTTGTTACATTTGTTGTTATGTGACTCGGTATGTTGGCGGTGTTTTCAGACGAACTTCTTGAAAGGTACCATCTAAACAATACGAGTGCTATTATGAGAACACTGATGGACACAAGAGAATATCGATGGACGTCGACTTCCAATCGCTGACTGTTTACACGCTTTCTGTTTTCGACCTGATTTGCTTCCTCTTGTAGATCTTCTAACGACTTCTTCCCGTCCTTCAAACTCGCAATCATATCGCTATGACTACCTAGGTATAGTGGTGGTGGTTTCGAAAAGGTCCTCACTGTAAGATTGGCATATCTTTCCCTTAGTAGTCCAATAAGATCCGAGTGGTTCACTCTCGGTTGATGGATCTTAAGCTTTGAACTCCAAACCTGCTCGTATGGTATACGCAATTCCTTCGTATTTATTTCGCAAGGATGTAGAATGTGCAGAATTCCGAATCCTTTGAGCTCTGGAGCGTACAGTTCCCCATCGCAATTAAAATTGAGAGCAATCGATTCTCTTACATTGAAAAACCATTGGTTCTTCGTTGACATCTTCGTGATTACCCCCTTTGTAGTTGGTGCAGCGACGTAGTTGCAGTTCGTTTTTGAGGTAGCAGAATGTTGCAACAGCTCTACTAGGCACTCGGAGCTTCCACTGGTATGTATAAGTTTTTGGTGTTGACATACCTTTATCGTTATTGACGAATTGAACGGATCCTCGGAACATTGCATCAACTCTGTACGCGACATGGTGACAAATAAGGTATGATCGTCTGCTTCTGCGATGTATTGAGTCTTAACGTCCAAAACCAAGTCCCAATGGTTATCGAGTTTTGTTCGCACTGGGTATACCTTGAACAAGGAAAACATGGTGGCTTCAGGTAGCGGAACAGTAATCTTTAAAACGATTGAGTCACTTTGTGGATAGGTCAACAGCCGAACAACTTGGAACAACGCGGCTGGATTAAGAACCATTCTTTCATACTTTGAATTCTTCAGCACTGATGATATATTGTTTGCGTCCAAAATAAAGGGATGAAGCTTATTTTGGTACAAATCGTTAAAAATTGATAGCTCAGTTGTTTGGCGACTTTGGACTTCAAGTAGTTTAGAAGTAACTAATGAGATCATTTCGTTAATCTCCACTTTCAATTTCGTCGCAGCTAAATCTTTGATTGCAGCCGTCGCGAAATTCTCCATATCCGTGGTGAAGTTTTCGAAACTATTTCCAATTTTTTCCACCTCTTCAGCTAATGTTTTAATAGGTTTACTGAGCCTATCAAAATTGGAATTTGCCACCGTTATCTGCTTCGTAATTAAGTTGAGCGTTTCCTTTTCGTTCGTATCCAAGTTGTCAAGATGGTCATTATACTTATCAGAATCCTCTTTGTCCATAGATCCAAAAGCCCAATGGAAGAAATGTCCAATTGTTTCTATAGCTCTCTTATTTCTTCGGTGAGAGACCATATGCTTTAGTCGCATGTTGTTTTGCCGAAGGTTGTAAATGATAGCTTCCAACTCGTTCGTTCTCATGTTGCAATTTATTTGTAATTTTGATTGTAGAGGAACGCACAGCTGTTTGATCTTAGCGTCACACTTGTTTACAAAATCGAGAACTTCAGAAAAATCCATGGGGTATCTGTCAATACCATTGGCATTCTAGTCATTTTCCCTGACTTATTTTTTTTGGCATTTTTCACAATTCCTGATGTAATTTGCAATGTCATTTTTCATCCCTTTCCATCTAAACTGACGACGAATCCGTGCAAAAGTTTTTGTCATCCCCTGATGCCCTCCTAGTGCGGAGTTGTGGAAATCACGAAGAACTGTTAAAATATCAGCTGGATCCGTTAAAGTGACAAACCGTTTGTTTGGAGCAGTGACTATTTTGTCATTGAGTTTGTTATTACCTTCTTGAGGTTTTTTGTTCTCAATTATTTTTGCCTTGCTCCTAGTTTCTACAGCTTGTATTGGATGTGTATCTATTGGGATCCTACTTAGTGCATCCGCATTACAGTTAGTTTTGCCTGCCTTATACATTATCTTATAATCATATTCCGACAGCTTATGATGGAACCTTACTAGTCTTGTTGTTGGGTCCTTAACATTAAAAACACCAATCAGAGGGCGATGATCCGTATAGATAGTAAAATTACGACCAAGGAGGTATGTTCGGAAATGCTTACAGGCCCAAACTATGGCAAGCAATTCTTTTTCTATGGTTGAGTAATTTTTTTCGGCCCTATTTAAAGATCGACTAGCAAAAGCTATAGGTTTATCTTCACCAACTTTGCCCTGAGACAAAACAGCTCCCAAAGCTTCGTTACTCGCATCGGTTGTCAAGATAAACGGCTTCGAAAAATCTGGATATATCAGAATAGGTGGTGAAGAAATAGCTTTTTTAAGAAATCTAAATGATTTTCCTCAATCTGGGGACCATTGGAACACCTCCCCTTTTCTCAATAGCTTCGTGATTGGAGCGGCTATTTGAGAGAAATGAGGTATGAACTTTCTATTGTAGTTCGCAAGCCCCAAAAATGATTGTACCTGCTTTACTGTCTTTGGGGTGGGAAAATCGGAGACACATTGAATTTTTGATGGGTCTGGAGTAGACCCGTTTTCAGAGGACACGTGCCCTAAATACGTTACTTCACGGCGAAGAAAATTACATTTTTCAATATTTAACTTCAGGTTGTGTTGCTTTAACTTATCCAAAACCTTTTCAAGCTTTTCGTTGTGTTGTTCAAGATTTTTGCCATACACGACAATATCATCCAAATAGACAAAACAGTCAATGCCATGCAAACCAGTCAGGATGTGATTCATGATCCTTTGGAAGGTTGCTGGGGCACCGGTTAGCCCAAACGGCATTCTATTGAATTCGTAATGCCCTTTGCTAGTACTAAACGCGGTTTTTGCCTTGTCAGCCGGATCGATCATTACCTGGTGGTAGCCACTTGCCAAATCCAATGTGGTAAAAAATTGGCAGTGTCCCAATTGGTCAAGAATTTCTTCGATTCTTGGTAAGGGAAAAGCATCTTTTATCGTGATTTCGTTTAGTTTTCTGAAATCCACAACGACCCTCCACCTTTTCTGACCTTCAATGGATTTCTTAAGTACAATAAGCAATGGTGAATTCCATGGAGATTTACTTTCCGAAATTATGTTTTGATCAAGCATCTCTTGTACTTGTCTTTCAATTTCTTTCTTATGAATCTCCGGAGTTCGATATTGCTTAGTGTTAATCGGTCTTTGGTCAGATTTAGTGGGTATACTGTGTTCTAAGACAGGTGTGAAGCTTAAGTTATCACCCTTCAGTAAGAAAACGTCATTAAATTTAATGCATAAATTTTGTATAGATTTTTTTTCTTGCTTTGTTAAGTTATGATCTAGTTTAATTAAAGATAGAAGGTTCTTTTCCCGTTCCTTAATGTGGATTTGTTTAAAATTCGCATATATTTTCGATCCCGGATTATTTTTTACTATTGTATAATTTTTAAGATTTGAGTGTGTAGGTATGAAGTTTGTATCCATGAAATAGTCCTCTCTTGTACTGTTCAACACAGGGATATGGACGTAGTTGTCGTGTGCCTTAACTATTGTGTTTCCTAGATAAATTCCATCATCTATTTCCTGTGAATGTATCAGGAATTCGTTTGACTTGGAATTCGGAATTTTTATTTTAACAATAGTTTGCGTACGAGCTCCAATCCTACACTTGACAACGTTTAGTAAAAAAATAGGAGGAGGATTTGTTGGCAGGCATTTTAGAGGTAGATCAATTAAAAATTCTTTTTTTTCATCCAAAAATTTTATTCTTTTGGAAACTGCGTCGATGATTGAGTGATTCCAAAGGATATCACGACCCAGTATACCATCAGCAGGTATATCTTCTAGTCCATCTACAACATTCCACTTAGTAAAAAATTTTCTTGGAAAAAGTAAATTGGTTTTAATTGTACCCAATGTCATACCTACTCCACCGAAAACACCACCCAGTTGCTTTGTTTCATTTATATTTATATTGGTAGCATTTTTTAATGAGCTTCTTTTTAGTAAGCTCGAGTCTGCTCCTGTGTCGACCAGAAGAAGTACCTTTTCGGACTTGGCCATTGACATAGGCAGCTCGACGAACACGTCATGCTTACGAAGATTCCTAAATGCATATAATATTTTTTTCTTACTTTTCGGCAAAGCATACTGGTTGAAACACTTCTAAACAAAACACTTAAAATAATCATTCAAAAAGTTATAGATTAATTTCACCTTTGAATAGCACTTACTCCAAACGAAACGAAGATTGAAAATCAGAAATAAGAAACCAAACTGACCTAGGTTTATTTTTGTCCCAGAAACTAGTGGCCTTGATTTCTGCTTCGTTTTACGAATCGATTCAAAAGTAAAGAAATTTAACTCCTCCGAGTCAATGTTTTGTGTTCTTTTTTCTTTTTGTCGATCGTTTAATACAGGCGCTAATGGCTTTACTTCGTCTACATTGCTTTTTTTATTTTTCGTTGTTGATTTTGTGGAGAGCGATTTCTCTGGGGCACAATTTAGTGATTCAAATTGGCCCCCAGGGCGTTTCCCGATTGGTCTTTGAGGTAATTTCTCTTAGAGAAACAATCGTCCTCCACATGACCCACCCTAGAACACCACTTGCATTTGACTCTAGGCCTTTGACTTATTGTCTGAGTAGCTCGTATTTGTGAGCGGGGACAACTGTTTTGAGCATGCCCATAGTCCTCGCAGGTGACGCAGTATGGCGTTCTTTTACGAATATTACAATCAACATAGCTGTGATTTTGCTCACCACAGAATCCACAGGTTTTAATGGGATTTGCAGACCTTGTTGACTGTCTATTGCTGGAGTGGGGAGGGTCTTGAAAATCCTGGATGTATTGAGGTGGTGTTTCATTATGTGTGATGTGTGAAGGATGTTGTGCGGGTTTAGATGTGTAGTCTTGTGTCACTTGAGGTAAATTGTGAGGTAGTGTAGTATAATTGTTAAAAAGGTGAGGCATGGACGGCATAGATGGATATGCTTGAGTCAGGCTATTGTAATTTTGTTGGAAAGTACCGGGAATTTGGTACATTGAGCTAATACGATCAAAAGGTAAGTTTGGTGTTGTTCCAACTCCCATATAGCCCATCGAGTTTGGCTGTAGTAGCAAGGAAGTTTTCAAGGCTTCCTCAGAGATTTCGTTGAGATCTTTGCTTTTGCTCCCCAGCATAAACTGTCGAAGAGCTGGATCGACTAGCCCTTTTTTAAAAGTTGTCAACACCGTGTTTTCAACTTCTTTTTTGAGGCCTACTGACTCAGTTGCGGAATATCTTGAGTCAATAATCTCAACAGATGTAGCTTTCAGTTTCGCTAGACGTCTAGCGAACGCTTTTACATCTTCGCCTAACAATTGATGGCATTGTTTTAATTCGTTCATCACATTGTCCAGAGTTTTTGGCACTAAATAACTGTCTTTAAACAGTTTTGCCAAACCCTCTATTGTGTTCACATTGTTTGAACGAATTAACTCAAACGCATCGCCTTGCAATCGGGTTGAGATAAGAGACACTAAGATCCCCTCTTCTTCTGGCTTTACCATTTTCAAAGCCAGATCGCATGCGTTTAAGAATTCATGAACTCTTCGTGAAAGTTCATGATTTCTCTCCCCGTTGAATATGGGGACTAACCTTGAAACTACCTTGCTTATACTCTAAAGTGGCATTTCGCAATTTTCTTCTATTTCTACCTGAGTGATTTTATTTGATTTAAATACTTCTACAACTGTGGTTTGAACTCCTGTGTTGACCAGGTTTCTTTCCAGAGACGATTTTGGTGTAGAAGTATGTTGAGGAGTGAGCAACGGAATAAGGTGTTTTGAACTGTCAGGATAAGGTGATGATTTACCTTTTTCCCTTAGCTCCCTTTGAGTTGTTAAACTTTTGTTTAACTCAATAGTGAGCTGGTCTATTTCCTGGTCAGCTTCTTCTGTTGTTTTCAGAAGTTGTTTTTCAGCTTACTTACGCTTAAACTCGCTCTTTTTAAGCTGTTTTCTAAGGTCTTCTGCCTCTTTAGCGTGGTTTTCTACTAGAGCGTGAACGGCTTTGACGTATTCGTTAACGATTTCGTCAGTCGATTCTACTCTAGTTAATTTACCCCACTGAGACGTTAGCTGAAAACTTACCAGTTTGTAAACCTCAGGATTCAAAACTTCCCTTAATTCTGTGAAAAGAAATTCATTCACCGACTTTAATTGTCGTTGATTTTCTTTCTTTTCTTTTTTAAAATACTCTAACTCCTCTATTAGATCGTTAAGTTGGGCTTCACTTTGGGTGCGGGCCATTAACTAACGCCAACCAACAGATCTAATTTTTTTTCTTTTTTAAATCAAATAAAATCAAACGACCACCTCAACTAAAGTTACTACGAAAAACAAATGAAAGACACGAAACTTGACTAAGAACTTGACTTGAAAAACTAAACCGAAAAAAAAAAAATAAATAAAATTTATAGGTACACAACTTTGTCACTTACGATCTAAAAAATAAAATATAGGTACATACATTAAAGTATACTCACCTGTATTTCTCCCTTTGTATCTACTTTTAATTGTCACAGCGATGGTTTTTTTTTCAGATATACTTTTTGCTCTTTGTTATTATTTTTTTTATTTTTCATTCACTTTAATGTCACAACAACACTACACAACCCAACATTCGACGCGATTCTTTTTAAAACATTTAGATTTCACACTTTGATTAATTAATTTTTTTTTTATTTTTTAACTATTCTGAATTTAGATTCGCGAGTTTACATAAAAGAAACGAGATTCGCGGACCGGCTGCGCCAATGTTAAAGTGTTTTCCGTGTAAAGAATGCGAAACGACCGACTTCATTGAATGTTTTCCAAAGACTCTCTCTTGTCGTGTCATTTAGGTGACCGCAAGCCCAAAAATTCGCAGTGGATAATCGTCGGCACGTTAAAAGAGTCAGCACAATTCAACTATTGTATGATTGCACTTTGATTGACCCAAAACAACATCCGTAATATGATATCGAATTGGCAATCAAAGAGTACAACACAATTGAAGTGTGAAGTGATACAACAAACTCTCATTATCATGTCATGTAACACTAACTGACTTAGACAAACAAATACGGAAATTCTGGGAATCTGAAGACATCGGAAGTAAAACAGAAGCAGCACAAATCGACGATACATGGAAAAAACATTTACAAAAAACCAAAGACTGGCAGAGGAATACCACAACTTCATGAAGGAATACATCGAGCTTGGACACATGAGCCAATGCAAAACTGCCGAATAGCCAGGAGCATACTATCTTCCACATTATGCTGTAAGCAATCCCAATAGCTCCACCACCAAACTAAGGGTAGTATTCGATGCCTCGGCAAAATCTCTCAGTGAAAAAAGTTTAAATCAAATAATGAAAACAAGACCGAAAATCCAAGAGGAGCTAACATCAATCCACATAAAATGGCGCAAACATAGGATTGTATTTTCCGCTGACATAAAGATGATGTTTCGGCAAATACTGATCGACACTCCAGATCGTAATTACCAACGGATATAATGGAGGGAATCCACAGAAAATATAAGGGAATATGAACTAAATACAGCCACTTATGGCAGAGCATCAGCACCATATCTGGCGATAAAAACATTGAAACAACTGGCCAAGGACGAAGGAAGTCGCTATCTTTAGGCTTTATTGTCTGACTTCTACGTAGACGATGATGATGATCCAGTGAACTGGGGTATGGGAAGAATTCAAGAAACCCATGCAGGAGACGATGATTTGGTACGAGCTGTGTCTGTAAGGACAAAAAATAAAATCTCTAAGAGACCTATAGGCAAACTGTGTCCTCTACCAATTATCGATATTAACATCATCAAAGAAGTAAATACAGAAACAGACACGTCGGACCAACAAGTTCAAAGCAGAACACATCAAAAAAAAAAACTCAACTGGAGTCATAACAACTCTTCTTCTGCTTCTTCTGGTTGGGGGCAGAAACGCTAAGGCGTTGGATACGGCTAGGCAAGGAGTAGAAATAACGCCTTTTATAAATCATCCAGGCATCTATTTTGAAATGATTGCAAGTATAAGTCTTATAACAAGTGACTGGAAGCTGATTGTTTATTACGACTTAAGCAATTACTGGCATGAAATTCATGGATTTGAAGCCCTGGTTGAAGGAACGAGTACTTATTGCAAGGAAAACGTCCAGATATGAGGCTTAAACGCAGCAATAATTGTTACAATCTGGTAAACCAATTTAATGATCACCTTTCTATAATACGGAACAACAAAAAACTAATTTTTAATCAACAAAAGGAAAACCAACCAAGTTCAAGAGCCAAGCGATCACCATTTGATTTCGTGGGAACGGTAGCAAACAGACTTTTTGGCGTCCTAGACAAAGAATTTGCTGACCAATACGAAAAAGACATTGAAGGCCTCAAAACAAATGATGATCACTTACTTGGGCTAATCAAAAATCAAACGATAATCGCGGAGGCTACTACCAATATTATACACAAAAACCAAGAAGCAGTCACTTAACAGTTCTATATATTTCAAAATAACCTATAGCTTTTATCAGCTAACGCTAAGACTGCCAAAGAAGAAAATGAAGCTTCACAAAATTTCTTGACTCTTTAAACATACGCTACACTTGCCACGCTCAGATTCCAACAAACGCAAAACTCCTTGCTCGATGTACTCACAGATCTTCACCACTCAAAGATCAATCCATTAAAATTACCACAAACCGTAGTGTTTTGTATTCTCCACAAGTAAACATTTGGGGGCTCAACCGGGATTCGCTGCATACATGCAGAGCATCATTTGCGGGCTCATCAGCTAACGCTAAGTCTGCCAAAGAAGAAATGAAGCTTCACAAAATTTCTTGACTCCTTCAACATACGCTACACTTGCCATGCTCAGCTTCCAACAAACGCAGAACTCCTCGCTCGATGTACTCACAGATCTTCACCACTCAAAGATCAATCCATTAATCATCACAACCGATCAACTGAACGAACAAGTGGCAATAATTGAAAACTACTTGCCTCCACAATTGACAGTTCCTGGGGACAAAACCAACCCCGTTCAATTATACCGGTTATTAACAGCAAGAGGAAGAATCACAAAATGAAATGTTATCTTTGACATTAGAATTCCGCTAGTAACGAAGGAGGATTTCGAAGTATTTAAACCAATACCAGTCCCAGCAGCTCATTCTAACAAATTTGTGTACATCGAACCTTCAGCAGACTACATAGCAGTGAATATTCTTCTAGAGTCTTACTATCCGATGACGAAAGAGGAAATGAGTAAGTGCAGTCACTTTAACAATAAGTGCTTGTGTAATCAACAGCACCCTATCTTCAATCGGAGATCCAATGCAAGAAATAGCGAATTAGATCTATTAACACACAAGAAAGATCTTTCGACGTTTTGCAACATAAGGAGCATTCCGCCAGCACCAGTATGGATACAACTAAATAAAGGAAAGAGTTGGATATATATGCTTGATAAAACCTACACGTTTAGTCTGATCTGCAACAACATAGTTTCGGACATAACACTCAGAAGCGACGGAATACTAGAGCTACATCAAAACTGTGTACTGAGACAAGATACATTACGTCACACAATTTCCTGTCAAGTGAATTTTACACGGCATTCATACCAGCCACAAATATTACTACGATGCTACAAGAAACGCCTCAGAACACTCAATCCCTATGAAAATGCCAGAGGTGTTCCTTGAAAACGGTAGCGAGGATCTTAAAACCACTCAGAAATGGATAACAGCTCTCAAGAACCGTGACCAGCTGCCGGCCATAACTAAATTTCACAAGATGCATCAGACTACAAACTAAAATCTACAGTCAGATTGGAGGACTTTTTATCACCATGATGCTGATCACCGTTCTGATAAAGAGACGCCAGCGCAAAGCTGCAAACCCTGTCATCGAGCTGCACAGTCGAGAGGTTCCCGTACCTTCGCCAAGATATTCGACTTCAGACTTCATGGTCTAGACCAATCTTGGCCGGACAGAATGTACAAGTACGTACATATTTTGTGCTGAAAAAGCATCTGAGCTGTTTGCATTTGTTATGACAACAAATGCCAAACGAGCGTATACCAAAAATTACTCCAGACACCACCAACTGAATGAACAACAACAGGTAAATGGCCAACAGGTGAATGAACAGATCTACAGACCCCTAAAAAGGTTTATGAGAAAACCAACAGAACACAACTGACAGGAAACCATCAGAAGTCAAGAAACAAATCAAAATAGCATGTCACTTTATTACATCACAAAATTCCATTAAAATACCACCAAAACAGCACATATACAAGTGCCAGCTCAGAAAACGTTCAATTGAAACAATGCCACAGAACGAAGCAAAACGACCACGCCTGTCAATTATTTCAAAACCGCGAAAATCCTGCGAAATACGACAAACTTCGATTCCCGTCAGACCGTACGCATAACTGTATTACACTCACACATGTCAATAATCAATTAGTAAGCAATAATTAGTCCTTCCCGACGATCAGTCACCTTGTCGCGGTGGGGGGGCTTAAGTAGTTTATTTGAACCGAGCTCGATGCCGAAAGGTGGTCGAAGGATGGGGAAAATGAATGAAAACCAAGAATTGGTCAAAAAAACAGTATGGAAGATAACCCAAAGGAATTTTATTCTCCAGGTGGCAGTCGTAAAAGCGAAAGTCCACCCGTAGTCTTCACTACGGCAGGGGCACGGATTTTGGAGGCCCCATCTGACATACAAACGCACACCTTTACTGGTGGATACACGCGAGTCGAAGGTACCGTTACCGATGACTCCTGCAGTTCTCTCCATGAAGCTCTTCGTGGTTTGAGCTGGAAAGATGAAGAAGGCAGCTCGGAGGTCTTACCTCCAAAGCTAAATTCTCATCAGGGCTTAGCTGTTGGTCAGAGCGGTGCTATCACCGGACTAAGTGAAGCTGAACAAGTCTGGTCAGTCTGGTCCACGGACACTGACCGGAAGGGATAAAGCCTCGAAAGGAGCAATGATAATAAATCAAATTAACCTTCAACATTCTAAGGCTGCTACTGCACTCCTATGTAGCAGGCTTTCCGTGTTGAATACAAAAACTCATCTCGTAGCAATCCAAGAGCCATGGGCTTGGAAGGGCCGAGTTTTTGGTCTTGGAGGGCTACGAGGGTTCAATATTCTCTAGGACGAACGGTCTGACTTACCCCGGACCTGTCTCATCATACCGAGCTCTTTTGCAGCAACTAAACTTGATCACTTCTGTGGTCAAGACCTGGTTGCGGCTATGATAAACTACGAAACGAACGGTGAGTGGAAAACTTTCGTCGTTGCGTCAGTTTACTTTACTGTTGACATGTCTACATCTACGGAGGACTTAGAAATTCCAATTTCCAAAAAAACTCTTGACTTGAAGGCTCTTAATGCTCAGCCTTCGTCATCGGGAACTAAAAGCTCTGTCACGCTTCCAAATACGGGCACTAAAAGAAACCGTGAAGGAACAGTAGCTAGCAAAAACTTGAGCTCTCCTTCAAAGCGAAAGACATTGAGAAGCAACTCATTAACAACATAAACAATGTTGGTAATACGCCAACTTTTGTTACGGCTATACGACAGGACGTAATTGACTTGACACTATCTAACAGATATGCCAAGGAGATTACCAACTGGAAAGTGTTGCTGGACGTGTCTTTCACAGATACATTCAATTCCATGAAGCAAATGTGGTTCCCACTCCTTTAGTTACAAGAAATCCCAGAAAAACTAACTGGACACTTTTCAACGATGAGCTCGGTAATTTCGTCAAAACTCTACCTAAGCTCTCAACATCACAAAAAGTGGAAGATGCAGTTCTTGAAGTGAATTGTGCCCTTACAAGTAGCTTCGAGCTGGCATGTCCAGCTAGACAATTACCTAGTAGGTCTATGGTTCCGTGGGGGAACAGTGAACTACAGAAACTTCGCAGGGAAACCAGAAGTATTCTGAATAGGTCCCTCAAGACCAAATCAGATGTCGACTGGAACATGTATCGATCTAAACAGAAGGACTTTAAAAGGTTAATTCGAAGATCAAAGAATGCCTCTTACAAAGAATTCTGTGAAAGTATAGAAACACTCAGTGATACTAGTCGACTTACTAAAGCCCTTAAAAGGAGCAAGGTAAACAAACTTGAAACGCTCAGGAAATCAGACGGTTCCTATACCGAGTCCAAAGCAGAGACACTCAGTCTTATGCTGGAAACTAATTTTCCAGGAAACCAGATATCAATCGGACCACAGCAATCTATTTCCCTTAGATCAGGTGAATCCGATAAATCCACTCGACTAAGCTGGTACACGTCATCGTTAGTTGTTACCGACGAAGCCATCAAATATGCCGTGGCATCTTTTGACAGTTTCAAGTCACCTGGCACTGACAGTGTTTACCCACCTATGTTACAGGAAAGTATAAACCTTTTGCTTCCTACTTTGAAAAATATTTTCACTGGTAGTTTAGCCCTAGCGTATATACCAACTCCATGGCAGAGTGTTAGAGTCGCCTTCATACCAAAAATTGGTAAACAAGACTACTCACTCGCCAAGAGCTTTAGATCCATTAGTCTTACCTCCTTTCTGCTTAAGACGCTGGAAAGAATGGTTGAGATTTACATTCGTAAAGCCTCACTCCAATTACAATCTTGCGAGACCGCACTTCAAAATCTTGTTAGCAGGATTGAATGCGCGCTTGACAGGAAAGAGTTTGCGGTAGGCATTTTCATCGACATTCAAGGTGCTTTTGACAATGCTAGCTTCGATGGTATGTGCAATGCTGCCAGAGAACACGGTGTGAACGAGTCATTAGTGTTGTGGATTAAAGCAATGCTTATGAAGAGAACCGTAATCGCTGAGGCGGACTGTGGACAATATGTTGCAACGGGAGTAAATAAGGGCTGCCCACAAGGTGGCGTTTTATCTCCTCTTCTGTGGTGCAGGTTGATCGACTCTCTACTTGTAATGCTCAATGGTTCTAACGTTCATGCCCAAGCATATGCAGACGACGTCGCCGTGCTCTCGGTTGGCTCCAGCCTCCAAGCTGTCTGCTCCCGAGCACAGGCTGCGCTTTGTATGATTGACACCTGGTGTGTTAGAAACGGTCTCTCCGTCAATCCTCTTAAAACCGAGGTTGTCCTCTTCACGAGACGTAGAAAATTGACTGGTCTGACCCAACTTACGCTTAAAGCCGTCAACACCCCCTTTTCAAAGGAAGTCAAGCTTCTTGGAGTAATCCTGGATAACAAACTTCTTTGGTCGAAACATGTCGAGTCTAAAACTACTAAAGCACTGTCATTTTTCTGGCAATGTAAAGGAGCTTTTGGCAAGACATGGGGTCTTTCACCGAAAAGGGTCCTTTGGATCTATACGGCTATGATAAGACCAATCATCTCCTATGCGTCAGTCGTTTGGTGGAATAAGCTCTCGCGTAAATACGTTATTGCCTCGTTTGCCAAACTTCAAAGAACAATTTGTCTGGGTGTTACGGGGGCCTTCCCCAGCACACCGGGTGCTGCTCTCGACGCACAGTTGAACCTTCCTCCCCTTGATACCTTCATCATGGGGTGTACTCTCAAGACTCAAAACGATGTGGTCTCTGGCACAATTCGCACTGGAGCTTTGAGGAACTCGCAAGCAGCATATCTTTTGACCCACGTCTAATGCATATGCCGTCTGACACGATGATCCCAAGGCTCAAACTGCGCCAAAATTACTCAGTCAGCTTTCCTTCGGTTCAGGACTGGTTCGCTCCAGAATCTGAGCCTGGAAAGAACTGTTATCGTATCTTCACAGACGGCTCCAAAACCGACGAGGGTTCTGGTGCTGGTGCCTTTTTTGAGAACGACGACATACGACTGCACTCATCTTTGGGATCATACGCATCCGTTTTCCAAGCGGAGGCTTATGCTATCCTAATGGCCTTGAGCCACGTAACGAACAATGGATGGACGGGGAGAAGTATCTTTGTTTGCAGCGATAGCCAAGCTGTGCTTAACGCCCTTCTCAACCCTCTAACCACTTCGAAAGTGATCCAGGAATGCAAGAGCTCTCTGAATGCGATCGGAAGATTAAATTCCTTGAGTCTCATTTGGGTTCCAGGCCATCACGGCATAACTGGAAATGAGATCGCCGATGAACTCGCTAGGCAGGGATCTCAGACAGCTTTCTCAGGACCTGAACCGTCGCTTGGTCTGCCAGCGTCCTCAGTGAGGGCTTCAATCAACGATTGGATCTGTGAAGAGCACAACCGTAGATGGCATGCCTCCATTGGATGCAGACAGACCAAGCGTATGCTCCCCAACGTTAGTAAGAAGACTGCAACATTTTTGCTAGCTCGTAGCAGAAAAGACTGTAGAAAGCTTATTGGCGTTGCCAGCGGGCACTTCTCTTTTGCAAAGCATTTAAACGTGTTAGGCTTAAGTGATACCACACTCTGTGAATCTTGTGGAGAAGATGAGGACACCGCAGAGCACTTCCTCTGTGAATGTCCTGCTTTTTCTCGCATGAGGTTACAGATACTCGGCGCAGACATGGTGAGAGCTGGTAACATAGGCTCCTTACCATGGCAGCGTCTTTTGGCTTTTCTCCGAACATCTGGAAGGCTATAACAAATAGAAGGTTGCTATCTGGTAGTACAATGGACCGGTATTTAGGTCTGAGTGCTCCAGCTGGTATTTTAAAAACCTCCAACAAAAAAAAAAAAAAAGCAATAATTGGTAGTGACCAGATGTAATTTAAGTATAAGTAGAATTAAGTTTCAAGAACAAATACAGAATTAAAACTTAACTTAATTCACGTTGGAAGTAGCTACTAAATTACACATGGTGTTTCTTTAACTTTTTTGGTTTATGACTGCGGTTATATTGAACAATTATTATCGATCCCAATGGGGGGATATATCCCCCTGATCCCCCCCCCCATCTACGCCACTGAACCGAACTGGGTAACATGTAGACCCGGAAAAAGTGGAAAGCATGGTTAGGATTACAGCACCGAGGATTGTGAAAGAGGTTAGGAGTTTTATAGGTTCAGTGTAGTGGTATCGTCGATTTGTGCCGAATTTGGCCAATTTGCTTCGACCACTGTCAGATTTATTAAAGACAGTTTTAGGAAGGTGTTGTGAGAACATAACATATTATGAAGTTGAGAAGTATAGTTCTTATTATAAGTTTAGTACATAAGTTTAGTACCTAAGAGAAATGTCTTAGTTTTAAGATATATTGAATCGTTGAATAAATCAGTCTTAAAACAACTCTCGTCTTCACACTACAATATGGTGTCAGAAGTAAAAACTCATACTTAAAAAAAAAAAATTTAAACTAATGTGAAAAATTGCAAATATATAAAAAGTTAAAAAAAAAAAATCTATGACTGAAGAAAAAAGTTTAAATAACACTAAAACAACTTAAAATAAACCTATCAAAGTTGAAAACATGTCAGAAAAAGAAGGGCACGTGGGGATAGTCCCAACGCTACCACCATTGGATTTTACAAGTGGTCATCAAAATTTATCCGATCTCTGGAAAAATTGGATCCTACAATTTAAAATTTTTCTGAGAGCATCCAACATGGAAACAGAAAAGGATCCCCGAAAAGTGGCTATATTTTTGCATTATCTTGGATCAGACTCGTTGCCTATCTTCAGTTCGTTTGGACTTGATATGGACACAGTAAGTTTGCAAGACGTAATCGATAAATTCGAGGAATTCTGCTCTCTAAAAAAGAATATTGCAATGGAAAGACACTATTTCTTTACGAGAAAACAAATCAGTGGTGAGTCCATTACCGAATTCGTCACAAACCTAAAAAGTTTGAGTAAATCTTGTGAACTTGGAACGTTGCAAAGTAGCATAGTTAAGGACATCTTCATTTGTGGCTTAAGTAGAGAAAATTGTTCCATAAGAGATAAGCTACTACGAGATGACAAGTTAACACTTGAAAAAGCAATAGAAATTGCTCGCCTCATGGAAAATACGAAAGAGCAGGCAAAACAACTTGAAACTTCAACAACTGTGGTTTCCAAAATAGAAAAAAGACTACCGAAATCTAACGTTAAATACAGCAATGCAAAACCTATGACCGAAAGAAGCAGAAATACGAAGACATCATCAACTTATCACCAGACAAGAATTACACCTACACAAAAATCCTGTTATCGATGTGGACAAAGACATCACTTTAAATGTCCAGCAATTGGGTCAACATGCAAAAAATGCGGCAAACGAAATAATTATGCTGTCATGTGCAAGAGCAAGCTTCATGTAAGAGTCGTTAATGCGGAAGAAGGAGAAGAAGAGTTAGAAGAAGAAGAGCTATTTTTGGGAACAATAAAAGAGCAGCAAGGTGATTTTGGTAAGGCGATAAAAGGTAATGATCTATGGACTGTAGAGTTAAGTATAAATAAGAAAAAAGTTAACTGTTTATTAGACACCGGCGCTCAAGCCAATGTTATATCAGAAAAAACGTTAGACGAACTTTTGCTTAAAAATATTAAACTTAAACCTACTGTTGCTAAAATTGTTTCTTATACCGGTGAAAGTATTATTAATAGCGGAATTTGCAAAATAAAATGTAGTTTAGATGGTAAAAAAGATGTCGATATTGATTTCTTTGTGGTTAAAAAAGATGATTGTGTTCCAATTATTGGTTTAAAAACATGTAAAGAATTAAATTTATTGAAAAAAGTTTATGATATAACCAAAGAGACTTCTGAAAATAAGTTATTAAATGAATTCAGTGATGTTTTCGAAGGCTTAGGTCTTTTGTCAGGAAAAATAAAATTAAAAGTAGATCCGGATGTAAGACTCAAAATTGATGCTCCAAGAAAAGTGCCATTTAAATTAATGCAGCGTTATAAAGAAGAACTCGGTCGTATGGAGCAGCTTGGTGTAATAACAGATGTTCATGAACCCACTTCATGGGTAAGTTCGATTGTTCTAGTAGAAAAGGCAAATAAAGAACTCAGAGTCTGCCTTGATCCTAGAAATTTAAATGAGGCTATAGTTCGCCCGCATTTTGAAATGCCTGATTTTGAATACATTCGTTCCCAGCTGGCAGGTTCAAAATTCTTTAGTCTTCTTGATGCAAATTCAGGATTCTGGATGTTAGAATTAGACAAAGAAAGTTCATTCCTTTGTACTTTTAATACTCCTTTTGGAAGAAAACGTTTTTTAAGATTACCGTATGGAATTAACGCGGCTTCAGAAATTTTTCATAATTGCATGCAAAGATTATTTAGTGATTTACCTGGATTATTAATATATGTTGATGATTTTTTAGTGCATGGAAAGACGAGAGAAGAGCATGATAATAATTTAAGACTAGTTTTAGAAAGAACATGACAGTTAGAACTCAAATTAAACAAAAACAAATGCAAAATAGGGGTTACTAAAATCAAATATTTAGGGCACATTTTCGAACCTGAAGGTATATCGTCGGATCCTTCAAAGATAGAAGCTATCCAGAGCATGACTACGCCTTCATGTGTTAAAGACCTACAGAGATTTTTAGGTATGGTAAATTACTCTGGTGCTTACATTCAAAACTTATCAGCAAAAACCTTAAATCTAAGATCGCTTCTAAAAAAAAACATTGACTAGCAGTGGACTAGTTCACATCAAAAAGAATTTGAAAAAATTAAGAACCTACTTTGTAAGTCACCTATATTATGTCATTTTGATCCTAAAAAGCCAATAACACTTTCAGTTGACTCTTCCAAAGATGCGATGGGAGCGGTTATTTTGCATGAAAAACGCCCTATAGCCTATGCATCTACAACGTTAACTGAAACTCAACAAAATTATTCCCAAATTGAAAAGGAATTTTTGGCAATATATTTCGGCTGCAATAGGTTTCACAGATATCTGTATGGTCAAGCGTTTACGGTTGAAACAGACCACAAGCCACTCATATCGATTTTTAAAAAAAGTGTATGTAAAGTTTCTCCTAGACTTCAAAGAATTCTTCTTAAACTTCAAATCTATGATTTAAACGTTATTTATGTCCCAGGAAAAAATATGTTTGTTGCGGATACTTTATCAAGAGCATGTTGTGTTAATGATTCTGAATTTAAAAAAAGCTCTGATGAGGTGAATGTACATGTGAATTTGATATTATCAAATTTGTCAGTAACAGATACAAAATTGGAAGAAATTAAAAGAAAGACCAAAGAAGATGTTGGCTTGCAAATAGTTAAAGAATATTGTTTGAACGGGTGGCCAGAAAGAAATAGTTTGACAAAATTAGACGCGCAACCTTATTTCCATATGAGGGGAGAGATAACGGTAATTGATAATTTAATGTTTAAAAACAAAAGTCTTATTATACCTAAATCTATGAGAAGGGATATTTTATATAAAATTCATGAGGGTCATTTTGGCATTGAAAGATGTTTAAATCAAACCAGAGACGTTGTTTACTGGCCAAATATTTACAACGACATAAAGAATATTGTCCTTAGTTGCAAAACGTGCGGTAAATATAGACCGTCTAATCCAAAAATGCCTCTTACTCCTCACTCACCAACAAATCTTCCATGGGAAAAGTTAGGTGTTGATCTTTTTCATTGGAAAAACGAAGTTTATCTGTTAGCTGTAGATTACTACACTAAATATATAGAGGTTGCTAATTTAAAAAAGAATTCTACAAGTAAAAATATTATAAACCACCTAAAATCTTTCTTTGCTAGACATGGCATACCTAAAATTTTAATGTCCGACAATGGACCGCCTTTTAATTCAATCGAATATAAATATTTTCTATCTGCTTGGGATATTGAGTATCTAACGGCTAGTCCTTATTACCCTAAGTCTAATGGTCTAACAGAACGATCTGTTAAAACAATTAAAAATATTTTTAAAAAATGTTATGAATCAAAAACTGATCCTTATATAGGTCTGTTACAATACAGAAACACACCCAAAGGAAAGTTTGAATCTCCATCTAGATTATTAATGTCAATACATCTCAGATCGAATTTACCTGTCAATACACATTATTTAAAACCTCAAATAGTCGATACAAAAAGTCACAGCAAAAACGTAAAAATATAAAATGAAAAAATGAAAAAATACTACGACATGCATTCAAAGATACTACCTAAAGTTGTTCTTAGAGATGGAGTTCTTTTTAAACGAAATCCTGATGATACTTGGTCACCAGGTAAAATATTAGAGCAATGTAAAGAACCTAATTCGTATATAGTTGAGGATCTCTCCGATGATCGATCTGGAACGGGACAATATAGACGGAATAGGGAGCATATAATTTTGAAAAATCCATCTAACGATGATAAACCAGTTGAAGGTTTACACTCGGATAATGCCAATAAGCTATCAAATACAAGCAGTATAACCCCAGAATGTTCTGACAAACAATCTTCGTCAGTCGAAACATCAGATACTAAATGTAAAAGTCCAAATTGTAAAACCCAAAGAGGGAGGAAAGTAAATAAACCGAAAAGATATCCTTTTTAAAGTTAAAAAATTAAAAATAAAAATTAAAATAAAATGCATTAAAAAATTTGAATAGTTTGAAGTATAAATGAATGTTTTTTGAATTGAATTAAATTTATATATAATACATGAATCTTATTCATGTTCTCATACTAATTATTTTTTTATATAATAAAAAGGGAGATGTTGTGAGAACATAACATATTATGCAGTTGAGAAGTATAGTTCTTATTATAAGTTTAGTACATAAGTTTAGTACCTAAGAGAAATGTCTTAGTTTAAAGATATATTGAATCGTTGAATAAATCAGTCTTAAAACAACTCTCGTCTTCACACTACAATAGAAGGCTAAGAAGTGTTTGGTCACAGCACCAATACTTACTTGCCCTGATTTCCACCGACCTTTAGTCGTACAAACAGACGCGTCGGACTACGGAATCGGTGCCGTATTATCACAGAACTTCGATGATGGGGAAAAGGTTGACAGTTTGACTTTAAGATCATCCTCCGCAGGGGCAAAGAACATGTAGTTCCAGACATGTTATCCCGAGGAGTTCCGGTATTAGCCGAGATCTCAGAAGAGGATCAAGGCCCTTGGATTGTGAAAATGATTTCAGCGATAAAGTCAAATCCGCTAGCTTACCCAGCGTGGAGGGTAGAACAAGGTCCACTGTTCAAACTGATTCAATCGAATCATGTTGTTGTTCATAAAAATAATCCAGAATGGAAGAAAGTTGTAGGAAAACAAGATAGATTAGCTATTTTACAGGAATGCCATGATAGTTTGCTAAGATAGGGGGAAAATACTATTGGCCTAAAATGAGAGGTGATATTACTAAGTATGTTAGAAACTGTAAAGTTTGTCAACAGGTAAAACCGGTAAATGAAAAGCCAGCTGGTTTGATGACTCTCTCTCAGGAATAAAGGTACCGTGGGAAATGATCTGTATAGATCTCGTTGGTCCCCTTCCAAAGTCAAGTAGAGGTTTTATCTAAAGTCACAAAGTTTCCCCTACTTTTCGCGTTATCAGAAATCTATAAGATTTTAAGATTTAAGATTTTAAGATTTATTTACATTTCAGTTTTACAAATTCATTAATTCTAAAGTAAGTTCTAACATAGTTGGCCTGTATTGTATACCAGCTGAGCCACCCGGCGTTGCTCGGGTCTATAGTTTTAAGGTTCCCGTTCTGGTTTTTCCGCTTAAGTGGGAACTTGGGGATGAAAAACAATCGTTTTTACTTTGGGATTATGTGGTATCCATCCCAATGACGAAAGGATTTTTGAGATCTGTCCAGCAGTTTATAAGTTTCCGTTCCCAGCCCCGTTCCTGTGGGAATCTTCCGTTACAGTGGAAATATGTGAAATAAAAGTCTATGTCACTGAGCATGGGCGTAGCCAGGTAGGGGCAGGTAGGGGCAAATGCCCCAACCTAAGCCAAATGTCCTCGAAAAACTCGGCGTTTTTTAAAGAAAAAATTAATCTTTGTACTTCACGACATTTTTGGAGAAAATGTTGAAACAACGATAACTTTTCAAAGAGCATTCTCGTAAAAAACGAAGACACTTTGGGAAAAAAGCGGAAAAAAAGAGTATCAATGAAAATTTTTATAAAAAATGAGGACAATTCGCAAAATTGCCGAAAAACGAGAACTTTTCAATGAGATTTCTCATTAACACTCATCAACATCTAGAAATATTACACGGGCATATTTGGGCATTTATATTTATAGTTCTTCGAATCAAAAAATTCTCCAGAAATTCTGAATTATCTGAATGCGGCAATTTGAATGCGGCAATTTGAATGCGGCATTGCGGCAACAACAATTAGTCGCGATTGATCGTTCTAACGGTACAGCTCAAAACAACAAATGGAAATAAAAGTGGAATTGTGAATACTAATTGATTTTTTCGTTGTCTTGTGATATCAATTTTTTCTTCGCTTTGTGAGAACCTAAAAATGATACTTTTAAAGCATCTCTCAATATTATTGTCACTAAATATTTCCTACTTTTTTTTTTCAAAAAAATTTCCTCGTTTTTTCATTGATTTTTGAGAATTTTTTTTCGAAAAAAGACCTAAAAAAATTCCTGGCTTCGCTCATGTCACTGAGGGATGATGTAACATCCAACCTAGAGTTGAAAGAATTTTTGAAATCGGTCAAGTAACTTTAAGGTTTCGGTTCTGGTTCTCGTGGGATTATAGGGATGAAATATAATCTAAGTTACTGATGGAGAGGGATAATGTAGCACTCCTAATGCAGGAAGGGTTATAGAAATCTGTCCAGTAGCTTCTAAGTTTCCGTTCCCAACCCCGTTCCTGTGGGATTATGGGGATCAAACCTTGACAGGAACCATTTATAAGTCTATGCCACTGAGGGATGAATGTTACATCAAAAAGTTGAAAGAATTTTTGAAATCGATCAAGTAACTTTAAGGTTCCCGTTCTCGTTCCCGTTTCTGTTCCCGTGGGACTATAGGGATGAAATATAATCTAAATTACTAATGGAGGGGGATAATGTAGCAATCCTAATGCAGGCAGGGTTTTAGAAATCTGTCCAGTATCTAAGTTTCCGTTCCCAACCCTGTTCCTGTGAGAATATTGCGATCAAACCTTGACAGGAACCATTTATAAGTCTATGTCACTGAGGGATGATGTAACATCCTAGAGTTGAAAGATGTTTTGAAATCGGTCAAGTAAATTTAAGGTTTCGGTTCTCGTTCCCGTTTCTGTTCCCGTGGGATTATAGGGATGAAATATAATCTAAATTACTGATGGAAGGGGATAATGTAGCACTTCTAATGCAGGAAGAAATATAGAAATCTGTCCAGTAGTTTCTGAGTTTCCATTCCCAAACCCGTTCCTGTGGGAATATCCGCGCAATTTTTTAATGTCATAAAAACCTTCTCCTGACAATTACAAACACAACAAAAAAAGAATTGGCCAAATTGGCCCAGGCGTTGTTGAGTTATGCGCTTACCAACACATTTTGCGATTCATTTTTATATATAAGATTAATTACATAATACAATATTATTATTTTTAAAATCAAAACAAGTGGTAA
Source organism: Melanostoma scalare (assembly GCA_949752695.1). Classification (NCBI taxonomy): domain Eukaryota; kingdom Metazoa; phylum Arthropoda; class Insecta; order Diptera; family Syrphidae; genus Melanostoma; species Melanostoma scalare. The sequence goes on from OX456985.1 coordinate 121,499,169, forward strand.
GATAGGAAAGTAATAAGTTAAGAAAACAAAAGTGAAACACATCATAAACTAGAAGTCTATCAACTATCAAAGTTTTTCTTAAACAAAAAAAAAAAAAAGGAAAAAATAAGGAGAATAAACATTATAAATTTTTTTTTAAGAAAAAGAAAAAAAACAAATATCAAAAATGCCAGACTTAAGATCAGGTACAACAACCGATAATAATGGTCCCGGTGCCTCCAATTTAAATCCCCAAAATACTAACACAATTCCTGTAGTGAATCTCACATCAGAGTTACAAAATGAAAATGCGAACTCTTCATTCCAATCCTCTAACTCCCGTATGGACCCGCCTAAGCCTCAATCAACCCCCGAACTTAACGCACTTATTTCGTCTATTGTTCATGGTGTATTTGAACAACATGGACACAATTTAGTTCAGAAAGCATTAAACCCTAATGCCACTAACTTTCACGGCGTGGAACAAGGTATTGATCCTATATATCGTAATAACTTGTCTGAAATGGACAAAATACCAGACGTTGTAAAGAGCCTAAGGTGTTTTTCAGGAGATAAAGGAGAATTTAGCTCTTGGAAAAAAAGTGTAGACCGAGTTTTACAATTATACGAATCATTTAGGGGAACTCCAAAATATTTTGGAATCTTGAGTACTATTAGAAATAAAATTACTGGAAATGCAGACACTGCTCTTAAAGCATACAACATTCCCTTAAATTGGGAGAGTATGTCTCGCTGTTTGGCAATGCACTATGCTGAAAAACGCGATCTCAGCTCTCTGGAATACCAGATGATATCCTTAGCACAGGGAAATTCACCGATCGAAGAATTCTACCAAAGGGTGTATTCGCATCTCTCTTTGATACTTGAAAAATTATCAAGTTTGGAAGCAAGTTCAGAATCTCTTATGTTGTTAACTCAAACGTACCGAGACAAAGCTCTGGATACGTTTATTCGAGGCCTAAAAGGTGACCTCCCTCGGTTGCTCGGAATTCGAGAACCACTTGATTTGCCTCATGCACTAAACCTTTGCTTAAAGCTTGAAAACCAAAATTACAGGTCAAATCACATTTCTCATAATCAAGGAACAGTAAAAAAATATCCACAAAATTCATCAATTCGTACACCAGGTACCCAGTACGGATACAAAAATTCTTCAAGACCTACTATTCCGCATAGCGTTCAACAAAATCGCTATTCGCATCAAAGCAATAACTATCCTAGATGGAATAGCGGCCCTCCCGCGCAAAATCAATATCGTGCAGCCAATGGCTTTTTCGGCCAAAATCAATATCGTGCACCCTTCCAAAACCCAAGTTCTAGTCAACATAATATAAAGACAGAAATCGGGGCAAGGCCGCACACATCGGCACCACAATTTAAGTATGAGCCCAAGAATTCTTAACGTAGAGAACAGCCTTCAGGCTCAAATCAAAAACCCTTTACACCAATATCCCAAAAAAAATTCCATATTAGTACGGAAGATGATGAGTTTACAGAATATAATAGGAACTTAGAATATGAAAACAGTAAGTTTGATGAAGATCTAGACAACTTCATACCAAATGAAACAACAGATAGTAATAACATGAATAGTATTTTGGAAGATTTTTCTGATATACATTTCTTAGGTTAGAAAACTCTTCGTTACCATACATCGAGGTTAAAACGAAGAGTGGACAAATTTTACCAATTCTTATAGACACAGGTTCAAACCGTAACTACATTCAACCTTCTTTAGTATCTAAACTTATTCCTAATAAGGACTGTTTCTATGCTAACTCAATTGGTGGCAGTACTAAAATAAGTCATCATGTTTAAGCTAATCAATTTGGTCTCAAAAACAATAATATAAAATTCTTCCTGTTACCATCCCTCAAATCTTTTGACGCCATACTTGGCAATGACAGTCTCAAAGAACTCTCTGTTGTAATTCACACTCAACAAAACTACATAGAAATAAAAAATGGCCTTAAGCTTAGATTTAAACAAAAAATTTCTCAAACAGTTAATAATTTAGATATAAAAATGGACCATATGTCCAACTCTCAGAAAAATGCTGTTATCTCGCTTGAAAAGGAATATGCTTGATTATTTTCCAAGCCTAATGAGAAATTGACCTGTACAACAACAGTTGTTGGGGAAATTCGCACGACCACAGACTCTCCAGTTTTTGCCAAGTTCTACCCGTATCCTATGCCCCTAAAAGGGGAAGTAGAAAATCAAATTCGTCAACTTCCCGATGACGGTATTATAAGGCCGTCCATATCTCCGTATAACTCGCCGGTTTGGGTTGTCCCAAAGAAAGCGGATTCCAAGGGCAACAAACAATATAGGGTAGTAATTGACTACCGCAAATTAAACACGGTTACCATCGTAGACCGCTACCCCATCCCAGAGATAAACGAGGTTCTTTTTCAACTGGGTAAAAACAAATTATTCACGGTTCTTGACCTAAAAAGTGGGTTTCACCAGATTCCTCTGAAGGAATCAGACGTGGAAAAAACAGCTTTCTCGATCAACAACGGAAAGTTTGAATTCTTAAGACTTCCATTTGGGTTGAAAAATGCCCCTTCTATTTTCCAACGGGCCCTTGATGATATTCTGCGTGAATTCATAGGGAAAATATGTTACGTATATATAGACGACATAATAATCTTCAGCCAAACTGAAGATCAGCATATCCAACACATTCGTGAAATTTTTCACACGCTGAACAAAGCAAAAATGCTATTAGATAAATGCCGAATTTTCGAAAAGCAGGTCCAGTTTCTAGGTTTCATGATATCACCTGACGGGATTCGTACAAACCCGGCTAAGGTTGACGCAATAACGAATTTTCCTGTACCACAAACTTTAAAGGACTTGCGTTCCTTCCTTGGCCTTTCTGGCTACTATCGTCGTTTCGTGAGAGATTATGCCAAAGTGGCAAAACCGCTCACCGTTCTTCTAAGAGGGGAAGACGGACGTACGTCCAAGGCACAATCGAGTAGAAAGAATATTCACCTCGATGAGGAAGCATTGGAAGCGTTCCAAAAATTAAAAAATTCATTAACTTCATCAGATGTCATATTAATGTATCTCGATTTCGGAAAACCTTTCCAACTTACTACTGACGCTTCTCAATTCGCAATAGGAGCCGTTCTGTCGCAAGACGATAGGCCTATCACATTTATCTCAAGGACACTCAACAAGGCAGAAGAAAAGTATGCCACTAATGAGAAGGCATATTTTGGTCACTGAGTTCTCTTAGAAGTTACCTCTACGGATCAGCAAAGGTGAAGATTATAACCGATCATCAACCCTTTACCTTTGCGGTAAGCAACAGAAATCAAAATTATAAATTAAAAAGATGGAAGGCATTCCTGGAAGAATTCGACTACGAGCTGCAATACAAGCCAGGTAAAACTAATGTTGTAGCCGATGCCATTTCCCGAATAGTAAATCCATCAAATATAAACGCACTTACTTCAACACAAAGTTCACCTGAAAACCTAATTATTAACGTTGAAATTCCTATAAATGTTTATAAGAACCAAATTTTCATTGAAATCGGTCCCAACTCCTCTGTAAACTTTCAAATTATCTTCCCAACCTATCATCGTCATCAAATTACAGAACCACAATTCAATCATGATAGCCTCATAAAAATCTTGAAAAAATACCTTAACCCTTCAGTCATTAGAACCGAAGAAACCATAATGTGAATGATTCAGCAAATCTACCCCTTACGTTTTAGTAGTTACAAAATAAGGTTTACACAACAACAAGTACAAGATGTTACTTCAGAAATAGAACAAGGAGAAATTGTAATTGATACCCACCAACGTGCCCATAGAAACGAGAGAGAAAATAAAGCTCAGATATAAAAAACACATTATTTTTCCGGCATGATCGGAAAAGTTAGAGGAATTACCAGAAATTGTAGGATTTGTATAGAAAACAAATACGATCGTCGCCCCGATAAACCCGAATTCCAGCCGACCCCTATACCTGAATTCCCTGGTCAGATCGTGTATATATGTACATATCTATTTCACTGATGGAAAAATAATTCTGACCGTTGTGGACAAGTTTTCAAAATATGTCTTGACGAAAATCTTAAGGTCCAGAGCTATTGAAGATGTTAAACAACCGCTACGAGAAATTGTTTTGTCTTTCGGTGTCCCTAAAACAATTGTAGTGGATAACGAGAAATTGTTAAGTTCAAATCCTATTTCATTTATGGTGGAAAATCTATTCAAAATTAAAACAACACCTACCTACCGTTGAAGAAATCTCGCCTGGAATAAAACTGTTAAACCAATATAATGGAACAATGTCAGCCAACAACGAAAAAACTCAGCTTACTGGTACCTTCTTAATCAAGTACGAAAACGCCACAGTAACTATCAATCATGTGAACTACGTCTCAAGCTCTGTTTCCCGCTCCAAGCCATTACCAGCAGTGGCACAACCATCATCAGATGCCAAAGACGTCGAAGAATTCCTTTCATTACAAATGCTGAAGGAACTTCATCAACAATACCGAGTACATTAAGCTTTTGGAGCAAGAAAGTAAACCCTACACGATCACCTTATGGGTATTGTTTGCGTCAACATAGGTCCTGTTTCTACTTACCATGTCCATAGCACTTTACCGAAGAAAATCAACATCCCAAGTCAACATAACATCAGTTTAAAAAGCTATGGTAGAAATGACTTCCTTGAAAACTCCGGAAGTTGAGCTATCAGAGGAACCGAGAGGAGAAGATCATGCAGAAACCTCCAAGCCTACCGGGATAACCGGAATCCCTCTTTCCTAAAAAAGAAGGTATAACACAAAATAAGGTCAAACGAGGACGTTTGAAACTAAAGGGGGAAGAGTTAACGCAAATAACACCAAATCATAAGCTCATTTTTGTAAGTGAGAAATCACAAATTCTTTCTCACACTAATTTCGCTGACGCTGCGTCTGGGCAGAACGAACATCCAGTAGCTACATGCATTCCAGCACGTAGCGAGCAGGCGAATACGACACCACCTGTGGGAACATCCGCTGCAGGTAGCATTCGCAATGGGAGCATAGGTTAATTTAGTTTTAAGAAGAAATATTGTAAGTTAGTCTTAATTTGAAATCGTCACAATAAAGAGCTCTAAGCTCCGAAAATATTTTTTTTTAAGAAACGAATCTTTATTTAATGAATTTATCTACAAAAAAAAGCTGATTTTTGTTCTGGAAAAAATTACTATCAGATTTTGGTCAGTTCTTCCTGAATTTTTTTTATACAAATTTAGGCAGTTGGTCAGTTTTGTTGTAAGCCGACGCATTGCTCATGCTGAACAGTTATGTACGTAAGTACATGTCTATTAAACTCTCAATAAAGTCGAATTTTATCGAATTGGAAACCACTAATCGCGCAATTTTTGGGCTTTAATTTAATCCAATTCTCTAAAATTTTATTTTCATATGTAAGTACATATAAATGTATGTTTCTTTTTGTTTTTAAATCTTAAAAAAAAATCTTAAATTCTGTTTGTTTGTAGTATAAAATTTTTAATGGCTATAGACTTATTTGGTTTTCTCCGACAGTTTTCTTGTCAAATAAGAAAAGATTATAGATAAAGATATTGACTTTCATGAAAATTTGAATACGAGACTCTATGTCTGTTTACCTATAATTAAAACTGAATACGTTACGCTATAGGTACGTTGTCTTATTTTTTCGAGAAGCTTTGCTCCTTTTTCCAAAAATAGCCTTATGACCCACCCAAGCGTGTAACAATCCCCAAATACAATTTGGGCCTTGTGAGTTGTGACCCACTCTGGTGGGTCATAAAGCCCAATTTTTTTAATTGGGGCTAAGTTCCCTCGGTCTTATGCCCCTGCGCCTAATGGATCACTTCTGAGCAACAACGATAACTTTCTTTAGGATGGGTATACAACATCTGCATTATTGACATTGACCAAAATTGTCATTATCCACATAACATGTTTGCGGAATGTGAATTTATAAACGACAATGCGTTCACGTAAAACAAATTAAGGATTGAACTATGTTTATGGCTCCCGCACTTATTTTCCCTACATAAGTTCTTTGCCTTTGTTTCGCAATTTTTTTTGGAAAAAATATGTTAAGTATAATAATATTTGAACATTTTATTCAAATTTTAACTATATTTTTTAAATCAATATTCATGTATTTATTTGGGAAAAGGGTAAACAAAAATAAGCTCGTTGTGCAATTTGGGTTAATTATTTCAATATTTCGAGGAACGAAATGTGTGAGGTATTAATTTTTTTTTAGCTGTATCTTACACCTTTATCACAATCCAATGTATTTCAAGATATGACTTGAAACTCTGTCATATTAAAAAACATCATCATTTTGAAGATAAAATAATCGGTATCATAATCTTGGTAGCATTTCATATTGGTAATTATTGGCAGATAAGAAAAATAGTACTTGCCATTTTTATGGATTGCGCAGCTGACAGGTTCTGCTGTTGCGAGAAACAATATTAAAAAATAGCTGTTCTGGTTTCTCATCTCACTAGGGCTAGTGTGTAGTTTAGAACAGAAGAAATAATTACTTTTTCAAAAAAACGGCCATTCACTAAAGCTAAAAGAACTTGCCTTCGAATTGTTTGCACCTAATATAACGCTTCAAAAAGGCTGGCAAGCACCCGAACACTAAGGAAAGGTTACTTTTACTGGGGGAAAAATTCAAAGAGTTGTTAATGTTATCAGGGTTTAAAGTAAATTGTTTATATCTATCTACACAGATACCTTAATATTTTGTTGTATTATTAATATCTTGAGTATTAATGCTTTTTTACAATATTGAGTTGATAAATTAGATAAGGAATCTTACTTGGTTGGCTTGAGACCAATCAATGATAACTATGTTCTGCGTAAAGAAAGCTAATATCGTTCTTGTTTGATTTATGGCTAGGCTTGAATCGGCTTGCAAGAGTTTTGTTCTAATCTGATCGAGAAAACTCTTAAATGGTAAATACTATCGGAGAAATACCCATTTAAAATTATGTTTTCCTTGGTGTTTCTGGCACTCGATCCTTGAACTTAAGAACATAACACTCATCTTATGATATCATTTTAATTTTTTAATTTCTGATCATGTCACGAGCTATGTATGTACATATGCTATTCACTGAACTTTTTTTCGAGTGGCTTCTGAAAATTTGCCATCGGCCCAGTTATTAATATTTTTATAACAAAATTTCTGTCAACATTCTTCATGTATATATTGTTTTATGATAGATTGCTAATTTATTAAATTTGTGTGACTTGTAGCGAAATTTTTTCGGCAAATTATTTTATCCCTCCAAATTAGCTATTTGTCTACTTGCTCCTCATTAAGGGAATATTCTTAAATGAATTGAAGAAAGTGGATTTATAAGGAGTTAATTTCTTTATTGAGGCAGTATAACTCATACAAATAGTACAAGTTTTCTAAGGAAAAATGGCTCAACATTGTCATACAAGTGTGATAGCCATTGATTACACATTAGCCGCACATACAATTACATTACATTATTAATAATACACATATTATTATATGAAGCAATCACTATATATAGCTGCACTATTTGCCCATTTGACTTCAAAACATGAATCACAGTGAATATATTTTTATTGTGTATTACGTATTACGAGTCGGTTGACATAGATATCATATTTGTTGTCATTGACACAGTTCTTACTAATTTGTTATTGAGTTAAATGGGCTAGTCAGCATTTGGTGATGCCATTAATTGTTCAGCCCTTCTGGCACACTTTTAATAACAGCTAAGTAAGCTTTAATTTCTTTTTTTTAAAAGAACTGCAAGAAATAAAATAATAGCATATTCTTTAAAAGTCAATTTCAGTTGAGTGTTCTGATTTAAGTTATAGCTTCTCTGATTTAAATTAAAGCTTCTCCCACCCGAGGCAAGAAGCATAACTCTAAGTAAAAACAATGGTAGTCAGTCTGTTATTCATCAAGTTCCCAGTGGTGTTCCACAGGGATCAGTACTGGGTCCCTTTTTGTATAATATTTATACATCTGATATCCCTAGGTTACCTGAATGTCAGATAGCTATATTTGCTGATTATACTCATCTGGCATATACTCATCGCATGAATTTAGTCTCAACATAGAGACCAATTTACTTAATGCTATTGGGTGTCGTACAGAATCTCAAAAAAAAAAAATCCCCATCGATCAAAATCCCCAAAAATTTTTATCCACCTAGCTAATATCCCCACTGAGATAATGCACATTGATGAAATCCACACCTAAACAATCTTTTTTGTCAAAATCCCCACGAAATCTCCGAATCCCCAGAGTCCGTGTACATATAAATTATGTGCATTTAGTTTTCAGAAAAATCTCTCTCTTTCGTTGTTTTTGTAATTAATAAATGATAATGATTAACAGTTTCTTAACAACAAATTACTATAAATGCATGATTGTATCCTATTTTCATTTTTTTGTGTTTGTTTCATTAAAGACTTTCAAAGAAATTTCATTTTGTTGCCATTACTGCTACGTTGTCAGTATATGAATATTTATTTTGTTAATGATTTCAAAAATGTATTTTTATTTTAATAAACGTTACAAGCATTATAATTTAAATTTTTTGGATTACATTTGCTGTAATACATAAACCTAATATCCCCAAAACAAATATATTCAAGTAGTGAATCATGACATCGCATGATTCACTACTTGAATATATTTGTTTTGGGGATATTGGGTTTGTAGATTCTCTCTTTGGGGATTTTGGGATTTGGGGATTTTCGTTTGGGGATTTTGCGTAAGGGGATTTTCGTTTGGGGCTTGTGTTTTGGGGCAAACGTTACCAACCCAATGCTATTGATCTAATGACTCAGTATTATGATAAATGGAAAATTAAGCTAAATGCTGATAAGTTACAAGCTATCTTTGTCAGTAGAAAAAGAAAATGTTGTTTTCTTCCTAGCAATCAGCTTAATGTAAATGGGGTAAATATCAAATGGGAATCATGTGTCAAATATTTAGGTGTCTATTTAGATCAAAAGCTAACCTTCAAAGAGCATATTACAAGAACTCTGAAGAAAGTGAGTCTAGCTCTTAACATTCTGTATCCATTTATAAACAGAAAATCATGTCTTAGTGCGGATAATAAGATAATCATGCACAAAGTTATCTTCCAAGCAATATTGTTGTATGGATGCCAGGTATGGGGAAAATGTTCAAACTGCCACATTAATAAATTACAGGTATCTCAAAACAAATTACTCAAAATGATGCTTAACCTTTCTCGATATCATTCTACTGAAGATTTGCATGAAAGAGCAAGTGTGGAAATGATTTCCGCAAGAATTACTAAACTGAATAACTCATTTTATCAAAATTGTCAATTCTCTGAAAACCCACTAATCAATCAAATTACTTCTTAACCATGTGCCTGCGGGGAAGATAGCCATTTCGTATATATGTAAATGAATGTTAAGTGTAATTTTTCTACTGAAAAATTAATATACTTATTTATTTAATTTATTAGTCTATTTTGTTTTCAGTCTTCGTTATTTATTTGATTCTTTATATTAATTAATTTATTTATTTATTATTTATTTACATACTCAATTATTTATTTATATACTCAATTATTTATTTATTTCTTTATTTATTTATTTATATATTTATTTACTTATTTATTTATTAATTTCGTTATTTATTTCTTTATTTATTTTTTTAATTATTTATTTATATTTATACAACGTACATATATCTGATTATTTATATATTCAATTATTTGTTTTTCTGTTAATTTATTTACCTATTTATTTATTTATTTATTTATATATAAATATATATGTTTATTTATTTATTTGTTAATTTATTCGTTTACTTATTTATTTATTTACTATACATATATTCATTTACTTATTGATTAAATTATTAAATAATTGTTTTAAGAACAACTTTATATCTAGTCCAAATGTACCTGCCCTCTCATTCGTATTGAACTTTTTTTTTTGTATTTTCCTTCATTTATTCACAGCCATATCTTCCATTAAACTATTAAAATGTAATTAATATACTTATTCAGTAGAAAGATGTTATATAAAATATCATATCTCTGTAAACTGTGCGGTAGCCTACCAAATGTAAATCATATACAAAAAATAAAAATCTATCTATCTAAGCAAAAACAAGAAAATCTTACAAGGAAATATTCAGGTGAATCGCTTGAAAAATTTCCATATCGTCAGAGTGAAACCTTTTGGTCGATATCGTAGATCCATTGTACTTTTTGGTGACCCCGACCGACGTGATCTTTTATCACACAAGAACATTCAACCAGGCATTTATTTTCATTAAATAACTGCGTTAAGTATCACTAGCATTACCAGTATCACCACCTTAAAACACTGGTTCAGCAGCATCTTCAGCAGCATCTACAGCAGCATTTACAGCAGCATCTACAGCAGCATCTTCAGCAGCATCTACAGCAGCATTTACAGCAGCATATGCAGCAGTATCTACATCAGCATCTACAGCAGCAACAACAGCAATGTCACTAATGGAAGAGCTAGACATCTTTAAAATAGTGGCGAGGCAAAAAACTATCGCAGATGAGCTACAGCGTAAACTATGCGCCGCATTCCGCATAGTGAGTAACATCAAGAAAAACGATCCAGCTCGAAAGATGGCAGAGAACCGGGAAAAAAGGCTTCAAACCATAGAAACACTGTGGTTAGAGTACCACGAAAATCAACATCAAATCAAAGGTGTCATTATGGTAGATACTCCGTACTTTCCATTAAAAAACGTAAAATGTACGATGACATCAAGCAATCCCTGGAACAAGCTCTACAAGATGATGATGAAATACACGAGCTGCCATCCGATGGAAACGACAAGGCTGGTGCGTCGATATATGAAGATACGGGCACCAAGTCCAAATTAGGCTCAACGCTTTCGGACTCGAATGCAGGCATAGTCAAAGCTCTTCGAAGACAAAACGCCATAGCCGAATCACTGCAGCACTTTATGGCCAATTTGACTAAGGTTGGCGACGAAGCATGGAGTCCAATTTCTTATGGTGTTAAAATTACAGCACTGCGAAATTATTTATTTATTTATTTATTTCAAGAATACTACAAATTCAAATTGGAAGACGAAGCCCAACCCTATATGCTTAAGCCTATATCAAAACCGACCAATGTAAATTAAGAATTCAACCAATACCGCTCCACTTATAAGGGCAAAAGTCAAACTGCCAAAGATTACCATCCCTAAATTCGATGTGGAATACTTAAAGTGGAGGCAATTCAAGGACCTGTTAAATGAATCGTAAAGAAATAAGCGATTGGGGACTGCCAAAAGTTGTTCTACATATAGACAGCTTTGACAGGTAAGGCTGAAAAGTTAATTAAACACGTGCAATCTCGGATAGCAATAACGGATCCGCGTGGAAAGCTATTTCGGAACGATATGAAAATCCGCGATTACTGGTGACAGTAAATAAATTAAATTGAACGCGTGAAAACCGTATACATTAACCCTAGTTTACGGCACGACAAATAATGCAATAAAAAAAATTGGGGTTCGCGCGAACCCCAAAATTTGTATTCACATCTAATTTGGGATACTATCAATGGGCATCAATTCTTCGAGCCGTGATGAATTGTACACGTTTTGAACATCTGAATCTTCCTCCGTTTCGACAATTCAATTGGTCGCTGAGCTCAATTATCAGCCAGGACAAACACTCTGCAGCCTGTTGAAATACTTTTGAACGAATTGAATTGACCGTACCAGATCAGATCAGTACTGTCCACTTCATTCATTTTTGGATTTTTGCAGAGAATGGCATTGGTATCTTATGTTCCAAAACCAAATATGTAAACAGGTCGTTTTATTACCAACACAACACAATCTTGCGAAGGCTATTTCAGGCTGTCATAACAAGCCGGAACCATAGTTTGGTTCGCACGAACCCCAATTTTTTTTTGTGGTTTTTTTTTCAGAAAAAAATTCCAGAAAATTATCTTAAACCGCTTTGATGAAAAACGTAGAGAAAAATGAAATTCGTTCACTGAGTTTTCATCCCAGGTCGAAAATATGGTTAAGAAAAAAGTTATAAGCATTCAAACTTGCGTTGGGGTTCGCGCGAACCCCAAAACGTAAACTAGGGTTAAACGAAAAATTAACGAGCACGAACACCTTATTGTTTTCACAATTAAAATTGTTTTTGATTGTTACATATATTACATTAACTTTGACACATGAAGATGAAGATACATATCAAAACGAAAATGAATAAAAACTCAATTAAAAACGCGTACCTGTATGCATTTCGGACTGTTTACAGTCCATCATCAACAAATTTAGAATATGTTTCCTTTTTTTGGAATAAATATATATTTTTTGCATTGTAATTTTTTTTTTGTGGTTACAGTTACAAAAACAAAATTGATTTAGTTTTTGGTGGAGATAATTTATTTATGGAGTTTGATAACGTCGAAAGCGATGAAGAAGTGGTTGAAGTTCGTCGTGTATATCGAATGCCACAGAGAAAAAGCTAAAATAGTTTTGATATCATTGACTTTTTTTAACGTTTTTGATCAACAAAACTAACATTTCAATTTGTTCTTCAATAAGTTACAGAAGAATTAGCACACATGCAAGGACGGTATTTTGAATATTATTTGTAGAGCATTAAAGCGAAAGAGAATTAGTAAATGAAAATTGTACACATACATCAATAATACGGCTGAGCTATTTTTTACAGAGCGAAGGATTTCGTAATCGCAAAGGTTGTTTTTCCCTACATGTGCAAGGAATATCGTCAGCCGATTTAAAAATATTGAATCTTGTTTTTTTTTTTTTTTATATAATTAGCGTGCACATCAAGGGGTTATGACTACCCTTATAATGTTATAAAACACAGTGCGAGCATTTAGGAAAATAGGAGAGGATTTGAAAGGAGACACCGATGCACGTGGTGCAGGGAATTAACTTCACGGGTACTACCTTCACATGGGAAGTAACTTCATCTCATGTGGGAAATAATTTCACTTTTTTGTGGTGAAGATATTTCCTACTGAAGGTGGGAAATAACCTCACATTTTCGTGGGAACGAATTTCACTTTTATGTGAAGCTATGTTTTGGAAAAAACTTATACATTTCGTTGCAGTGCAGATCGGTTTTTGAACATATGTATACAGGGTGTCCCGTAATTCGTGTTACATATTTCAGGATATTATTCTTGGTCGTATTCCAAGAAAAAAATTGTTCTAGAGTAAAGTCCGTTTCTTAACATTGACATCACTTTTTGACATTTCAAAAAAAGGCTATCTTTAGTGTACCTTGACCTGTGTTAAATTCGATTTCTCTGTCAATACTGATGGTAGAGACCTAATTTTAGACTTAAAATTCGCGCGAATTTTTCATTGATTCCTTGAATAAAGCACTAAAACGACAAGATACACAAAAACGAAAAATTTGCTTTTGAAATACATATAAATGTATTTAACATATTTCAAAAACAGATATTTCATTTAATTTATAAAATGAGTGCCATCCAATAATATACAGTGAAAGATCTGTTTTTGAAAATATGTTCATTATTTTAATTGACGTTTTTAGCTGCGCATATTCGCAGCTAAGTAGCCTTATGTTGGACTTACATGCATCTGCTAGTGCAGATGAAAAAAGGAATTAGACACAAGATGTAAAACTCAATCGCGCGAATTTTTCACTATTTCCTCGTATATAGCACTAAAGCGACAAAATGCATAAAAACGACAAATTTGTTTTTGAAAATGTGTTACATAAAAATTTATTTAGCATATTTTCAATTTTCCAATTCTTCGTTTCAAAATGCTTTTTTTTTGAAAATATAGTTTGACAATATTATGTTTTTTTCCAGAATTGAGTTCTTTTATATATTTTTTTAATATACAAACGCGAACTATTTACATTTTTGTACCTTTGCTTATTTTGCAAAACTTTTTTTTGTTTGAAATAAACCGCCCAAAAGCTATAATTTCTCTTTTGTTGAATGTCTACAATCTTCAAACTGCAGCCGGGAAATAACTTCACACAAATTTCAGGTGAAGTTATCTCCCACCAGCAGTGGGAAATATCTTAACCACAAAAAAGTGAAATTATTTCCCACTTTCGGTGAAGTTATTTCCCATGTGAAGGTAGTGCCCGTGAAGTTAGTTCTCTGCACCGATGCACGTTGCTTTTGAATTTTTGTAAATCGTAATGCAGGGGAAACACAGAGCCAGGTTAAGCATTCCACATTCGGGTGGTGCGACTAAAATAAGAATCTCTATACTTGACTGTACGCCCGAAGTTGGGCTCAAGGCAGAACTGATGAGCATTCCTAGCGAGGCGGGTGTTGCAGCTAAGTTGTTTCAAGTGAGGAATGCAGCTGGCTATTTCACTAGAGCACTGTTTGTGGAAAAAGCGATAAAAGAGAGAGACAGGTGAGATTGTTGCTCGTTAGGCTGCACCTGTGCATGGTCAAACCATTTTTAGACATTCGGAAGTGCGAGAAAATTTGAAGCAGGTGAATTTGGAAGCTATATATTGATCGGTGACTCTGGTTATGCAAGTACGAGTAATTTGGCAATACCATACACCACTAACAATCCGGATATGTGTCAAAGCCAACAAATGCAAAATTACCAGAGGCGAATAATTCGTACCAGAAATGTTGTTGAGAGGCAGTATGGTGTATGGATGGAAAAGCAGGTTTCCTGTTTTAGCATATGGTATGCGGGTGAAAACTAATACTGCCCGAAAAAATAGTAGCTACCTGTATAATATTGCATAATATATGTGTCAAAACAATAATTAAACGATATTTAATTTATAAAGACATATCCACTATTGCGATATCGCCTTAATTTCTAGTGCCATCTATTCTTCAAGATGTCTTATAATAACATTTGATTGTCACACATATTTTGTCTCATTCTTTTCTCACTTCACTTATATACTCATTTTTATATTATAGTAAGGAGTAAGCTTCTGAAGAGCTTATCCCTTTCGGTATGTCTGTTTTACGTAATTACTGATTGTAATATTCATGTATATCAATGTTCTTGTCAGGTATGCCTATCAAAAAAAAAAAAAATTATTTCAGTTTGTTCAGGTCATCTAACAATTTTATAACCTAAAAAGGATTGAATTTCCCCAATACATGCCAAGCAAACCTGCCAAATATGGCTTGAAGTTTGGGTGGCTGAAAGAAAGCTCAACGGGCTATCCACTGAAGTTTTCTATCTGCACTGGTAGCTGTAACCAAAGTACAGGACTTGGTCGTGGATAAGATGTGCTGATGTCGTTGATGTTATCATATTTCAATTCTGAACGCAACCTCACTATTGATAATTTCCTTACGTCGCGTCGCCGTCGGCGTCGGTGGATTTGGCATTGAAGTTACTGGATAAGAAGATCACTATTCTTGGCACTATTCGGAAAAACAAATGAGATTTGCCTCAACCTTTTGTAGCAAAGGAGGTTCTTGATGGCCAGAATGAGCCTGTAAAGGTCAATAACAAAAAGCAGTATCGTCCAGTCCAAAGATGGATTTTCTGGAAAAATGGCGTTGGTGAGTTATGTTCCGAGGCCAAACAAACAAGTGGTATTGCTATCAACACAACATAACTGCGAGAAAGCCACTTCCGGTCATCAAAGTAAACCTGCCATGATACTGGATTACAGCCGCACCAAAGGTAGAGTCGATGTATTCGACGAAATGGTCTCAATATATTCATGTACACGTCAAACAAATCGCTGGCCGATGGTTGTATTCTACAACTTACTGGACGTAGCAGCCCTAACAACTTTCATCATTTTCCGGCACTTCAATCCGCCTAGAAGAAACAAATATTTGTTCAGAAGTGATAAACTGATCGAACTAGCGGAGGAACTAGTTGAGTCAGAATTAAATAACCGTTCACAACCTGCAACACCATCTGGCATTGGAAAATCTGCATTGGATGCTCTCTGTATTTTGGGGAGAGTTCAGGGAAAATTGCCAACAGTCCCCGAAAGGCTCTCTTGTAAAAGAAGCAGATGTCACCTTTGCCAAGAGCAGACGACAAGAAAAGCAGAACCACCTGCGATGGATGTGGCAGATGTTGTTGCCCTTGCCACACTAGAACCTTATGTGTTAAATGTCTGCCGGAACTGCCAACAACTTCAAACTAAATCGGGCTAAACATAAACTATGCTGCTTTTGAAATAAAATAACTAATTATTAGAAAAGATATGATTTTTCATAGAATTTCCGTAGTGGGGTCCAAATGGACCCCAGTTCGGGTGGACGGGTTCTTTTCACAAAAAAATCGCAGAAAAATCTGTAAACATCTGATAATCGTTTTAACTTAAGAAATGAACAAAAAATTGATTTTTGTTCACTGAGTAAAAATCTTATTTAACAAAAATGAAAAACGAAAAAGTTATGAGTGTTCAAACATGTTCTGGGGTCCAAATGGTTTTACGTGGAAACACCAGATGGAGGCTGTTCTCCACAAAAATCGTCTTCTGAAGTTCGTAAAAGGCGATGAGTTGATGCCTTGAAGTTAGCAGAATGGAATGACAAGGACTTAGATGCTAGAAGTGAAATTATTATATCAATGGAGCCGGAACAAGTGTCCCTTTTACATGGAATAGCGACTACGAAAGGTATTTGGGAGTTTTTGGAGGCAACATACAATCGCAAAGGAACACGTTCTAAATTCGAGGAATTCCGTAAATTGGTTAATTACAAAATGCATGAAACAAAATATAATTAGTTTCAATTTAATTGTAACACGGCTGAACGAGATGAACGCGAAACTCGATGATGACCTGTTAGCTGTGTTGCTGTTGGACATTCTGCCGGAGTCGAATAGTTACTTGCAAGCAGCATTAGATACATCGAATGACTTTAGTAGGAATAGGTGCACTTTGGACCGATCCGTTAAACGTTAGAATATTTGAAAATTTGAAAAAAGGTAAATGTATGAGGAATAGAAAGTGTGAATAAATAAATGATTTTATTAGTGAGTGATAAAACCCAATGTAATGTTGTTTATGGTTGTTTGTAAGGGATCGACACGGGACACCATGTCGTGAAGTCGAGTATTAAAATCTACAGATAAATGAAAAGAGGATTGTGAAAATAAAGTGTTAAGGAAATGTTTTGTTTGTTAGAAAATTGGGTAAAGGTAAAGGTGTAAAGAGTGAAGTTAAAGGTAAAGGAATGTTGGATTGTTTGTAAATAAAAAAGGTGTAGATTGTGAGAACGAATGAAAGTGGTTTTTAGAAAATTCCAATCTACAAGCAAATTTATGACTGCAAAGGATCGAAGCGGGTCACTGTGTCGTCGTTTGATAGGTATTCTATATAGATGTCCCTAAATAGCCAAGTACTAATATTTACGAATATAAATCAACAGAGGATTCTGATTGTTGTTGTTGTTGTTGTTGTTGTTGTTGTTGTTGTTGTTGTTGTTGTTGTTGTTGTTGTTGTTGTTGTTGTTGTTGTTGTTGTTGTTGTTGTTGTTGTTGTTGTTGTTGTTGATGTTGTTGTTGTTGTTGTTGTTGTTGTTGTTGTTGTTGTTGTTGTTGTTGTTGTTGTTGTTGTTGTTGTTGTTGTTGTTGTTGTTGTTGTTGTTGTTGTTGTTGTTGTTGTTGTTGTTGTTGTTGTTGTTGTTGTTGTTGTTGTTGTTGTTGTTGTTGTTGTTGTTGTTGTTGTTGTTGTTGTTGTTGTTGTTGTTGTTGTTGTTGTTGTTGTTGTTGTTGTTGTTGTTGTTGTTGTTGTTGTTGTTGTTGTTGTTGTTGTTGTTGTTGTTGTTGTTGTTGTTGTTGTTGTTGTTGTTGTTGTTGTTGTTGTTGTTGTTGTTGTTGTTGTTGTTGTTGTTGTTGTTGTTGTTGTTGTTGTTGTTGTTGTTGTTGTTGTTGTTGTTGTTGTTGTTGTTGTTGTTGTTGTTGTTGTTGTTGTTGTTGTTGTTGTTGTTGTTGTTGTTGTTGTTGTTGTTGTTGTTGTTGTTGTTGTTGTTGTTGTTGTTGTTGTTGTTGTTGTTGTTGTTGTTGTTGGTGTTGTTGTTGTTGTTGTTGTTTGATAGGTATTCTATATAGATGTACCTAAATAATCAATGTGTGTCGGTTCATGTATAATAAAGAAAATGTTGTCAATTAGATTTTTGGAATTTATTTTTTTAATTTTATTCAATACATTTTATAGGATTTCGTTTTTATTTATCCATGAGTTATGTTCTGTTGGAAATCCCAACCACTTAACAAAAACTTTATTGCCTCTTGTCTGTAGAATTTTTTCCACCAGAAATACGTTTTTACTTTTTGACTTCATTAATTCTGCATTATAGAAACCGCCTTGTACGGGTTTTCCTTCAAAGTCTTCAAGAAGATATGTTATAGGGTTAGTTTCTTGGATTTTTCTTATTTTAAAGATCTCAGTTGTCCAGTTGGGGGTGTATCCTTTTTCAAATACATGTTTATGTTTGCTGATTCTTACTTTATCACCGACCTTAAATTTTTGTTTAATTATTTCTCTTTTCTTGGTTTTGAAAAGTGGTAATATAGATTTTGAATTTTCCTTCGTTACATCTACAGGATAACATTTAATGGTTCTGTGAAAAGAATGATTGTAATCATGGAGTAATTTCTTATAAATATTTATCCATTTATAGCTGCCATTGAAACTAAATTCTTTCCACATTTTTTCTTTTAAGGTTCTATTAAATCTTTCAACAATAGAAGCCTTTAATGAACTAAAAGTAGAGTAATGGTTAATTTTATACTTTCTCATTAAGCTATTGAATGTTTTGTTGTAAAATTCTTTCCCATCGTCCGTTTGCAAATTTTCGGGAGTTCTAGAAGAATCAATAAATATTTGTTCCATCCCTTTTGCAATAGTTATTCCTTTTTTGTTTTTCATTGGGATGGCCCATGCGAATTTCGAAAAAGTATCGATGACTGTCATTAAATATTTGAACTCTTTGTTTTGAGAACTATAAGGAATCATTTCAACAAGATCAGCCTGCCATAAATCATCATAACCTTTAATGATAACATGCCGACGTTTGAAATTTCTACGTGCTGGCTTATGCAACTCTTCCACAACCTGCCGTTTACTCATATTTGTAAGGAATGAATACAACAAAACAAAAAAGAAGTCTTTTATAGCTATATAAAATATATTATTTTTTATTTACTTTATTCCAATTTTTATAAAATAACATTAATTTCTTAATTCTTACTAAACGATTTTCAATCATATAGCAAGCACATGTATCGGGTCCTAGTTGACATTGATTTGATGACCAACAGCAATTGGAGTAATGGTGACCATGAATTGAGTCAACATAAAATCTGTTTTCGAATCTTTTAAGAAAAGATATAGAACTTTTAAACTCTTCATGGTGTTCATCTAATATTTCTCCATGATTTTTTAAAAAATCACAAATATCTTTTATTATTTTTTCCGAGTCCATTTTTAAGGTTCCTTGTTGTCTAAGTTCTGAATACTAACTAACAAATTTTATTTTATTTTATGAAAATTGAACTTTTCTTTAGTCTCTTTCATATATGTAATATATATATATATATATAATATATATATACATATGTACATGTACAAAGATTTACAAATGCAACAATATTTCTTACTTATGGAACATAGGGTGTAATGGGAATACTACTTTCATAACATGATCAGCTTTTGTTCCTATTTTATCATCAATATACTTTTCTTCTACAGCATCTTTAAGGTTTTGGGAAATCGGAAATGATTTCATGTTTTCATGGACCATAGATGTTATTGTTTCTTTTATAGAGGAGTCTATGTGATTTTTAAGTACTCGAATTTCCTCACTAAAAGTTGACAAAACTTCCAGCAATGAAGAGTTTACGTGGTTTTTAATACTTGTTTCCGTAAAACTTATTTGATCATCAACATATCCTTTGCAGACGGCCTGGTGTGGAAATCTCGGTTTTTTTCCTATGTTGTTTAAATATCTATGCCCCATATCAAAATCACCCGATGGTAGGATTTTAAATCCGATTTTTTGAGGTTCTACATTGTCTAAGGTTTTTTGAAAAAGTTTGGAACTCCTACCGAACTTGTCAACGTTCATCTTGTATATGCAAGGATTATGGTTTTGATTAATCTTAATATATGATATTTGATTCTTTTAGTTCTTCAATTATAGAATTGATTTCATTCTGATGGTTATTGTTGCCAGCATTTTTTGATGCTGTTAAAAGTCTAAGTCTATTAACAATTTCATTAGGATCATTCCAGAACACATATTCCATATTTTTGTTTGTGTATGTCATTTCAGTAGTATCAGTATAAGATGCCCCTGTTTTTTCGCTTTCAGCTTTAAGTCCGACAGCAAGTTTTTTAATTATTTGAGTATATTTTGCACCTCTGTTACCCTTGATTCGTGAAGAACTGTCATGATTTATTCTATGTGCGTTGGTTTTTTGTAAAATTTTTCGATATTCTTCTAAGTCATTAGCACCATATTTCTGCTTACGTGGATTTTTCTTTAACATCAACTCAATGAGACCAGGAGTTCGGCTAAAAGTCTCACCATCAATTATAAAATCATTTTCATTCATTTCAAAGTTACATTTGCCTATTTTAATAGTTTGAGTGTTCACATCAAAATATGGACCATAATTTGTATCGCGATTCGATTCTGATAATATTTTTTGGGTGAAAGAAGATGATTTGTCAGGCCTGTCCATACTTTTTGTTAAAAAAGACATCCTGTTAGAACCTGTTATATTCTTTGGGGTACTGAAAATAAGAGAATCGTCTATGCTTTCCAATTCCTGTGTTAGTGAACTTGTTTGTTCATGATCTGTTCCGTTCTTTTCATCAAACGATTTGAATAGAAATTTACGATTTTTTAGTGTCTCTTGCTGAAAATTGTCTTTCCTTTCTTTCTCAATCAATTTTTTTAACGGCTCAACAATAGGTTTGAATGTGTTTTCCAATTGAGTTTCTCTCATATTTTGGCCAGTTTTAAGTTGTAAATATTTATTTCTAAGCACATTTTTAGTTTTCACTAGATCTTGTACCACGTTTTCATCCATTTCTATGATTTATGAAAAAGAAATTATTTGCCTTTAACCAGCTAGCTGTCTCTAACAGTGATATTGTCAGAATGTTTGGATCTTAAATGGTAAATGCGTATTTATAGCAATGCAGTTTTATTGAAACTGTTTTTGTAGCGACCTTTTAAAATACTGCTCTCTTTGTCTATAACCAGGAATCCATCAGTCCAACAGTGAGAACACAACTCTTTAAATTGATTAAATGTCATATCTGAATTAATATGATCTTTGTAAACATGCTTCAAATTCAACTCATCTTGTTTGAAAAGAATGATAAAGTTAGCATTATCTCTGATCAAATGTTTTGGTATATGAGTATAGGACTGACATAAGTAAAAGCTGTCAACCCCGTTATGTCGTCCCATGCAAAAATAGTCTCTTATATTGTTTTGCTTCTGACATGCAACATCATCGAATATGAAAACTGAGTTATTTTTAGCTTCTGATGGTGTCATTATTTCACAATTGTTTGAAAATTCATTGTATTCCATTCCTCTGATTGATGTTATCAGTTTTTTAAGATATTGATATTTTGGCTGATGCAAAGATTTAGAATAAATATAAATATTTTCAAACTTCAATCCATTAGGGTCAAGAAGAATGCTAAGCATCACATTTGTCTTCCCGCAATTTGAAGGTCCTACGATAATTCCTCGAATACTGTTTGGAAACAAAGATCCATGTTTCTTTTTAATTTTAACATTGGAATCAAAATTTTTTATTTTTATAATTTCTTGCTGCTTAACGAAGCGCATAATGATGACTAACAACTTCTGAAATAAAACATCTCGTTTTAATATATTTCTAATCATATATGTTTCAACCCTCGCCTCCCTCGCCTAAGAAGGTGTATTAATTATAATATGATTGAGCACAACACTAAAAAAAAAACCAGTATCATAAAAAAAAGAAAATCATTTGGAGGAGAAGGGTTTTTAAATAAGGCTATTGACAAACTACCGTTCGAACTACATATTCCCTCCTATAATTATTGTGGTCCAGGAACGAAATTGGAAGAAAGATTACGTAGAGGAGATAAGGGAATTAATCAATTGGATGAGGCTTGTCGACTGCATGATATTGCATATTCTAAAAGTAGCTCTCTCTCAGATCGACACGTTGCCGACAAAGCTCTAACAGAACAGGCTTGGAAAAGATTCAAAGCAAGTGACTCTTCAGTTTCTGAAAAATTAAGTGGGCTTTTAGTTACCAACATGATGAAAGCAAAGACAAAATTTGGTATGGGGAATAAAATGGCCCGATCTGTAAATAGAAAAACTATCAAAAATAAACCCAAAAAGACTTGCAAAAGCAGTATTTTTAAAAAGGTTATAAGTGAGGCAAGAAATGCTATTAAAAATAATGTCAATTGTTGTGGTACAACCTCTATAACAAATATTGCTGTTAAGGCTGCAAAAAACGCCTTAAGAAATAAGAAAAAACAGGACATTACCACTCCGAGAATAATTCCGCTTCCCAAGAGTGGTGGTTTTCTCCCACTTTTAGCTCCTATTCTCGCTGGTCTATCAGCTGTGGGTTCTTTGACGGGTGGAACAGCTGGCATAGTAAAAGCCATCAATGATGTACGAGCTGCTAAAAGACAATTCGAAGAAAACAAACGTCATAATCAGGCTATGGAATCAGTAGCTATTCAAGGAAATGGATTATTCTTACGACCATATAAAAATGGTCTTGGCCTTTTTCTTAAAACTCCAAATGCAAAAAACTAATTGACCTGCTACCTAACCATCCTTTAAGTAATTTGGAAATTGAACACTTTGGAAATAACCACTTAAAGAATTTTAGAGGAGTTTTCATGCGAGACTCATTACCAAGGATATCATTCGATAAGGAATGTGGTGTTTTAAATTTGGATGATGAAGCTGGGATGGGTACTCATTGGGTAGCATATATTATAAACAAAAAAAATAATGTTATCAAGTATTTTGATAGTTTTGGAAATTTGAGACCACCAACTGAACTTATAAGCTATCTTGGTAGTAACATAAATTATAATTATATCCGAGAACAAGACTTTGATACATTTATATGTGGTCACTTATGTTTAAAATTTTTACTAGAACAATGTAATATTATTTTTTAAAAACTTAAATGAGAATTCAATAAAATGACGTAGAAAAATCAAAACCTCATCATTTGTCTTTTATTCGAGATGTCGTTAACACTTACTTTGAGTGGAAATGAATCAACTCTGACTGCTGAGTATTTCCCACCAATTGTACTGAAGTCTAATTATTATGTATGTGGGCTTATAGATTTTCAAACATATAACTCTATACCAAATGTAGATGAGTTTAATAACTTGTTACATGTGGGTGATAACGTTATAACGTTTCCAATAGGTTCCTATGAGATAGAAGATATTAATAATTTAATACAAACAAAAATTATTGAAATTAATAAAAACAAGAAAAGTGGAGCCAAAAAGAGTGAAATTAAAATCAAGGCAAATAACAATACTTTGAAATGTGAACTAATTAGCTCAGAAGACATTGACTTCTCTAAACTAAATTCTATCGGAGCTATTCTGGGGTTTAGCAAGAAACTTCTAGAGGCAAATTTATATCATGAATCAGATCTTTATGTTGATATTAACAGAGTAAATGCTATCCGCATTGAATGCAATATCATAGAAGGAACGTATATTAATAATCAATCAGCTCACATCTTACATGAATTTGCTGTTAAAGTAAGTCCTGGCTATAAAATCGTTGAAGCTCCGAGGAATGTTATTTATTTACCTGTGAACGTCAAGCGGATAACATCATTGTGTTTAAAATTTGTTGATCAAGACGGAAAAGACATCAATTTCAGAGGGGAAAAAATAACTGCCCGATTACATTTAAAGCCGGAAATATGATTGTATATGAACATATAATAAATTCAATTTCATATAAAAACAACACACAAAATAATTTAATACTTAATCCATCTTCGAACTCAATTGCGGTAACATCTCGTCTTACCAAAGATAATCGGGACTTTTTATTATCATTAGGATACACATTAAAAAAGAAATATGCTTAATATTTTTCAAGAACCGGAGATTAATGAAAGTATTTCTAAATATGAATATCATACTTATTCACCGTATCAAAACAATTTTGAACGCAATGACATCATTCAGATTTCTATACAACATCAAAATCTTAATGTTCTTCCTTCAGAAAGTTTTTTGTATGTTGAAGGAACAATTTCAAAAGCAGATGGAAAAGAGATACTCACTACAAAACTTGTAAATAATGCAATGGCTTTTCTCTTTGATGAACTACGATATGAACTGAATGGCAAAGAAATTGACTGTAATCGAAATGTCGGAATAACATCAACGATTAAAAATTATTTATCTTTATCCAAAAATGAAAGTGATATGCTACTGAATGCATCTTGGTCACCCGACTCAACTATTAATTTGAAACCAATGCATTTTAATTATTGTATTCCACTGAACAAACTTTTGGGATTCGCCGAAGATTATAAAAAAATTATACCAAATGCTCGACATGATCTAATAATTACACGTGCAAGATTGGATGAAAATGCTCTTATATCCCCGACTGATGAAAATGTTCAAATAAAACTTCATAAGGTTCAGTGGAAAATACCGCATGTGACTTTATCAGATGCTATGAAATTAACTCTATACAAATCTATAAACACAAATAGTTTTATGAAAATTGCTTTTCGAAACTGGGATCTTTATGAATACCCCACACTTTCAACTTCTACCCATCATATCTGGAACGTGAAGACAACAACACAAATAGAGAAACCTCGCTACATTGTCCTTGCTCTGCAAACTGAAAAAAAATAAGAGAATATCTGCTGATCCTACAATTTTTGATCACTGTGATCTTACAGACTTAAAAGTTTATTTAAACTCCGATGTCTACCCACATGAAGACCTTAATATTTCTTTTGAAAGAAACAGATATAGTTTGTTGTACAGAATGTATACCGATTTTCAGAAAACATACTATAATAAAGCTAACACCGAACCATTACTTTCCTGGGAGCTATTTAAATCGCGTTCCCCAATTTTTGTTATAGACTGTAGACATCAAAACGAAACCTTAAAAACAGGTCCTGTCGACATACGCTTGGAGATCAGAACATCAAAAAATATACCAGCAAACACATCAGCTTACTGTCTTATGCTCCATGACCGCATTATTGAATACAATCCACTTGATCAGGTAGTCAACAGAATTGTTTGAATTCAAAAAATAAGCATAAAAAATGTAAACATGTTAAAAAATTGGCGAAGAAAAGCGAGTTTAATAAAAAAAAAATCTAGTTTTTCTTTTTGTAATATAAAATTATTTTTATTATTAAATAAACGAATTTTAATATAACATTTTTTTTATTTAAATTTTTTATAACTAATGTGGTGGTATGTCATATATCCACCTTCGAGCTGAAAACTATACTTCGTCGTATTCATCCTCAGATATATTTTCGAAAAACGCCGCTTCATCGTATTCATCTTCCTCGGATAAATTTTCGAAAAACTGTGCCAACGTCCTTGGAAATGCTGGTATTTCGTAAGGGGTTGGTGGTCGTGATGGTCGTGCTGATGGTGGTGGTGGTGGTGGTGCTTCATCTCGTATGGGGATCCGCCGTGTTGGCTCCACTCTTTGAATCGGCTTTTTTTTCACTTCACCATATATTTCCGCTAAACTAGCAGAAGTAGCAGGGGTTGGTGGTTGTGATGGTGGTGGTGGTGGTGGTGGTGCTTCATCTCGTATGGGGGTCCGCCGCGTTGGCTCCACTCTTTGAATCGGCTTATTATTTTTTTTTTTTACTTCAGCATATATTTCAGCTAAAAGTTCGTCCATGATAGTTGATGTGTACTTGTAACTAATTCTAATAATGTTCATCTCATCATCTTTTATACAAGAAAAAATTAAATGAATACTACCACTACTACTAAAATAGACCTTGACAAAAACCAAAAATAAAAAAAAAAAAAAATCAAATCTAGTTCTTATTGGTTCAAATAGAATATAAAAGAATAATATAAGGTAACGCCCACGAAAGATATCCTTTAAAGATTCACACCAATATACATGAAAAAGATTTCCCTATTTGTGGCGTGTTGAGGATCAATCGCTAAGAAATTCAAAAGGATGCTTTGGTACCTGTTTTCTTTTTTTTGATATGAGATAGATACAATGTAGATCTATTCCATATAGTTCAAACGAATTTTATCGCCAAATTTTGGCTTCATGTAATCATAATGAAAATCATACATTAACCACTTTGATAGTTCTAAAACGACAAAACCCAAATAAATTGGTTTATCTAGTTTAACACTTCCTTTCTTCATCTCAATAGCGCACATATTCGGTGTAAATATGCTACTACTATGAAAATTGGGATGCGCAATCAGCTTTCTTGCTGAAAATTGGTTTCTATTCGCATCCCATTCTGAAACAATCTTCACATTTCTACGCTTTTCAACATTTTCAATGGTTTTACCATAGACGCTATTGTTCATTAACTTGAAAAAGTCTTTCTCAAACTTATTCCTGGTAACCTTTCTTTTTTCGGTGTTCAGTGAAATATATTTTTTGGAGCCAGTTCGACTGACTAAACTTCATGTCTCTATGTACTTTTTTTAAAACTAATCCCTGGGATTACATTGCTGTAAATTTCTTAAGTGAATTTTGAAATTTTTCCTTGAATTCAAGTGCGCAACTAACTTAGGAATTTTACAACCTGGGGTGGCTATATTTTCAGGACAAAATGGGAGATCGTTATGTGAGTCATGAATACTCGATGGATAATCTAAATCTACTTCCAATACATACCCAACATTATCACCTTTAATGTTGGAGATGTATTCAGATGTATAAATCTGAGGATTATCCCACTGAAAGTTACCATATGGTAAGTGTTGTGACATAGCCCATCCATATAAGTTATTAGCATCAAGATACATTAAGTATTCCGATGCTAGGTTTGGATTATAGCTAGACATGTATTTATTATTAGCTACAGCATTTCTGTGGCTACATTGACACAAACCACCCCCTAATTCCAGTTTTAAAAAAAATTGTACATATCGACATCAGTTAAAAGCTCTAACTTGATATTAGTTGTTTTGAGCATAGCGTCCCATGATAACCCAGGAGCTGTAAAATAATGACAAGGATCAAGTTCATAAATTGAAATACAAAGTTTCCTAAAACTTTCAAAAATATCTGCTAATAAAAGCACATCACTCTTAAGATAGAGAACCATATAATCTTCAAGTTTTTTACACTTGAAGTGATCCCATTAGAAGCAATGATCATGCCACTAATATCACCCTGGTCAAGAGAAATGAGGGAACAAAATGTGGTAGAAAACTAAAAAGAAACTACTGTTATGACAATAGCTGAAACCGAGTAATTAAAAAGGCTAAAGAAAATTTGTGTTAAGTTTTTTATTTCAAAAAGTTTTTAATGGGATAATATGTGAGCCTCCTGTGGTATTTGTGGTATGTCGTCTTTGAATCCAAGCTCAATAGCTCGGATATTTAAAGCTAAAATAATATGCGCGATGGTCTGCGCACTCCCCAATGTACCATTCCGTTTTCCGTCCTGGATTTCAAAACGCAAAGCTTCCTGCAACTCCTTAAGCTCCCAGCACGCGGCAGAGAACTCCTCCATGTATATTGAAAAAATATTAAATATATTCTGCATGTTGCTGGCTCTTTTGTATGATTGTTCAAAAATAATCTGAACAGAAAACTCAGAGAACAATTGCTTTTATAGAGGTAGTAGAAACTCTAGGGGGATTCAATATATTGGTTATTGGTGCCACTGATTTATAAAAGAAAAAAGAGACAACATCACATTCAAGAATTGAAAACAAATTATTCCATAGCTTATCTATAAGTTCTAACTACTTCAACCCTCTATCAATATTCACAATGCATTTTTGCATTGTTGGTATATTTTACACTCCCGGTATAAAAATTGTTTTAAAATTAATAAAAACCATCCACAACCACCAATACCGGATGTGACAAATCAATCCCAAACCTTCAAATCTTGCCAGCAAAATTAAAAATTCAGAACAAAACATGGGTCGCATCCTTACTTTCCAGTATAGCTTTAGCTATGCACAATCAATTTTCGGGATGTGACGAAACGCAATAAGAACAAGATATGTTTCAAAACAAAGCAAATATCGGACGAGGCCAAATTCTCTATTTTACATAAAAAAAAACCCAACCACCACCAATTGTCAATGAAATCTATAATACAAAAGGAAACCTATTCATTTATTTCATTTCGTCTTCTGCACATATAGTTTCTAACCTTCACATTCTGACTGTCATATCAATGCCTATCATGCTAATCTGTAAAATTTCATGCTCATACCCAATCTATGCCCAAACAAATATCGAACGTGATAAAATTCTCTATCGTCAAGTATTAACAAATTACCAAAATCTCTCATTTTCGTTCTAAGATCTATCAACGGATCGTATGTATTGTTCAAAATACACACAGCTTCAATTTTTAACAACAACAACAACAACAACAACAACAACAACAACAACAACAACAACAACAACAACAACAACAACAACAACAACAACAACAACAACAACAACAACAACAACAACAACAACAACAACAACAACAACAACAACAACAACAACAACAACAACAACAACAACAACAACAACAACAACAACAACAACAACAACAACAACAACAACAACAACAACAACAACAACAACAACAACAACAACAACAACAACAACAACAACAACAACAACAACAACAACAACAACAACAACAACAACAACAACAACAACAACAACAACAACAACAACAACAACAACAACAACAACAACAACAACAACAACAACAACAACAACAACAACAACAACAACAACAACAACAACAACAACAACAACAACAACAACAACAACAACAACAACAACAACAACAACAACAACAACAACAACAACAACAACAACAACAACAACAACAACAACAACAACAACAACAACAACAACAACAACAACAACAACAACAACAACAACAACAACAACAACAACAACAACAACAACAACAACAACAACAACAACAACAACAACAACAACAACAACAACAACAACAACAACAACAACAACAACAACAACAACAACAACAACAACAACAACAACAACAACAACAACAACAACAACAACAACAACAACAACAACAACAACAACAACAACAACAACAACAACAACAACAACAACAACAACAACAACAACAACAACAACAACAACAACAACAACAACAACAACAACAACAACAACAACAACAACAACAACAACAACAACAACAACAACAACAACAACAACAACAACAACAACAACAACAACAACAACAACAACAACAACAACAACAACAACAACAACAACAACAACAACAACAACAACAACAACAACAACAACAACAACAACAACAACAACAACAACAACAACAACAACAACAACAACAACAACAACAACAACAACAACAACAACAACAACAACAACAACAACAACAACAACAACAACAACAACAACAACAACAACAACAACAACAACAACAACAACAACAACAACAACAACAACAACAACAACAACAACAACAACAACAACAACAACAACAACAACAACAACAACAACAACAACAACAACAACAACAACAACAACAACAACAACAACAACAACAACAACAACAACAACAACAACAACAACAACAACAACAACAACAACAACAACAACAACAACAACAACAACAACAACAACAACAACAACAACAACAACAACAACAACAACAACAACAACAACAACAACAACAACAACAACAACAACAACAACAACAACAACAACAACAACAACAACAACAACAACAACAACAACAACAACAACAACAACAACAACAACAACAACAACAACAACAACAACAACAACAACAACAACAACAACAACAACAACAACAACAACAACAACAACAACAACAACAACAACAACAACAACAACAACAACAACAACAACAACAACAACAACAACAACAACAACAACAACAACAACAACAACAACAACAACAACAACAACAACAACAACAACAACAACAACAACAACAACAACAACAACAACAACAACAACAACAACAACAACAACAACAACAACAACAACAACAACAACAACAACAACAACAACAACAACAACAACAACAACAACAACAACAACAACAACAACAACAACAACAACAACAACAACAACAACAACAACAACAACAACAACAACAACAACAACAACAACAACAACAACAACAACAACAACAACAACAACAACAACAACAACAACAACAACAACAACAACAACAACAACAACAACAACAACAACAACAACAACAACAACAACAACAACAACAACAACCTATCAAACGACGACACGCTGACCCGCATCGATCCTTTGCACTTGCATCTTTCAACCTTTTCCAATTTTCAAGCAAATATAACATTTCCTTAACAGATTATTTTCAGAATCCTCTGTTGATTTATATTCGTAAATATTAGTACTTGGCTATTTAGGGACATCTATATAGAATACCTATCAAACGACGACACAGTGACCCGCTTCGATCCTTTGCAGTCATAAATTTGCTTGTAGATTGGAAT
Organism: Melanostoma scalare; assembly: GCA_949752695.1. NCBI lineage: Eukaryota > Metazoa > Arthropoda > Insecta > Diptera > Syrphidae > Melanostoma > Melanostoma scalare. The sequence continues at coordinate 121,529,972 of OX456985.1, forward strand.
TTTCTAAAAACCACTTTCATTCGTTCTCACAATCTACACCTTTTTTATTTACAAACAATCCAACATTCCTTTACCTTTAACTTCACTCTTTACACCTTTACCTTTACCTTTACCCAATTTTCTAACAAACAAAACATTTCCTTAACACTTTATTTTCACAATCCTCTTTTCATTTATCTGTAGATTTTAATACTCGACTTCACGACATGGTGTCCCGTGTCGATCCCTTACAAACAACCATAAACAACATTACATTGGGTTTTATCACTCACTAATAAAATCATTTATTTATTCACACTTTCTATTCCTCATACATTTACCTTTTTTCAAATTTTCAAATATTCTAACGTTTAACGGATCGGTCCAAAGTGCACCTATTCCTACTGACTTTCCTACACCAGAAGTGCTTCGTGCTCGTTTGTTCGAAGCCAGCGATAAGAAAAAGGAAGATGAAGAAATGAGAGAAGATGCATTCAAAGTAAGATTAAGCAAATTCGTGACCGTGACGGTATATTGATAGTGGTGCAAAATTTCAAATGTGTTGTTTGAGAGAGGCTTTTGTTAGCATAGATGAAAAGCATACTAGAGAAGTTCAAGTGGCAAACAACGAGTTTGCAAAGATAAGAGGAATTGTAACTTTAAAGCTAAATATAATAGTGTGTGGAAAATTAGAAACAATTAGTCTTTTTCAAAGTCTATTCATCTGATCTTATGGGCAATCTGATTTCAGCAAATAAAGCAGTCGATGACGGATGCAAGGTTGTTTTAGAAGGAGAACGTGGACAAATTTTAAAAGGAAATAATATAATGCTTGATGCTACTAAGCACAAAAAGTAGTATTTGGTAAATATGCCAAATTTAAAAGAAAATAAGGAGGCGTGTAATGTTGCGCTGACAAAAAAAAGGCATTACAAATTTGGCATAAGCGATATTCACACCTAAAGATGTCATCCCTTCGCAAATTAAAAGATAAGCAAATGGTAAAAGGCCTGCCAAACTTTGACAAATCAGTATTCGACTGTGTGACTTGCTTGAGAGGGAAGCAAACAAGGCTACCGTTCCCTGTCAGAAGTGGAAAGTCATCTAAAGGATTGTTGGAAATTATTCATACCGATCTTTGTGGCCCATTTAAAACAGAATTAATTAGTAAGTGAGCGAGTTCCTGGTATCTTCGTTGTGCTCTTCTTGAATTTCCTTTGCAAAACTCATATATAAAAAAAATGTCTGCGTAGGCACTTGTATTTGTATAAAATACATAAAAAAAACACCTAAATGTGCCCACATTATTGTTTTATTCAAACAAACCTCAAATTTAATTTTTTTTTTTTAATTTTACCCATTTTGTATTTTTTCAAATATCATAAAATGTATGGCTTTTGAGTATACTTTATCCTAAGTTTTTTTTTATTATTGTTTTGTACATCTTTTGTAAAAAAAAAATAAAGAAACTCTATCTTTATCAGCCATTTTCTGCAAAACAAATGACCTCAAAGTCAAAACTTTGTTTCGGGAAGAAAATTTGAACACCACTTAAAATTGAAAATCTGGCAACCCTAAACATGTGGAAGCTCAACTTAAATACAGTCTTGAAGGTTGTTATATCTCCAAAAAATTAAGTCTAAGATTAGGTCTCTTAGCCTTTTTTTAAATTGTCAAAAAGTGATGTCAAAGTAGAGAAATGAGCTTTACTATACAGCAATTTTTTTCTTAGAATATTACCAAGAATCACACCCCAAAGGATAATACACGAAGTGCGGGACACCCTGTATATTTCATTTAAATCAAATTGTTCCATTGTATTTATTTTTTTTTCTTTCTTTTGTACTTTCTGTTTCTTATTGTAATATATAAAAGCTATAACTGTTATTATTATAAGTATAAAAGTATTCATTGAAATTCCGTAGTTCACATTTTTATGTGTTTTTAGTTCATTAATTTTTCGTGCGTTTTCTACATTACTTGTGTCTTGTGATCAATTCTTCAAAAGTAATCTTTGAAGTAAAAGATACATTTATTTATTAATGGATATATGAATTTTTCACTGAAAATTTTTCCTTTATTATTAAAAAAATATTTCAAATGAACAGTTACAAATAGTGAAATGTATTAAATACTAACTTACTTACTTAGGTGGGCATTACAATTCGGGGTGAACCTGCGCCTCAACCAACATCCTTCTAAAACGACTTCGATTTCGGGCGAGCTCTCTCCAGTTTCGCACTCCAAGTCGGTTGAGGTCTTTATCCAATTGATTGCGCCACCTAAGACGAGGTCTTCCCCTTCCGCGATTTCTCTGCAATGTGCTTTCGAACACCCGACGAGCCGGAGCGTTTGGGTCCATCCGCTCAACATGGCCCAACCATCGTAGCCTCGCGATGCGTACTCTTCTGGCTATGCCCATGTCGCGGTACAGCTCATACAGCTCATTGTTGTATCGTCTTCTCCACACATTGTTTTCGCATACGGGACCAAAGATCATTCGTAGAATTTTTCTTTCGAAACGACCAAGGGTTTCCTCATCCGCTTTCGATAAAGTCCATGCCTCCGCGCCGTACAGCAGGACTGGGATGATCAAGGTCTTATACAAGGTCACCTTGGTTTTTCTAGAGAGGGTTTTGTTTCTCAATTGCCTTCTTAACCCAAAGAAGCAACGGCTGACAAGAGTTATTCTCCGTTTGATCTCCGCACTGAAGTTGTTTTCCGTGTCTACAGCGGATCCTAGGTAGACGAAGTCCTGTACTACCTCGAAGTTATGTCTGTCTATTGGGACGTTTTGTCCAATTCGTCGATGTTCTGTGCCCTGTTTGATGACAGCATATACTTCGTTTTGCCCTCATTAGCCATCAAACCCATTTTTGCCGCTTCTGTTTCAATACTCGCAAAAGCACCTATGATACAACGCTTTTTTATTCACATTACATCAATATCGTCTGCGTAGGCGAGTAATTGTACAGACTTTGATTGTTCCTCTGGTGTTGACGTTTGAGTTTCTTACAATCTGTTCAAGTATGATGTTGAAGAAATCGCATGACAGTTTTTCCCCTTGCCTAAAACCTTTTTTGACATCAAAGGTCTCGGTGAGTTCTTTACCGACCTTGAGTGTTCCGCAACCCCCTTGTAACAAAGTCTCTCTATATTGCCTATGTTCGCCCTCTCCTTGAGTATGCATCGCAAGTATGGGCTCCATATCAAGCGGTTCATATTTCAAGGATCGAAAGTGTTCAACGTCGTTTTCTGCTCTTTGCCCTACGGGATCTCTACGACGTAAGAAACTTTCTCAACTTGCCTCCTTACCGCGATCGTCTTACAATAATTAATCTTCACTCCCTAGAAAACAGAAGGAATGTCTTTGACATCATATTCATTCACCGACTTCTTACTGGCAACACTGACTGCTCCTCCCTTTTAGACCTTATCTCCTTCAACACTAATCCCCGAAACGTAAGATCATCCCGTTTTTTTTTCCTTCCTGCTCATCGTACATCCTATGGTCTCAACGAACCCCTAACCCGCATGATGAGTAAGATTAACTCTGTTCCTTTTCTTTTCGACCTTAATCTTCAAAGTCCTTGTCTGAAAGTCCTCCTTTTAAACCATTTCTCATCCCTGTAGTTTAATTTAGCTTTAATTAGTTTTAATTAGTTTAAGTTTAGTATGTTTAAGTTACTTTAAGCTTGTATTAAGCTAATAAATGGGGCGGTAGCCACACCAAAATTAAAAAAAATTGACGGAGCAGCGTGAATTCTCCAAAGTCATCTTGCATAGTCGTACGAGTTTTGCAGGGATGCCGAAACTAGACATGGCTCTGTACAGCTCGTCTCTGTAAATACTGTCATACGCGGCCTTGAAATCGATAAAGAGGTGGTGAATATCGATATTATGTTCTCGGGTTTTTTCCAAGATCTGCCGTAATGTGAAAATTTGGTCTATTGTGGACTTCTCTGGTCTAAAACCACATTGATAAGGACCTATCAAGTTGTTGACGTGGGGTTTCAGACGTTCACATATTACAGCAGACAAGATCTTATAAGCAACGTTAAGGAGGCTTATCCCTCTATAATTGGCGCAATTGTGAGGGTCTCCCTTCTTTACGAACGGGCATACGATACTGAGGTTCCATTCATCGGGCGTGCTTTCTTCCGACCATATCATGCAGATCAGCTGGTGCATGCTCCTTTCCAACTGGTCTCCAGCTGCCTTGAAGAGTTCGGCATCAAGGCCATCTGCACCTTAACTTAACCTAGGTCGTGAGGACGGTATTTTTGATCATCGTCTAATCTGAATGAGGCAATCTGCCTGACAGCGGAATTTGTGTCCTCATCGCCGTTAAGCAGTCTGCAGAAATGATCTTTCCAGATCCTCAATAGCGACTGTGACTCTATAACTATGTTTCCCTGCTGGTTTTTACAGGCTTGAGTTCGGGGTTTGCCACCCTGGCAGGATCTTTTTACCTTTTCGTAAAACTTCCGAATCTCGTTCCTGTCATGGCACCTCTCTATTTCCTCAAAAGAGCGCTTCTCATGTTTCTTCTTTTTCTTTTTGAGAAGTCGGTGTTCTTCCCTTTCTTTTCTCCTTGTAGATCTCGTTATACTGATCGCAAGCAGCCCTTGTTCGTTTTTGCATCAGCATTTGTCGTGCTTTTTGTTTGGCTGCATTTGCCTGCCTGCATTCTTCATCGAACCATGGGTTTCGTTTTGGTGGCCGAGTGAAACCCAGAACCTCAGAAGCAGCGGTTCTGATGGCTTCTTGGCATTGCTGCCACTGGTCTTCAAAGCTTAATGCTGGCGGCATGGGATTCAAGGATAATTGAAGGGACACTCGATTGGGAAAGGCATTGGCAATCTCTTGCGATTGTAGCTTTCCGACGTCATATCTCTTCACAGCGCAAGTTCGTGCTGGTCGTGAACAAGATATCCTCATTCGTACCTTGGCTACAACAAGGTAGTGGTTCGAGTCAAAGTTGGCCCCTCGGAAAGTTAGGACATCTAGCACACTGGAAAAGTGCCTTGCGTCGATCCCAACATGGTCAATTTGGTTGACGGTTAATTGATCTGGAGATTGCCATGTACCTTTATGAATTTTGAGATGCGGGAAGCGTGTACTACTTACAACAAGATTTAGCCCCGCAGGAAAATCGATTAGCCTCAGTCCGTTTTCGGAGGTTTTGTCTTGGAGGCTATGCTTACCGATTGTGTTTCCAAAGATGTCCTCCTTCCCTAGCTTTGCGTTAAAATCGCCAAGAACGGTTTTCACGTCGTGTCTAGGGCACTGCTCATACGTTTCTTCAAGGAGCTCGTAGAAACAGTCTTTGAAATAATCATCTTTCTCTTCTGTGGGGGCGTGGGCGCATATAAGGCTAATGTTGGCGAATTTAGCCCTTATACGGATGGTCATTATAAGCTCATTGACTGGATTTTGGCTGATCACCTTATCCCTGAGTCTTCCTCTAACGACAAATCCGCAAATAAACGCTGTTTCTGTTGCCTGTAGCAGTTGCCATAGTAGATGTCACAGTTTTTCATCTTCTTTACGCCCGGTCCACTCCATCGCACTTCTTTGTGCGTAACTTTGGATGGCGGTTATGTCTGCTTTACAGCAGTCCAGGGAGTCCGCTAGTTCTCCAGTTATGTATTAGAATGTATTAAATAATACAGAAATGTATTAAATAGTTTTTGTATAAAACTATATTTCTTGAGTTACAATTTTGTTTTAGATTTACATTAATTCCGTTTTTAAGTAATTAGTAATTGTTTCTTCATATATTTTTTAAATTTCTACATTTTTGTTAGTGATCGTTTCACAGTTATTTCTATTTACACAATATTTTGACAATTTAAATTCGTTTAATATATTTTTATTATCATAAGTAAATGTTTGATTCTTGTAATCAGTTACAGTTTCTATATCTTCTTCTATTTCTAGTTTTTCATTATTTGGTATAGGTATTGTAAACTTGATAGAAAATTAAAACACGTTCGGTCTCGATTTCTTTCAAAGTGGAAATGAAGTTCGGCCATTTTTATATTTCATTCTATCTTTCTTTTTAATTCTTCGGCACTTGGCGTTTGCTCATCACCCATTATTCTTAAGGTATAGATACAATAGTTATGTCTTATAATTCTAAGGGTCTGCATTCAATATATTTATACCCCACAGCCTCGGCCGACCTGCAAAACAAATCGACCTCGATATGTCTATTTCTTATTTTAAATTAAATCAATATGGTTTCGCTTGTACAACCATTCTCAGTAACGTCATCATTCTTTTTCGCAATCCATCTCCGTATGCGAGCGGCCTCGAAGACATTATTATACGGACGTTGCGTTATTTGACAGTTGTCCACACCTGGTATTACATACCTAATGTTCCGTATATACTTTGTGTATTACAAACGGACCGCGATATTTCGGAACTAGTTTCTCGTTTACTCCTGGCGCGATCAATGTTTCGAACTGTGTACAACAAAATTACCTACAGAATAGACCTTTGCCGGATAACTCCGCTTAGCTTAATAATTTTCAGTATATGTTTGGGACTTTTGAATCGCCTCACGAGCACTGGCGCGCATGGCCACAAAATTCCGCTCTTTTTCTAAGTTGAAGCTTGCGTCTAAATATTTGGAGAATTCATCGATAATAAATCTTACCTTTACCTCTCTGTACTATCACAAACAACAATTCACTTGGTGAATGTTTCGTTGAACTGTGTTTTGAATTGTTCAAACCAAATTCTTCTTCAGGAAGTATCTGTACCCAATCAGCATGATCAATCGGTTCACAAAGTTTCCCTAAAACACCGATTTCAATGTAAGATTTATTCGTTCTACTTGACCGTTTGCCTGTGGAGATCCTACTGCTATTTTTACATGCTCAATATTGTGTTTTTTTAGGAAACCAGCAAATTCGAAACCTGTAAAACACGTGCCCTGATCGGAAATGATACGTCTCGGACGACTATAGTATGTAACGAATTTTTCAAGACAAGCTTGAAACTCCCTAGAACTTGTAGAATTTACAGCGTATAACTTATTAAATTTAGTGAAAGCATCGGTTAACGGTTACTAACAGTATATGTTTTTTCTTCGAATTTACAGACGGCAGTGGTCCAAAATGGTCTTAGTGCAAAGTATCGAACGGTTCAGATTTCTTTACTATACTATACAACGTTCTCTCGGATGCCCTAACGGGAGCAGCATACACGATGCACCTAATGCAGTTGCTTATAAAGCTACCGATCTTTTCCCTCATACCAGGAAACTAGTAATGCTTTCGAAGACCCTTCAAAGTTTTGTCTATTGCCATGTGGCCTAACTTTTCATGGATCAATCTTATCACGTTTTCTTCCATTTCTCTGGCTACGTATAACAGATTCCTACCCTTTCATTGACCTTAAATACTAGACCATCTTTATCAAAACCTGGAACCGGCCGTTCGTCTAACTCGCCACGTATTTGGACAGTGCGTTCGTCTCGGCTCTTTGTAAGTTGAATTCGGAAACAGACATCGTTATCATCGGTATCATGTATAGTGCGACATAAGATACCCTGAATTGCCCCGGCATCAAAACAATCGGATTCGACCGCAGTCATAATACCGTTTACATCGGTAGGCTCTTTTATTGAATTTGACTGTCCCTCGTGCAATCGACTTAAGGCATCTACAACATGCCCCATTGAAACACCGTGGAGATGTTGCAAGGTGTAGTCATATGACTGCAATTCAAGGGCCAACCTTGCAATTCTAGTATTCATTCGTTCCCGTTCTAAAGTTACCTTAAGTGAATTGATAGATAGATATTTTATTGCAGCAAAATATTACATTATTTTTTCTAAAATTTATATTGCACAATTTACAGAGATTGGTATATAAACTACCTTACTACTGCCAAGTATATAATTGATTTTTAAAGGGATTGAGAAAAATATGACTTGAAGGAAAAGCTACATATAAAAACCTTCATTAAAGATAGAAAAAAAAAAAAATATATATATATAAATATATAGAAAATACAAATGTACAAAAGGTGATACTTTCGAGAAGGAAAGAAGGGGTGATATTAAACCAACAATGCATTATCACAGTTTTTCAAACAAATTTTAATAAGTTAACTAATTAATAAATAGATATATGCGGGAATACATAAAAACCTATATAAATATGTAGATATATTTGTGTTTTAATATTTAAATAAATAAATCAATAGATATAAGAATAAATAAATAAATAAATAAATAAATAAATAATAAATAAATAAATAAATAAATTAAGTGAATTGCAATCCGTCACAATTTTAAACTTTATGCCTTCTAAGTAAACTCGATAGCGTCTAAGGGCATACACTATGGCCAAGGACTCCAGCTCAAAACTATGATAACGTTGTTCGCCATCTTCGAAAAGTACGATACAGGGTGCAAATTCCCATCGCTTTGTCTTTGCATAAGAGCGGCCCCAAAACCCAAAGAACTGGCATTACAATGTAACACCGTTACTTTTGATGGATCTTATATTGCTAAAACCGGACTATTTATAAAGCCTATTTTCCAATACATTAAAAGCATCTTCCCGAACAGGGGTTATGGAAAAAAATGCTCCTTGACAAGTTAATTCTGACAAAGGTTTGGTCAATTTACTATGTCCTTCAATGAATTTTCTAAAATAACTAAACATACCCAAAACAGTTCGCAGTTCTTTCAAATTGCGAGGTACATACTTGCAACTTCTTTATGGCTTCAATATGGTCATCATTTGGACGTATACCTTCTGAGGTAACCGAATAGCCGAGATATTCAATTCGTTCATAAGCGAATCTGCACTTAGAAAGTCGTAAGATCAACCCCTTTTCAGCCATCCGACGCAAAACCCTTTTTTAATAATGCTACATGCTCATCAAGTGTTATAGTGGCCAAAACGATATCGTCAATATAAACCGAAATTTGCCCAGAAGAAATAAAATAAGTAAAAATCTCACATATACATATTATATCGTTGGAAAACAGCAGGGGCTTTTTTTAAACCAAACGGCATACGCGTATATTCGTACTGTCCATTTGGTACAACAAAAGAAGAATATTGGATCGAATCGGGTGCCATTGCTACGTGGAAAAATGCGTTTTTATGGTCTAGGGTGGAGAAATGTTTTTTCCTCCTAAATAGCCTAAACAATCTTCTATTAGCGGCAGGGGATAATTATCCCGTGCTGCGATCTTATAAAGATTTCTAAAATCAGCGCACAAACGAATCTCTCCTGATTTTTTCTTTACTAGAACAATGGCAGACGCGTATGGGGACTGACTCGGCCTAATGACTTTTTGCTTTAACAAATCGTCTTATATTTTCTGTACCTCTACTTTCTCAAAATACGAAAGGCGTCTAGGCATAGTTAGGAAAGGCGCATTGTTGGTAAGTCTGATATGCATTTCGGAATTATGCAGTTTTACTTCAAAATCAACTGGACATAAATACTCTTCACAAATAGTGTGCTTAATCATTATATCCGTTAATCATATTATCCGTCAATGACTTATTAATATCTAAATACATCTCAATCTCGTCGCTTTCGCGTAATTGAATTGCGCACACGTCAGGAGAAACCGATTCATACATCTAGTCATAGCAATTTTTATCGCAAAATTGGACACTATCAAATAGCCCACTCATCTGCCCATTCGACACAACACGATTGTTGGAACTCAAATGACTGCGTAGTACGCAACCATTTGGGTTTCAAATATCTTCATAAATTTTATTTATTTGTAACGAGAGCTGTGATGTGAACGCTCAAGTTCGGACGTTCACTGGACGAAATACGAGTCTTGCGTGGACTGTCTACTCGCTTGCTGAATGGCCAGTTCCCACGATTGTCTGCGTGCCATCGCAGCTCATCGAATATTACCATTTTTTAATTCATTCTACTGTAGACATTCAAAGCGATCACATACCAATAAAGATTGTAAAGATTTCAATTGTACATTTGTTTTGATTTATACATTTCTGTGGCGATTTTAATTGTGCATTTGGTTTCGATTTATTCATTGGCAACCGTGACAGGACACTCTTCTTAAAGTTTTAAGTGTACCTGTATTAATTAATTAATTAATTAATTTCATTAAAAAAAAAAAGAAGTCAGTAGAATCAGTGTTCTGTTAAAAAAAAAAAAAAAACAAAAAAAATATGTCGAACGATGAAGTGTTTCCAGAAGGTCTTGAAGAGCTCTCTCAAGATGCAACGGGGAAAGAAATTTTGGATCTTGCCCGCAACTACGGTAAGGATGGCCAAACCCGAAAAACGGTGGATAAACTGTTACAGAAAAATGAAAGACTAGAAAATCTATGGGACTATTTCGACACAAACGACACCCAAATCCGTGACAAGTATTCAGTTAAACCTCATCACGAGTATTTCACGAAGGAGTTTTTCGAAAAGATAAAAGGCGCTTATGAAAATATGAAAGCGGACATCATCAGTCGCTTGAGCAGTCTGCCAGTCCTGGACGCAAACCAGACCATGAAGAAGCCACCAGCAGCAACTCCATCAGGGTCATCGGTAAAACCAGTAGCAGCAGCAACAGAAGCAGACAAGATGAAGATGACCAGAGCACTTACGACAAGGGATAGGTATAAAATGTTGTCAAGGCATTTTCAATCCTCATTGGATAATTGCAGTACGGAACTAAAAAATACCTATTCCCATATGTTCGAAATTAAAGTTAAGAACCTAGTGGATAGTTTTGAACACTTAAAATTAGTTTTTCAACGCGTGGATGGCGATTTGGAAGAAGAAGATGTCAACATCTACTTTCATCTTCAAAAACAGCTAGATATTTGACTGACTGGCTTGCGGACAAAGGGTACTACATCGGATCATCAAATGGCAATTGCTTCTTTGAAGCTACCAAAAATTGAACTTCCAAAGTTTGACGGATGTTACCGGTGGCGTCAGTTCTATGATTTATTTAAACCAATGATCCTTGAACAACCGATTTCGCCGGCCCAGAAACTGTACTTTTTGAGGACTAATCTGACAGGTGAAGCACTCAGTTTGATTCAAGGATTTCCAGCGACAGATAGTAGTTTTGAAGCAGCCTGGAAGACACTGATGGACAGATATGACAACAAACGGCCACTTTTGTATGAACAGCTCGAAAAAATATTGTCCCAACAATAAGCATCGGGAACTGCTTCTAGCTTGCGGAAATTGCATGACAACACAAATGAAGGAATTCATTCCCTGATCAATCTAGGATTCGCGGCACAAGACTGGGATCCAATAGTCGTCCACCTTATCCTGAAAAAAGTTAACAGAGAGAGTAGGACCCTCTTCGAACAGTCCCTAGATGACCCAAGGAGCAGTCCATCGCTATCAGAGTTGCTGAAATTCATCGAATCTAGGTTTCAAACGCTTGAAACCATCACGCAATCCGATGAAAAAAGGAAGACAACCGCCATAGCAATTGAATCCAACGGCTGCGTGATGTGCAGCTTAGGTAACCATAAAATATATAAATGTAAAAAATTCTTGTCTCTTTCAGGTGCTGATCGTGAGAAGTCTGTTCAACGAATCAGAATTTGTAGAATTTGTCTGAGATCGGGTCATACTCAAAATTCGTGCAACGCAAGGGGGTGTTTTCTTTGCAATGGCAAACACAATACATTGTTGCACTACAAAAAAGAAAATAAATACAATTTAAAGGCAAAACTAATTTTTAATGCCAACACTATATCTTCCATAGGTGATCGAAACCAGCAAATAAAACAAGTTCAAGGGGTGGAAGGTCAGTCGTCAAACGCAGCTAGCACTTCCAGATCCAATCACCGTAGCATTTATCTAGCGACAGCATTCGTTAACGTAAGGTCCGCATGCGGCACATTACTTCCCTGTCGTGCGTTATTAGATTCTGGATCACAAATCCATTTTGTGACAGCAGCCTTTGCACAAGACTTAGGAATTCAGAAGCATCGATCCGAAACCTCCATAAGCGGGATTGGGGGGCATGGAACGCCAACACAATTTGCCATAGAACTCTCATTTCAATCGTGAAATGGAAGGTTCAAAGGCAATATTGAACCAACGATCCTGGCTAAGATAACTGACTATAAGCCGCAGGACAGTCACACCGAATTACGTGACCTACCTGCTCACATACAGTTGGCAGACCCAGGATTTATGACAAACCAAAAAAAAGAATTGCTGATTGGTGCTGAATTGTTCTTTGATCTTTTACTTCCAGGAGAAATCTTTATTGGTCCTCAACTTCCACTACTTCGAAACACGAAACTGGGTTGGATTGTAGCAGGTGGTGTTCAAGGTACCAAACATAATGCTGTATGCAGCATTGCCACTGCACCATCTCTTTCAAAAATCGAAAAACTTGTAAGCAGATTCTGGGAGTGTGAAAGTCATGATTCTCCAATTAAACGGATGAGCAATGAAGAACGTAATTGTGAAGACTTCTTCAACTCGACTACACAAATTCTACCCAGTGGAAGATTCATGGTAAGTCTTCCGTTCAAAAAAGATCCATCGTCCTTATGAGCATCTTTTGAAAAGGCACGCAAAAGGTTTATTTCACTGGAACGCCGACTGGAACTCAACAATGAATTACGTCTGCAGTACACACAATTTTTATTGTAATTTGAACAATTAGGCCATATGAGTCAAATAGAGAATTCGGATATTCCACAGACGCACTATTTCATCCCGCATCATTGCGTTTTGAAACCAGAAAGCTCGTCAACAGCATTGTGTGTAGCACGGGTGTTGCCAGGTTTAAGTTTCGGAGGCGGTTTAAGAAAATAAAACTAATGGAAGTGGATGAAAGAAATAGTGTTTATATTATATGAAAAAAGAAGGTTCATTTGATAACATATGCATTATATAATCAATCTTCTGTTTTTGTTTTTAAATATATCCACTACTTCATCTACGTGATTAAGTTTCCTTCCAATAGCGATTAAGTTGCCTTCCAATAGTAGCATTTGCAGTGTACCAGAATTTTCATCGAGCATCACCTTTGTTTCTTAATATAGATGATCGTACTCTTTGACAAATTTATATCTCAAAAGTTGCAAAGCATTAATAACTTTATTCGCGTGACTGAATGCTGTTATCGGTGTTAACTGCAGTTGTTTTGATAGCGAAAATGTATAGCTCATGACTTTTTGAAGAATCACTAGGTACGTAACATAATTCGAAGACCGAAGTGTGTTAAGCATTTGAACAGCTTGCTGCGATGTTTCTTTATTGTGGCTGATTTGGAGTTCTTCGAGTGCATTGACAATAGCTGGATAAATTTGCTTAAATCGCATGACGGCTTCATGCTTGTGAACCCACCGTGTTTCACACATTGCCAGCCGGGTTTTTTGATTTCCAGCCGGTAATAGGTCCCGAATTTTACCATTCAAAACAGCAGTGTGTTAAGCAGTATAGTCTTATGTGACCCACAATGGAAAAAATTCTCTTAAGAGGGGAAGCTGGTCTAGAATTTTGAAGAAACTGAAATTTTTTTTTATCTTAAAAGGTACTTTAGGGGCCTAAAAATAACATACCAAAGGATGGATGCCGACAGAAATGTCTAAATGCCCAAACTTTCCATTCTGCGACAACGCCCCACAGGTATGCCATGTGATTTTATAGTACTCAAAACTTTAAACGCTTTTTTCCCGAAATCACTTTTTTCGAACTGGCCGAAGACATAACTCGAGCAAATCTTCACCGATCTATACGAAATTTTGACAGTACGTTCGAAATACCTTTCTCCGGAGACGTACGTAGGATTTTTTTATATTGCATTGCTTTTTTTTAATCAACAAATTTGTCGTTTCTTATAGTGAAAATTTTAATGTTTTGTTCAAACGTGCACCGTTTCGTGAAAAAAGAAAATATCGAAAAAATCCTGCGTACGTCTCTTGCTGTTGTTATATATTCGGGATTTTGTCCGAGGACCGAAATTAAAGAGGTTACATCTTCGACCATGGACCCGTCAAAAAATGAGGCGCCTCCGAAGAAATGCTGGACAGCTGCCATTTTGAAATTAATTGACACGAAAAAATTTGTTTTTTAAATATTAAAACCTAAATTATAATACCTCTTTCACAGATTTTCGACTGATCTTTTTGTTCAGTCACAAAAACCCCTGAAACCCCCCCCTGGCTACGCCCATGGTGTGTAGTCTTTGACTGTTCAGCGAAAACATCCTCTGGAAATTCTCTAAACGATGTTCTGGGAATCGGACCAACAGTTCAACCTGATTTGTTTTCAATAATCCTTCGATTTAGATTAAAAAGATAGGCATTCAGCAAGATGTATCGACAGGTTTTACTTCGACCAGAAGACAGAGCTTTTCAACTTATTCTTTGAAGAACAAAAAATGATCAACCTCTGAGGACTTATAGGCTCAACACCTTGACTTATGGTTCGGCTTCCGCTCCATACTTAGCAACAAAATGTCTCGTTCAACTTGCAAAACAATACGAAAATGTTCACGTAAACGCATCCCGAACACTAAGTCAAAACATTTACGTGGATGATTTACTTGCTGGAGCAGACTCAGTGTCAAAGGCTAGAGAACTCCTTGAGGAGATTATACTACTTCTAGAAAAGGGTAAATTTGAATTAAGAAAATTTTGTTCTAATGATGAAAACATTTTAAAGAACATCCCTGATGCACACAAAGAAAAATTGGTAAGGTTTCATCAGTCGGACGTTATTAAAACCTTGGGATTAATTTGGAATCCAACGATCCACTGTTTTGAATTTGGTTTTAATTCTGAAAAATTTAAACGATGTTCTGGGAATCGGACCAACAGTTCAACCTGATTTGTTTTCAATAATCCTTCGATTTAGATTAAAAAGATATGCATTCAGCAAGATGTATCGACAGGTTTTACTTCGACCAGAAGACAGAGCTTTTCAACTTATTCTTTGGAGAACAAAAAATGATCAACCTCTGAGGACTTATAGGCTCAACACCTTGACTTATGGTTCGGCTTCCGCTCCATACTTAGCAACAAAATGTCTCTTTCAACTTGCAAAACAATACGAAAATGTTCACGTAAACGCATCCCGAACAGTAAGTCAAAACATTTACGTGGATGATTTACTTGCTGGAGCAGACTCAGTGTCAAAGGCTAGAGAACTCCTTGAGGAGATTATACTACTTCTAGAAAAGGGTAAATTTGAATTAAGAAAATTTTGTTCTAATGATGAAAACATTTTAAAGAACATCCCTGATGCACACAAAGAAAAATTGGTAAGGTTTCATCAGTCGGACGTTATTAAAACCTTGGGATTAATTTGGAATCCAACGATCCACTGTTTTGAATTTGGTTTTAATTCTGAAAAATTTAAAACGCCAGAAGCGACTGTGACGCGCAGAAGTGTGTTATCTGACCTCGCTCGTTTATTTGATCCTTTAGGTTTTCTGAGTCCTGCAATAATGCTTTGAAAGCTTTTTGTTCAAGATTTGTGGAAAACGAGTTTCTCATGGGATGATAAGCTTCCTTTGGATCTCGCAAGTAAGTGGAAGGATTATATTAATCAATTTTTTGACCTTAGAAGCATCAGGATACCAAGATTTGTTATGTGTCAAAAACCAAAAAGAACTGAATTACATGGCTTTTCTGATAGCAGCATGTCTGCACTTGGAGCATGTGTATATGTCAGATGCATTGACGAATCAGGTAATATTTTTACCAAATTACTTTGTTCAAAATCTCGAATAGCTCCGATGAAAACCACAACGATAGCTCGACTTGAACTTCAAGCAGCGGAGATACTGGTAAAACTTGTCAGGAGAATACTTCAAACTTTCAACATATATGTTCATAAAATTGCATATTATACTGAATCAACAACTGTGCTAGCTTGGATAAATTCTCCTTCTTATGTATGGGACACCTTCGTTGCAAATAGGGTAGCCAAAATCCAAACCGAAGCGCAGATTTCACAGTGGAAGGAAACATATTAAGGGAGAAATAAATCCAGCTGATTTAACAACAAGAGGCTGTACGCTTGACAACCTTTCCATTTCTTTGCGATGGTTAGAAGGTCCAGCATTTCTCAAATTGGATGAATACTTGTGGGAAGAAAGTAAGTACACCATTCCACAGGTAATACCGGAATGAAGGAAAATCAAGACGACTATTACTCAAAATTTTATTTATATATACGAGGTCTAGCAGATTCAAGCAGAAATAATTTACAAGATGTTGGCGTCAATTGCTCATATATGTATGGCCAAGGATTCGACGGAGCTCCGGCAATGAGTGTCCAATTCATTGGTGCACAGGCTCATCTGAGATCGAAGTTCCCAATGGCAATTTATGTACATTGCACTGCACATAGCTTTAGTTTGGCAGTCAATGCAGCATGTGAAGTGTCAGGAATCAAAAATGCACTAGGAACTATCGGAGCGATTAAAGCATTTTTTCACTGGCCTAAAAGACAAGACGTTCTACAAAAAGAAATTTCAAAAATGACAAACAAAAGTGAGAAAAAAAAACAAAAGTTGAAGTCTGTTTGTCCTACCAAGTGTTCTCAGTCTCATGAAGGAGTAGGAACGTACGTTGAATTGCAACCGGCTGTTATTGAATCTTTGGAAGAAATCAAAACGTGGAAAGATCGAGATACTTCGCAAAATGCATTGCATCTTTCGACAGCGATTTCGACGGTTGAATTCCAAATCGACTGTCACATTATGGAATCAGTTTGTTGTCCCAAGAAATGATACAGCTTTACAAATACCAGAATAAATATCCAAAATGATTTTATTTCTGATTAAAGAACACGGTATAGTTACAATATTTCGTTATAATTTGTACTTACAATTGGTAGAATGTAGAAATAATAAAAAAAGCATAAAAAAATAATTAATATTACTATAAATAATTAAATCCTTGGAGACAACGATGAATTTTTAAGTTAAAATCTTAATTCTATATGCAGCAGACGTCTAACCTTAAATGTGGTTCTGTAGAAAATGGCGAATTTAGTAATTCACATGTTCAAATTCATTTCAAGATTAGGTTCTCTTTTCTTTTAGAAAGAGACAAAGGGATTATTTGCAAAAAGGGAAATTATTACTTAAGTGATACCAAATGGCAATTAAATGTGTCTAACTTTTAAACAGATAACAATTGAGTACTAGATGGCGATAGTAAATTGCAACTAGTTTTTTGACTCGATGACATTCCGGGGGCCGTCTGAAATCTAGATTCTAGGTTGAAGACTGTAAGTCCAGAATAGCGAGTCTCCCAACCGATCTCTTGGCTTTGATTGATCCGTTGGAAAGCTTAACGTCAGCCATTCGAATAACTCCATCAGGGCCGGATAAACCTTAATCACACCTCATAACACGGCCTAGACTCCAGGATGAGCGTACGTCATTAGGTTCGATGACAATGACTATGTCATCTATCTGAACTGGCCTTGTAACTGCAAACCATTTAGAGCGCCTTGTTATGACTGGTAGGTACTCGGCGTACCAACGCTTCGTTAGCTCTGACATCAAGTGTTGAGATCGGCGGGAATAAAGTTTGCTGCAAAAATCGTTTTCTCGAAAAAGTCCAGGTGCGGTAAAATCTCGATCATCGTCTCCAAAAAGCATTGAATTAGGGACTAAAGGCTTTGGATCTTCCGGATCAACTGGGATGTGAGTGAGTGGACGTCGATTTATCTGACCCTGAGCCTCCATAAGCGCATTTCGCAGAACATCCTCTCTGGGAACCAGACTTTTGAGAGTAAAGGCTATACTCCTTTTGATCGACTGAATAAGTCTTTCCCACGCTCCTCCCATCCAAGGAGAGTATGCGGGAATGAAGCGCCACAAAACTCCCTCATATTTCGAAGAATATTCGCAAAGAGAAGTCTCCATTTCCTTAGCATCTTTATCCAGTTGGTTTTTAGTGCCGATAAAATAAAGGCCATTGTCGCTGTAGAAACACCTCGTCACGACCCGATTGATGAGGAAACGCCTGACTGCCATAGTGCATTGATCCAAACAGGTCGTTCAGCAACTCTATCTGCACTGCTCTGAATGTGAGGCAGGTAAAAATCATGCCATAACGTTTTGCTGAACCCCGTCCAAACCTCACCAGCATTGGCCCAAAGTAATCGATTCCAACGTGAGTATAGGGCTTAGAGTCAAAGGCTAAACGAGCTTCGGGGAGCTGGCCCATCAAAGGGGTGACCACCTTAGCTCTTAGGTGCCTACACGTGAAACATGCTCTCCGCACTCTCTCAACAGCTCCTCGAATGCTTACTATCCAAGTACTCTCCCGTATGTCAGATATGACCGTAGAAGTCCCTATGTGGCAGTTCTTTTGATGGTGGTACTCGATGAATAAATCGACCAAGGGGTGTTTCTTGGGAAGTATTGCTGGATTGCGGGAAGCATTGTACCATCTTCATCTAGAAAAGGAGACAGGCAAAGAATTGTACTTGAAAGAGATACTTTACCACACGAACTTAGCGAAGCGATGTCACCCGCGAAAGATTCCCGCTGAATTTTTCTAAAAATCCAATTTTCCGCTTGATGAAACTCAGAAGGCGTGATGAAAACTTCTTTATCAGTGGGCTTTTTCTGAAGAATGTGTTTGAATCGTAGAAGAAAGGCAATCACTCTAACTGAAGAGGACCATCTAGCTCGAAACCTCGCAGACAGCATCTCCTGCACTCCGTAAAAATGCTCGTGATTGGACTTGTTCGCATGGTGCAACATTCTATGCATGTTGATTTCATTCTCAAGAACGGGCTTCGCAGCATAAGGTGTAATTGGCCATTGGTCTAAAGGTTGTTTTAGAAATTCTGGGCCATTGAACCATCTTGTGTCTTGACTTTCTATTGATGTTTCCAATCGTTTCGTGCCGTCATCGGCAACGTTGTACTGAGAACCAATGTGGAACCATTGACGAGATGAGGTGGTGTCCAGAATTTCACCAACTCGAGTTGCGACAAAGGACGGCAATTTGTTGTTGTAGTTGATCCATGCGAGCACTGTCTTAGAATCCGTTAGGAACAGTGTCTCATCTATGCGTATTGTGTGGGACTCCTTAATTGTTGCTGCTACTCGAACTCCAAGCACCGCTGCCTGCAGCTCCAAGCGTGGAATAGACACCTGCTTGACAGGAGCGACCTTGGCCTTTGCCATAACTTGAGCAATTTCGACCTCGTAACCAAAAACAAATCGGAAGTAAGCTACTGCCGCAAAGGCCTTCTCCGACGCGTCCACGAATACTATTAAACTCACTCTTGAGATGTCAGGATTCCCGGATACGTATCGGCGGGGAATTTTGATGTTTTCAATGAGTTTCAGTTGCTTAATGAAAACCAGCCAAGGGTCTCTCAAATAGGGAGGTAACGGCTCATCCCAATCATACCCTTCTCTCCAAACGTATGATGCGTCCCCGGATTATAAATAAGGAAATAACACCCAATGGATCAAATATTTTCATAACGGTCTTCAGCATCATCCGTTTCGTCACTACTGAGTTTTCAGAGAGCATCACTTCCACAACCTCATCTTTCGCAAGCTTATATGAAAAATGATCCGAAGAAGGGTGCCAAAACATTCCTAAGACTTTGGAAACTAAAGACTCACTTTCGTTGGGATTAATGCTTACTAGCTTGTCGTTGACGTAATCATTTGGCAGTTGTCTTAACAGATCTTGACTGTTGGACTGTATGCCAACAAGATCGAAATTCATCGAGTGGCAAATACGAATGGCGTCCTTCGTAACAGCAGTGGCTTCCTCGACAGAGTTATGGCTGTTAAAATAATCATCGACGTAAGTACGATTGACCAAACCATCCACAGCAGCCGGACACTCGTCTTTAAAAAGATTCGCATGATGATTTTTTACATACTATGCGCTCGTTGGGGAGCACCTGGGGCCAAACATCATCACCTCCATGATGTAAACAGTCGGTTTCTTTGCGCTGTCTCCCTCTCGCCATAAGATGAGTTGACACTGTTGATCCTCAGCTTTTATACGGATCCTGTGAAACATCTCACGTACATCTCCGTTTACGGCTACTTGACGCTCGCGAAACTTAAAGATGCCAGCGTGTAGTGGGACTTAGTTGTCTGGACCCTTCATCAGATAAGTGTTGAGAGATACTCCGTTGACTCTGGCGGCTACATCGGCTACACAGCGGGGTTTTGGTGGAAATTTGTTGGGATTGACGACTATAAATGTTGGTGTGTACCAAAAGCGCGGCCATTTTCTTTCTAAATCCTCTCGTGTGGCAACTCTGGCATAGCCTTTAGAGAGTAGGTCTCGAAAATATTTGTTTTGCCATTCCAACAAGTGAGGTTTATTCTTTAGAGACTTCTCCAAACCAAGAAGGCGTTTAAAAGCCATTGCATAGCTATCGGGTAATCTCACATCATCTGCATTCCATAAAAGGCCAATTTCGTATTCCCTGCCAACCAATTTTATCGTTCGTTCCATCAAATCGGGGGATCGAGTTACCTCTCGAGTGAGTAATTCACCCTTTGGCGGCATCACGCCAAACTCTTCCGTCGTGAAGTGGCATCGAACAAGATCGTGAAGGTCTGATTCCCCCCGAATAGCATCGTGAAACAGAAGATGCATGCTTGGTTTGGATACCTGATGCACACAGGCCACCTTCATAGATGGAGCTGACTTGCCGTAAACGATCCACCCTAGCAGAGTCCTTAGAGCATGTGGTTCCTCATCCTTCCCATGGCGCTGACCGTGGCCTAAAAGGAACTTCGCTTGATCTAAACCGAGCAACATTTTCGGACGAGCGTTTGTCAGGTCAGTTATTGGAAGTCCTCTTAGATGCGGATATAAACTTTTCAAGTATGCCACATCAATTGACTGGCTGGCTAGACCTAGATTTTTGATTGTATAAACATTTTTCAAAGCATACCTCTTACGACCATTAACATCCGAAATACTCAAAGACGTGCGCCTAGAATCTTCAACTCGCGACACCCCTTTAGTCCACTGAAGATTGAGCTGCTCAGAATCTCCGACTAGCCCAAGGTCGTTAAAAAGCTCTTCCTCAATCATTGACAATGAGGATCCGTCGTCCAAAAAGGCGAATGTGTCCAAAAACAAATCTCCCTTGCCGTAAACACGAACTGGCACTATCTTGAACATAATTGTCGAATCAGCTCTGACATGAGAAGAGTGAATATGGGGCTGCGGGACGAACGGAACTGCAGCTGAGCTTAGACCAGGGCTACAGATGCTAGGAGACACATGCAAAAGCGGATGATGTCGGCACTTGCAACCCTCTGTCCCACAGGATCGTTTTTTGAAACAAAGTTTCCATTGATGTTTTGATGGATCTAAACAGGAGAAGCAGATTGAATTATCTCTGGCAAACGTCTGCCTTTGATCCGGAGTCAAAGCTAGAAATTCACTACATTGCGATAAGAGATGTTGTGCACCTTTGCATTTACAACATAAAGTGGTTGACCCAGAAGAAACAGCGGATTGATGAAAAAGTACGCGAGAATTTTTATTAATATTATACGAATTCAATCTTTTTTGGACCGGAACGATCCCCTGTATTGACAGCTCTGGTGGTAAATCCAAAACTCTGTCTGTTAAAAAGTCAGCAAAGTGCTCAAAATTAGCCCATGGCAAAGCCACCTTCCTCTTCTGCCAATCGTGGTAAAGGCCTGCTCCTAACTTCGAGGCTAGATTTGTCAAAACGTACCCATTATTGAGATCTTCTGTCCTGTTGATTGATTTGACGTCTGCAACAAAACCCTTCAGCTTAACAGCCCATAAACGGAGCTTAGGATCGCTCCTCGATGTGAGTTTCGGTAGATTCAATAGATCTGAGGTTAAATCGTGAACTAGCACATCGTAGCGGCCGAACATCGTCCGGAGCAAATCCATTATAGCGTCAGTAAAATAAAATAAATAGGGTGGCGCAACAGAGCGAGGAGCCCCTGGGCCTAGCGCGTTTCTCACAACCATCCCTTGTGAGGGAATGGAGGGGACCTACAATTTTCTGCCGGTTCCGAACGGTTAATCGAGAAAGCGCTTTTCATGTCCTCCGTTAGTAGGACTTGCCAATTCCTCGCGAAAGGCGATACCCGTAGAAAAAACATTTTTGCCTCTGTTGGGATTCGAACTCGAACCTCTGGATAACAGGCGGACATGCTATCCATCACACCACGGGTACCACATGCGAACATCAATCTGACGATATTTTTCAGGTTATCAATAGCAAGTCGTTCAAGAATGTCGATTATATTTTGCGAGTCTTGGCAGTACTACCTGTAACTACAGCAACTCTAGAACGATCATTTTCGATCAAAACTTACTTGAGAAATACGATGGGAAAGAAACGACTAAATGGTCTTGCTTCTTTAAATATCCATACCCATATTGAACTTACCAAGGACGAAATTCGAGAGGAATTTTTCAAAAAACCTCGAAAATTTACTAGTGTTTGAGGTTGCTATTCAGTTTCTTATGAAATGTAATAATCCTTACTAATATTATAAATATGAAAGTCACTCTGTCTGTCCGACTTTCTATGTTACCGTCTCCCGTAGAAACTACTAAACTGATTATATGAAATTTTGTACAGAGACAGTCTCGAGCCAGAGGAAGGGCATAGGCTATATATTTTATCCCTAAATTCCCACGGGAACGGGAACGTATACGGGAACCTAGAAGTTACAGCACCGATTTCGAAATTCTTCCACCATTAGAATGCTACATTATCTCCGAGTAACATAAACCATAACTCATCCCCATATTCTTACGGGAACCGGAGTCCTTACTTATATAATAAGTGCGAAAGAAGCTCTGTCTGTTCGTCTTTCTATGTAACCATCTGTCGCCCAAGCTACAGAACCGATTTAAATTAAATTTTATACAGAGTTGATCTAGAACCTGAAGAAAGACATAGGCTACATTTCATTCGAATATTCCCACGGGAACCAGTCTTCACTAATATTATAAATACAAAAGTAGCTCTGTCTGTTCGCCTTTCTATGTTACCATCTTCCGCTCAAACTACCAAACTGATTGAAATTTTGTACAGATATAGTCTCGAGCCTGAGGAAGGACATAGGCTATATATTTTATCCCTAAATTCCCAGGAGAGCGGGAACGCACACGGGAACTTTGACACTATTGCACCGATTTCAAAAATTCTTACACCGTTAGAATGATACACTATCCATGAGTAACATAAACTGTAAGTTATCCCATTATTCGGGAACGGTCCCCATATTCTCACGGGAATGGGAGTCTTTACTTATATCATAATTCTGTCTGTCTATTTTTAAAACTATTTATATGAATTTTGGTACAGAGATATAGTCTTGAGCATGAAGATGGACATATAGGCTATATATATTATGCCTGTATTCCCACAAGAACGCAAACGTAAACGGGAACCTAGAAAATACTGAACTGATTTCATAAATTATTTCCCCGTTAGAATGTTACACTATTTCAAAGTAACATTAACTTTAATTTATCCCCATATTCCCATGGGAACGGACCGGAACAACAACATCTTTTATTTTCCCAATCGGGAAAATAAAAGATGTTATTTGTAACATTTATCGGCTCCTAATGTTCAAATTTCGTTACGGGACGCAAAAATATAGCATGAGTCAGACAAAAAGTAAAGGAGAAGTAATATTATTATTTTAAAAATTCAAGAACTTTACTGATTATATAAATATAATCGACAAGGGACTTACTAGGCAAAAAATCGGTTATTGGATCATGATTGATTACAGTTCAGTTTTGGCTTTCATACCATTCGGACGTGTTTTTTACCTTTGCGCTATTTTCCCGTCTTTCAAAACTCCCAAATTTCAACATCAATCTCGCTGCCAATAACTTTATTCTGTGTCACAAATAAATTTATTCTCAATTCATAACAAAATGTCTCATCAGTGCGCGAATCCAAACTGTGTCAACAGCGAAAATCTTGATGAGTCGGTTATATGTAGTGGTCTGTGCGGTAAGCGTTTCCATACGACTTGTGTTGGCATAAGTAAAAGAACATTTGTTTTCCTTAAAGACTCCGATAATTTTGTTTTCAACTGTGACGAATGCAAAAATATTTCACTCTCGCATATAATGCTTGCGATTAAATGCTTGAGTGACTCAATTTCAACGACTGCAGAAAAAAACAAACTTTACCACAAGCAGTGTATGACACAGTTCGAAAAATTCGATGAGCTCATCAAAGCATTCGATGAACTAAGTAATAATTGTCAACAATCCGCGACCTACCTCAAAAACCGAATGAAGTGTCTTGAAAATCAGATTAATTCGTTGAACAATGCAAAATCGCCAGATAATGGATATGATTTAATAATCGAAATGAAAAAAATAGTGGAAAAAAACTGTTCAACTGTTCTTAATGGTCTCCTCAAACTCAAAGACGAGTATAATCCAGGTCCAGATGGCATTCCTGCTATTTTGCTTAAAAAATGTTGTTCGAGTTTAGCCCTTCCTATCACTAACCTATTCAAACTTTCCCTTTCAAGTGGTGTTTTTCCGGACTTATGGAAAATATCTGTTATTTCACCTATCCATAAAAAAGGCCCCAAAAACCTAATTTCTAACTATAGACCCATAGCCAAACTCTCTCATATCCCTAAGCTTTTCGAAAGCATTCTGTATGAAATACTTTCTTTCCAGTGCAAATCAATGATATCCTCCAAGCAGCATGGTTTCTGTAAGGGAAGGTCTACAACTACTAATCTAGTTGAGTTTGTTTCCTTCTCTCGTTCTGCGATGGAAAAAGGAAACGAAGTAGACGTCATTACCACAGATTTCAGCAAAGCTTTCGACAAAATCTCTCACACTTTAATCCTCTTTAAACTTTCCTTCCTCGGATTCAGCCCTATCCTACTCAAATGGATATCTTCATATTTGGATAACCACCAATATAGAGTTCGTTTCCGTTCTACTCTTTCAGTTCCTTTCGTGGCAACCTCCGGTGTGCCCCAAGGCAGCCATCTCGGACCCCTTTTTTTCATTCTTGCCATTAATGATGTCGAACAGATCATCCAATATTCTTCTATCTCACTTTACGCGGATGACGCTAAAATTTTCAAAGTCATCACCTCCGATCGAGACTCTCTCCAGCTTCAAAATGACCTCGATTCATTCGTCTTTTGGTGTTCTAAAAACTTTCTTGAGTTAAACATTGCCAAATGCGAAGCAATAACTTTTTCTCGTAAAAGTAATAAACCTCCCCCCAGACCCTATTATCTTCAGAACATTTCCATAAACCGTGTGCAGCGTATCCGAGATTTAGGAGTTCTCTGCGACAGCGAACTAAATTTTCGTTCTCATATTGACGAGGTAATATCAAGAGCTAATTCCGCCCTTGGTTTTATCAAGAGATGGTCCAAAGAGTTCCATAACCCCCTTGTTACAAAATCCCTCTATATTGCCTATGTTCGCCCTCTCCTAGAGTATGCATCGCAAGTGTGGGCTCCATATCAAGCGGTTCATATCTCTAGGATCGAAAGTGTTCAACGTCGTTTTCTGCTGTTTGCCCTTCGGGATCTCTACGATGTTAGAAACTTTCTCACCCTGCCTCCTTACCGCGAACGTCTCGCAATCCTTAATCTCCACTCCCTAGAAAACAGAAGGAATGTCTTTGACATCATATTCATTCACCGACTTCTTACTGGTAACACTGACTGCTCCCCCCTTTTAGATCTTATCTCCTTCAACACTAATCCCCGAAACGTAAGATCTTCCCGATTTTTTTTCCTTCCTGCTCATCGTACATCCTATGGTCTCAACGAACCCCTTACCCGCATGATGAGTAAGATTAACTCTGTTCCTTTTCTTTTCGACCTTAATCTTTCAAGTTCTTGTCTGAAAGTCCTCCTTTTAAACCATTTCTCATCCCTGTAGTTTAATTTAGCTTTAATTAGTTTTAATTAGTTTAAGTTTAGTATGTTTAAGTTATTTTAAGCTTGTATTAAGCTAATAAATGGGGCGGTAGCCCCACCAAAATTCAAATTCAAATACACAAGTACTTTTACTGAATATTCATGAAGCGCAATCAGAAATAGTAACATCGCTACTATTTCACAAAATATAAATTCAAAGAAATATTTTTTTAAATGGGTTTGAATGGTACATCAGCGCCTTTCCGAGCGTGCCGTGTAAGCTTTCACTTTTGCCTAAGGTGCCTTTTCTCGGATCGCGTCACATATAAACTTTTTTACATGTAAATTTTTGATCGAAAGATACTAACCAGTAAAGCATCAAGCGCATTTTGGATGTTCTGGCCGTGGATTCGTTGTCTCCACATCTTTATTTCTCAGAAAAATTTCTTTCGACCAATCCGATATATCTTCGTAAAATGTGTAGTGGTAAGCGCATTTAAATTCTTGTTTAAGAAAGAGTTGCGTGAAATTTTGGAAAATGGATTTGTGTTCCGAGAACTGACCTTTGAGTTGAGAAATGAACGTATCAAGAAATGGAATGTAGAAAATTCTGTACTGTTCAATACTTTGTGCTTGAACGTTGCAACGATTTTTTTGTTGATTGCAACTGCGGCGTGGCAATTTCATTGTGATTTCGTAGCCAGAACAAATTCTAGCAACATGCTCATAAGTAACGTAGAAAGTAGAATCTGCGTTCTCGCGTTTGTAGTTTGTACGTAAACTCATTCAAGGCGTCATCTGCCAGCTTAGTAGCCTCACCCAGATCATGGTTTTTAGATTGCAATTCCCGACTCAAAGGCAAAACAATCGAATTAACTGATTCCATAATGTGATACGATTTGAAATTCAACGGTCGAAATCGATGTCAAAAGATGCAATGCCTTTTGCGAAGTATCTCGATCTTTCCACGTTTTGATTTCTTCCAAAGATTCAATAACAGCCGGTTGCAATTCGACGTACGTTTCAACTGCTTCATGAGACTTAGCCCACCTGTTGAGACAAACAGACTTCAACTTTTATTTTTTTTTTCTCACTGTTGCTTGTCATTTTTGAAATTTCTTGGTGTAGAAAGTCTTGTCATTTAGGCCAATGAAAAAATGCTTCAATCGCTCCGATAGATCCTAAACGCATTTTTGATTCCTGAATCCTGACACTTCGCATGCTGCATTGACTGCCAAACTAAAGCTATGTGCAGCGCAATGTACATAAATTGCCAGGGGGAAATACGATCTCAGATGAGCCTGTGCACCAATGAATTGGACACTCATTGCCGGAGCTCCGTCGAATCCTTGGCCATGCATATATGAGCAATGGACGCCAACATCATGTAAATAATTTCTGATTGAATCTGCTAACCTCGTATAAATAAATAAAATTTTGAGTGATGGACCCAAACCCCCCCCCCCCCCCCCCTGTGGATCCGCTTGTGAAAGCAACACTTACATGATTAACAGTATCAATAAAATCTGTATCAGATTCTTATTTGGCAAAATTTCCATCGTCAACAGCAGCAACCAGACTGCGGTACATCAGCTTCTTCGGGGGGCTGGGACAGCTTCGATGGTCGTGGCCCATTTTCCAAAATTTTGAACATGGTGCTCGTACTTCGTATGGACATTTACTCTGATAATAATCATTCAAAAAAAGCTTTCGCATAAGTTAGACGTGTACACCTATGGGTTCCTACCTAAACTTAGCTCTGAATTTGAGCTTAACAACATATCTAGTTGAATTTAAATTTTGCTAACCGCTGTCTTTTTGTTTTTAAACATACTGCGAAAGAACAGAATCAAGTTTCATTAGTCCTGTATGTTATTTCTCGGCATAAAATCGCAAAATTAGTTGAAATCAATTTGTCACTTAACATTAGAAATTGCTCGCGCCGTTTTCAATATAAAAAAAAAATAAAACACACACACACATTCACCATGTCAGATGTAAAAACCTTACGGCTAACAACAAAGAAGCAACAACAGAAAAAGCAGACGGATTCTCCTTCATCACTAAAGCTTAAATCACCATCACTACTTAAAACAACGACATCATCACAAGCACTTGAAACATCGTCACCATCGCTTAAATCAATGACGTCAAAATGTTTCTTCAGTCTGCATCTTAAGATCACTGAACTAGGTGAGTTGACAAGAAAATCCATTTTAAGCTTAGAAGAGAAGTTGTCTTTAACATATAAATTGCTCTAACTCATCTCTTCAGTCACTGTATTGTCACTTCAACTTTTCCAACCGCTTGGAAAACAGCCAGAATAACTCCTGTTCCAAAAAAACCAACACCAATGGAACCCACAGACTATCGGCCAATAAGCATATTACCATGCATGTCAAAAGTCCTTGAAGACATTCTTACCAGGCAAATGATTGAGCATCTCACATCCAAAAGATTGTTATCACCTTTCCTATCTGGACTTAGAGCTAACCATTCTTGCTCAACTGCCACGGTTAAGATTATAGAGGACATACGAGTCGAATACGATAATGACAATGTGACAGTATTGTGCCTTTTAGACTTTTCAAAAGCGTTTGACAAAGTTGATCTCAAAGTGTTTAGTGAAAAATTTAAATATTATTTTGGTTGTTATTATTTTCAGTCTCCGCTGTGAGCCTCATTCAAAGTTACTTATGTAATAGAACTCAGCGTGTAGCTGTTGGAGAAAACCTCTCCACACTGTCACCTTTAAAGATGGGTGTGCCCCAAGGCTCAATTCTGGGTCCAATTTTGTTCAGCACATATATTAACGATCTACCTTCAGTTTGTAAGAATGTTTCTTCCCATCTTTATGCGGATGATATACAAATATATCTTTCCCGTAGAATTGGATTGATTGAAGATTTAGTTTTTCGTGTTAATGATGACCGAAATTATGATGAAAGAATTTACGATTGGGTCAAAGAAAATGGACTCATGCTTAATGCTGGAAAAAGTCAAGCTCTTCTTATCTCAAAGAAGACTTATAACTATGAAGATCTACCTTCTATCGTTCTCAATAGTGGAAATCTTCGATTTGTAAGCTCTGTCACAAGCCTTGGCTTCAAAGTCTCGATAGATCTTTCTTGTAAAGACCACGTTAATTATATCATTAGTCGTATCTATGGAACGTTGAGAAAACTCTGGATATCTAGCAGCTTTACTCCGCAAGAAAATAGACTCCATCTGATAAGAACTTTACTAATACCTATAATTTCTTTCTCTGAGGTTGTGTATCCAATAGTTGTAAAACTAACCATCTTATAAAATACTATAAAAGACAAATGTCATACTGTATTGTTCCTAATAAAGAATTGAATTGAATTGAAATTGAAATAGAAAATGTCCCAATTTGCTGCAGTTAAAGCAGTGAGGCTGCTCGATGTCTTGGTGTTTCTTCTGTTGAATAACCTTAGGGGCGCTACTTGAAGCGCCTGTCTGGGATCGGAAACGACTTCCAGCATTTTCTTTGATATGATCCAATATGCGGTCACGATGAATTCCAACTGCGACTTTTAGTTGGTCGATTGTAGACGTTCTGCTAAATAGTTAAGTGGCATCTACGGCTGGCAGACGCAAGCCATCTACAATTACGCCAACGACTTACTGTTCTCTTAGTTTGCCATGTCTAGCCAAGCCATTCATAATGAGGATGGTGTCCTCGGCGCTTGCGTAGTCGATTTATCATCTCTATATAACTGAACTTAAGGTGGCGCTACAGTCCGGGTCGGACTATGGCCTCAACCAACATGCTTCTCCAGCCAGCTCGGTCCCTAGCTAGCTGCCTCGAGTTTTGCACGCCAAGTTGGTTGAGGTCCTCTCCTACCTGCGTGCGCCACCTAGGTTATGTTAGGTTAGGTGGAAGTGGCTGTCAGTCAATGAGTACATTGCCTGACACACTTAGGCCACAAGGGCCCATTGTGATACCACAGAGATCAGCAAGTTAATCACCTACTGATCTCAGAAACCCGATGTAAGATTAACGAGTTGATCACTTATTAATCTTCCATTACGGGACTAGCCGGTTAATCACCTGCTAGTCGAACCACGTGGAACTTTTAATGTATTTCGAAAGACTTTTAGGGTCTATGTAAGCTAGGTCGCTACTATCATCGAAGAAGAATTCACCGAGATGAGTTGTCCTCCTATGAAGTAGTACAGGGTATGAGCAAAGAAGGTGTTGAACGGTTTCTTCCTCCTCCTCGTCCATGCAGCTTCTGCAGAAATCATTGGAAAACACGCCAAGTCTTTTGGCGTGTCTCCCTATGAGACAGTGTCCCGTAAGAACACCTATGGTAGAACCTAGACACAGGCGGTTCAGGGCCAACAAACTCTTTGATCGTTTTGAGTCTACACACGGCCAAACTTTTTTGGTTGCAAGGCAGTTGTTACTCTCAGTCCATCTAGTGTTTGTTATCCCTGAAGCGTCCCGTCTAAGTAGGAGTTTACATGTAGCGATAGGTACACCTATGTTGTTCCATTCTGAGCGTACGGAAGTGGTCGTGCCCTTTTTGGCTAGTTCGTCTGCCATACAGTTGCCTGGTATGTCCCTGTGCCCTGGCACCCATGAAAGGTGAATGTTGAACTGATTTGACATCTCCCTCAGAGACATCTGACAATTTTGGATCGTGATGGATTTTGTAGAGACAGAGGCAAGAGATTTTAGGGCAGCTTGGCTGTCTGAGAAGATCCGAATATCCGTGGAAGATATGACGTTTTCTTTGAGCCAAGACAGCACCTCCTTAATCGCCAGAATTTCCGCTTGGAACACACTACAATGATCGGGTAGGCGGAAGAAAAGACTGAGATTCAGTTTTTCTGAGTAGATTCCACTTCCCACACCTTCGCTGGTTTTTGAACCATCGGTGTAGAAGTGTATTGCTTCATTTTCCAAAAGAGCGCCATTTTCCCAAGCTTCTCTTGAAGGTATGGTTACTTGGAAATTATTGTCAAACACCAACTTGGGGGTGGTGTAGTCGCATCGATTCGGTAAGAATCTAAAGTTATCTAGAATGGTAGTGTGGCCGATTTGATTATTGGTCCACTGTGATGTAGCTCTGAGTCGAGTAGCTGAGCTAGCTGCGACTTGTTTGCTGAAGATATCTAGGGGTGTGAGATCTAGTAATACATTGAGGGCTTCCGATGGGGTTGTCCTCAGTGCGCCACTAATACACAGACTAGCCGTTCTTTGAACTTTGGCCAACTTGTTTTAGTTGATCATCTTGTCTAGTGCTGTCCACCAGACTATCACCCCGTATGTGAGTATCGGTCTAATTACCGATGTAAACAGCCAATGGGTGATTTGGGGGGAGAAACCCCATTTCCCGCCAATGGCTTTTTTACAGGAGAAGAGTGCAACGTTGGCTTTATTTACTCTTTCCTCAATATTGGTTTTCCAGGTCAGTTTTTTGTCAAAAATGAGACCTAGATATTTAGCCTGATTTGACAGTTTGAGAGTTACCCCTTTAATAGTTGGGGGTCTGAAGTCCGGAATTTTGTATTTCCTCGTAAAGAGAACTAATTCCGTTTTGTGTGGATTGATGTTCAGACCACAATCTGCAGCCCAATTGTTAAGCTTGTTAAGTGCTGTTTGTAGCAGCTCAGCTAGGGTTTGTGGGTGCTTGCCTGAAACGGCAATTGCTACATCATCGGCATAGGCTATAGTTTTGAAACCTTCGTCTTCTAGGTCGATTAACAATTTGTTAACGACCAGGTTCCACAGTAGGGGAGATAAAACTCCTCCTTGCGGGGTTCCTCTATTGGCCATTCTGCTTGTTTTGTAGTTCCCCATTTCGGAACTAATGATTCTGCTGCTGAGCATTGTTGTTATCATGTTTTTGATGTGTTCCTCTATGAGCAGCCCATCAAGAACATTAGTGATTGCTGAACTGTTAACATTATTAAATGCACCCTCTATGTCTAGGAATGCGACGAGAGAGTATTCTTTCAAAATTCACAAAAAAGCATGGCATTTACCGTCAGCCGAAAAAGAAAGAGAATATTCAAATATCAGATGGTTTTATAAGTAGAGATGCTTATATAAGTTTAAAAAATATTATTGTTATTATAATTATTATAATTTTTTTTTTTCAAAAGCTTTCGTTTATAATCTGTCTACGATATCTTAAAGCGTTTCTTACAAAACTTACTAGCGTTGACCAGTTGCTACCATTTAGAATGCTTTGCAATTCCTCAGTAGTGAGTGTGGTTTTACTAAAGTGGAAGCGTCTGATGCCATTGAGTACTGGGCAGATTCCAATGAAATGTTTTACATCTTCTGTCGCATGTAGATTGCACAGTGTACATTCAGTAGGGCGATCATTTCGATGTGGTATATAGTTAAGGTACAAAAGCTCTCCTCTTCATTTAAAAATGGTTGATATGGTCTCAATACTGTTACTATCGTTAAATTAATTATTTTGGAGATTGTGTTCCAATGTTCGGTAGAGGATTCTGGATTCACTCCCCTTTGCGCTTTCATGATAAATTTTAAATTGCCTCTCTTTGATTGTGTTCTACAAGAGTTCCAACGATTTTTTCCATGTAGCAGGATTGTCGCTAACTTGATCTTCGTTGTTTTCTGTGCATAACCTTAACCATTCTCCAAAGAATTGGGTTTTGCGATACATCATATGCGAAGCCACAATTTTAGGTAGTCTATGTTGGTCATACTCCAATACTTTTCTTATATAATTGAAATGCAGTTTTAGTGTGTACAAATATAGAGGCGGTAGTCCAGTTTCCAAATGAAGCATGTACGTAGGTGTGTTTTCTGGCAAACGAAAAATTTTCTTTAAGAAGTATCTCAGTAGTTTTTCTACCTCCTCGTGTTGGAAAACACCATAAATTTGTGCTGAGTAACACATAAAAGTTCTTACGGCGCAGGGACATAAGTCCCCGGGACATAAGTCCCAAATTTTATTTTTGGGACTTATGTCCCATCTAAGTGAGACATAAGTCCCAACTTCGATTTGGGAGTTATGTCCCACGCCATCGGGACATAAGTGCCAACTTTTTTCCGTTGAAGATGGGACATAAGTCCCAACTTTAGAGCTTAGTAAATCGTTGTACATTTCTACTAGGCAACCAAACAATTTTTGCTTGCCATAAAGTTGTTGGTCCTTGACACCTTTCTCTCAAGTGATTTTAGGTAATGGAACCATTAACCTCTAGATAATCTCAGAATCGTTATATACTCTTTGAATACCGATTCGAAGGCTCTGTTCGAAATATCATATTCCATCCAGCGGGCGATGGAATATAATATTTCGAAAATCGCACGACTTTTTAATTTTATTTTCTCAAATACTCAAAAATTCTAATTTTTTAAGTTTCTTTTTTTAATTAAAAAATTTTTACTAACTTCTACAAGTAAAATATTATCTCCTCATTCCGGAAAACCATATCTCTACTTTCTTATGAGTAGAAAGTCGGAGGAACTATATGTGCAAATACCTCAGCTATAATTAAAGTAAACATTTTCCATCGCCCGCTGCCCTTATAACATATTTCAAACAGAGCCTTCGAAACGGAAATCAAAATTTTTTAAGTTTCTTTTTTAAACTAAAAATTTTTTACTAAATTCTAAAAGTAAAATAACATCTCCTAATTTTGGATGCCGTTTGAAGATGCCGTTTGGTCTCCATACCTCCCCGGCAACGTGGCAAAGGTTTATAGACGACGTTTTGGGTCCCGACCTAGAACCTTACGTCTTTGTGTACTTGGACGACATCATCATCGTCACCGATTCCTTTGACAAACATTTAGAAATTTTGCAGGAGGTTTTTAAAAGACTAGTAGGAGCGGGTTTAAAAGTAGGTAGGGAAAAATGTAATTTTTGTAGGCTTTCTTTGAAATTTTTGGGGTATGTTGTTGATAGAAACGGGCTCCATGTGGACCCAGAAAAGGTCGAAAGCATGTTGAAGATTCCGGCCCCTATAAATTTCAATGAAGTTAGGAGTTTTAAAAGGACTATTTCTTGGTACGAATTGTGATCGATCAACACTATAATTGCTCTGCGAACAATGACTGACTGCACGAATCTCTGTAGTCTACGAGAGCTTTCGCGTAAATGTCCCAGCGGATGAATTCAAATGACAGAATCAACGGTGGACTTCAGCAGTCAAAAAAGCAGAAACTCCTGAAGGAGCTACTCTAACATATTTGGTTTAAAGGTCTTTCAGGGCCTTTCAATACTAGGACAGGGTATTGAAGTAGAGATGGTGGCGGATGAGCTCCTGGTGAGCCAACGGCAGCACTCACACCCCTGCAGCAGGGTACTGACACTGGATATTCCAGCCCTTTGTGTCCGAAGGGATCCAAAAGGACCTGGCCCTCCAGGTTGGGGGCTGTGCGTAGGGTTAACTACCCAGCCACGGAAAAAAATATGGTTCCGAAACAACCAAAAGCCTCGGATAACGATAATGATTTCAAAGTTGACGACCCAAGCAAACGAAAAAAGGACAATGACCTCCGGATCTGCACGTGGAACGTAAGATCTCTTAATGGACTACGTGCAGCTGGAGAAATAGCGGACGCCCTGGACTGCTGCAAAGCAGACATAACCGCCATCCAAGAACTGCGATGAAGTGGACCGGGCTTAAAGAAGATGAAAAACTGTGACATCTACTATGGCGACTGCTACAGACAACAGAAACAACGCTTATTTGGATGCGGATTTGTCGTTAGAGGAAGACTCGGGGATAAGGTGATTAGCCAAAATCCAATTAATGAGCGTATAGTGACCATCCGCATCAGGGCTAAATTCGCCAACATAAGCCTAATATGCGCCCACGCCCCCATAGAAGAGAAAGATGACGATTCCAAAGACTGTTTCTACGAGCTCCTCGAAGAAAAGTATGAGCAGTGCCCTATAGACACGACGTGAAAATCGTTCTTGGTGATTTTAACGCAAAGCTAGGGAAGGAGGACATCTTTGGAAACACAATCGGTAAGCATAGCCTCCATGACAAAACCTCCGAAAACGGACTGAGGCTAATGGATTTTGCTGCGGGGCTAAAACTTGTTGTAAGTAGTACACGCTTCCCGCATCTCAAAATTCATAAAGGTACATGGCGATCCCCAGATCAATTAACCGTCAACAAAATTGACCATGTTGCGATCGACGCAAGGCACTCTTCCAGTGTGCTAGATGTCCGAACTTTCCGGCCAACTTTGACCCTAACCACTACCTTTTTGTAGCCAAGGTTCGAATGAGGTTATCTTGTTCACGACCTGCACGAACTAACGCTGTGAAGAGATATGACGTCGGAAAGCTACAATCACAAGAGATTGCCAAAGCCTTTCCCAATCGAGTGTCCCTTCAATTATCCTTTAATCCCATGCCGCCAGCATTAAGCATTGAAGACCAGTGGCAGCAATGCCAAGAAGCCATCAGAACCGCTGCCTCTGAGGTTCTGGGTTTCACTCGGCCACCAAAACGAAACCCTTGGTTCGATGAAGAATGCAGGCAGGCAAATGCAGCCAAACAAAAAGCACGACAAATGCTGATGCAAAAACGAACAAGGGCTGCTTACGATCAGTATAACGAGATCTACAAGGAGAAAAGATGGGAAGAACACCGACTTCTCAAAAAGAAAAAGAAGCAACAGGAGAAGTGCTCGTTTGAGGAAATAGAGAGGTGCCATGACAGGAACGAGATTCGGAAGTCTTACGAAAAGGTAAAAAGATCCTGCCACGGTGGCAAACCCCCAACTCAAGCCTGTAAAGACCAGCAGGGAAACATAGTTATAGAGTCACAGTCGCTACTGAGGATCTGGAAAGATCATTTCTGCAGACTGCTTAACGGTGACGAGGACACAAATTCCGCTGTCAGGCAGATTGCCCCATTCAGCTTGGACGATGATCAAGAATGCCGTCCTCCCGACCTAGAGGAAATTAAGCTTGCCATATGCAAACTTAAATCAAATAAGACTGCAGGTGCAGACGGCCTTGATGCCGAACTCTTCAAGGCAGCTGGAGACCAGTTGGAAAGGAGCAAGCACCAGCTGATCTGCATGATATGGTCGGAAGAAAGCATGCCTGATGAATGGAACCTCAGTATCGGATGCCCGATCCTAAAGAAGGGAGATCCTCACAATTGTGCCAATTATAGAGGGATAAGCCTCCTTAACGTCGTTTATAAGATCTTGTCTGCTGTAATATGTGAAAGTCTGAAACCCCACGTCAGCAACTAGATAGGTCCTTTTCAATGTGGTTTTAGACCAGAGAAGTCCACAATAGACCAAATTTTCACATTACGGCAGATCTTGGAAAAAACCCGAGAACATAATATCGATATTCACCATATTTATCGATTTCAAGGCCGCGTATGACAGTATTTAAAGAGACGAGCTGTACAAACGCTCCGGCTCGTCGGGTGTTCGAAAGCACATTGCAGTGAAATCGCGGAAGGGGAAGACCTCGTCTTAGGTGAAGCAATCAAGTGGATGAAGACCTCGACCGACTTGTAGTGCAAAACTGGAGAGAGCTCGCCCGAAATCGAAGTTGTTATAGAAGGATGTTGGTTGAGGCCCAGGTTCACCCCGAACTGTAATGCCCACCTCAGTAAGTAAGTAAGTATTTCTTGGTACAGGAGGTTTGTTCCAAGTTTTGCAATTTTAGTTAGGCCTCTAACAGATCTTCTTAAGAAAAGTCAGAAATTTGATTGGACCCTAGAATGTGAGGAAAGTTTTAGGGAAGCCAAAGAGTGCTTGGTCACGGCACCGATTCTTACGTGCCCGGATTTTTCTCGAACGTTTGTTGTACAAGCAGACGCGTCTGATTACGGGATCGGAGCCGTGCTTTCTCAAGAGTTTCAGGAAGGAGAGAAGGCAGTCTGCTACATTAGTATGTCTCTCAATAGAAGTCAGAGAAATTATTCAACAACTGAAAAGGAATGTTTGGCCGTGTTGTGGGCAGTTGAGAAGTTGCGACCATATATCGAAGGTGTTCGGTTTACGGTCGTAACGGATCATTACTCGCTCGTTTGGCTAAACAATCTTAAAGATCCGCAAGGTATATTGGCTAGATGGGCCATCCGCCTACAGCAATTCGACTTCAAGATCATCCAAAGGAAGGGGAAAGAACATGTTGTTCCAGACATGTTGTCGCGGGGAGTAGTCGCTGGTATTTCAGATGCGGATAATGACCCTTGGGTGGAGAAAATGATCTTGTTAGTCGAAAAGACACCGTTAGTTTATCCATCTTGGACCACTACTCAATTTCTAATGAGTAGTAAGTTTTCTTTTTGAAAAAAGAAGCTTCAAGAATTTGAGAAAAACACAGACAATTTTTCAGAAGGGCTTCTGAAAAAATTTCTTAGCTTGTAAAAAGTATATTCGGAGGGACAAAAGTCCCAACTTTTATTTTTGGAACTTATGTCCCATCTAAGTGAGACATAACTCCCAAATGGAAGTTGGGACTTATGTCTCACTTAGATGGGACATAAGTCCCAAAAATAAAATTTGGGACTTATGTCCCGGGGATTATGTCCCTGCGCCGTTCTTACTACTGCTTGAAATAATTTATATTTTACACTTGGTGCAATGTTGTCTTTTCCCAGAATTTCTTTCCAGTTGCAGTTAATTGCAATTTTAGATTCCTGGAGTTTGGAATGAAAGTGCTTCTCAAGAGAGAGTTTGGGGGTCAAAATAACTCCTAGATATGTGTACTCTCTTACCTTTTCAAGCTCCTCGCTTTCCCATGTCCATTTTTCTTCCCTGGCATATCGCCCTGAACCATTTCTAAAAATCATAATTTTTGATTTGGTGGTATTAAGCTTTAAATTCCATTGACAACAGTATTGCTGCAATTTGTTGGTCATAAGTTGCATCATATTCGGTGTTCCTGCTAGCAGCACAATATCATCAGCATACATCAAACACTTGATGTTGACTCCTTCAAACGCGATTCCGCTTGGGATGAAAGATGTTATATCATCTAAAAACAATGAGAAGAGTAATGGGCTAAGTAAGCATCCTTGTTTCACGCCCTTTTTGGTATCAAACCAGTTAGATAACTGGTTACCATCCCACACTGCCGCTTGGTTGTTTTCATACAGGCTTTGTATGGTTTTAAGGTACTTAGTTGAGACACCCATATTGCTTAGTTTGAGGAAAAGAGCATTTCTGTCTACTGAATCGAAGGCCGCTTTAAAGTCTACGAAGAAGGTGTATAACTTCTTTCCTTTATCCAGATACGTTTTCGCAATGCTTGTGAGAGTGAAAATGTTAACCACGGTTGAGTATTCTCTTCGAAAGCCTGTTTGGAACTCACTGAGGAGTTTGTTTTCCGTTACCCAGTTCGTTAAGCGATTGAGAAGTACTGCTGAGAAGATTTTCATCACTGAATTCAAGAACGAAATTCCGCGATAGTTGCTAGTGATTTCTGCATTACCTTTTTTAAATATTGGAAAAATAATACTTTTTCTGAAGTTTTCGCTTACCACACCTTCGTTGAAAATGTGGTTGAGACATTTTGTGAGACCTTGTTGAAATTTTAGAGTGGAGTGTTTGTAAAACTCGTTAGGTATACGGTCTTCTCCAGGTGCTTTATTGAGCTTCGCTGCATTGATAGCTTCTTTTACCTCCATTAAAGTAATCGCATCATCTAGGTACTCATTTTCTATATGAGGCAGAGCGAATAAATGCAAGTTTGAGAAGTAATCCGCTAAAACTTCTGCTTTTATTTGGATCCGGGAGCGTCTTATAACGTCTTTACTGTTTATCGTTCTAGCTAACTTCCAGAAATCACGGCCGTTCTTGACCTCAGTTATTTTCCGTGAGGGATTTTGCCAATATTGCTTCTGTTTTTCCTTGCACATATTTTCATTCTCTTTATTGGCTTGTTGGTAAGCTACTTTGGCAGACAGAGTTGCTGATTTTTTTGCGTCACGGAGACAGCGAAAGGATTTGTTTCTTGCCCTAAAGCAATCCGCATCATACCAAGCTTGAACTGAAGTGGTGTTTCTTCTCCCTCGTATTTGAAAAGATGTCGCCGCAGCGATGCAGGACAGTAGAGTGTCTATTCCATGATTGGTTTGTTCATCTTGGTTGGCAATCCTATCTAAAGCTCTGACCAGCTCCATTTGGTATCTTTCCGTACATTATTCATTCCATGTTAACTTTGGGAGTAGTTGTTGTCCTGTTTCTATGGGCACCTGTTCCGTGTAGAAACGGGCGGATATCAATATTGGCAAATGATCCGAGAACGGGAATTCGCCTACTTCAAGATCAGTCGTGCAGTTTAACCATTCTCCTTAAATGAAACAGTAGTCTATTGTTGAGGAAGCTCTTCCTCTGCAGAAAGTGTGAGATCCAAATTGATCGCCTTTTGATCGCCCATTAAGTAGTGACAAGTTAATTGCTTCACACATTTCAATGAATTTTTTGCCATTAGTGTCTATTGTTTTGTCCATCGCCTTCCTGGTAATAAAGGTCGTATCACCCGTGAAATCTTCATGGAAGAGCCATAATTGTTTATCACCAACTCTTGCATTGTAGTCACCAACTATCATAACATTTTCTTCTTTGACTTCCAGGAGGAAGTTATACAGGCTGAGGAAATCTTGCCCCCAGCTATTACAATTCAAGTAAACTGGAATGATAAGAAAAGTTTGACCACGATTTGTAATTTGCACACAGGTTCTCTCTAGTTTACTCTGTAGGGACCACTATACCAATCAAACAAACAAAAAGAAAACAAAATATATCTAAATAACCAGCTTACGGAATTCCACACAAAACCCAAAACATTATAAAAGTAGCACCCTGTATATACTTACGAAGAATCGTATTCGAAAATCCTATCAGCTGTGTCTTTCGTTAAGTACCAAAAAGGAAATAGACGACATTTTCTTTCTGGGCCCTTGATTATCGATAAGCTCAATCCAAAAGTCTTTTCGATTTTGCTGCTGGCCGGGAGTGGACGTACGACGTGCGTGCTAAGTGTAAGAACCCATCAATTAACTTACGCTTGTCGAAGTTCTACTTCGTGTTAGTCTCTTGAAGTAAAGAAAAGGTAAATTGCTAGCTTTGATCAAAAGATTTTAGGGAAAGTGATAAGAAATAGTTAATTAAAGTGTTCGCAGAGACCGAGGAGAAATTCTACTCTACGTGCTGAATCTCGGGCTCATTCCCGAGAAAATTCGTAACCATAACTTCTCCGAGTGAAGGTAA
Organism: Melanostoma scalare; assembly: GCA_949752695.1. NCBI lineage: Eukaryota > Metazoa > Arthropoda > Insecta > Diptera > Syrphidae > Melanostoma > Melanostoma scalare. The sequence continues at coordinate 121,570,057 of OX456985.1, forward strand.
ATTAACGCTTTAGTCTAAGCGTAAAAGAAAAACTCTTTTAATTGTGTAATACCGCTTTAAAACGTAGATAATCCTCCGTGTAGAGAAAGTCACGAGGCAAGGGGATTGGCATTCAAGCGTGGCCTACACGTGTAGGAGCGAGATTTCTCTCCCTGCCCAGGCACATAGCTCGGCCATTGAATCCCGCAACAAAAATCGGCCGCGCAGCCGCAATATCAACTCGAGCTGCCATTTAGCGAAACCACCTTACCTGTGATTGCAAGCTACAATTCACGTTATTGGAGTCCGCGATTTCGTTTGCTTTCTTTCTTCCAAGATCTGTCAAGATCACCATCTACGTAGAACACCATCTATCCATCAGCCAACACTTACAGCAGCAACCCATCGAGCACCTGCTCCCCCAACCTGTCCGCGCCCGAAAGCCCAAAAGCTTACGCTTGCGCTCTACAATTAATCCGCTCTATCAGATCATCGATTAATTATTGATTAGAACTACAACAAATCGTATCAACCAGGACTGAAAAGACTGGCGAGGGAGAAAGTAACAACACAACACGCTAGTGCAGTCATTACATATGGTCTTGCGATTCGTACAGACATATCGATTAAGATAGGCGTATTAATCCTATTGTAAGCTCTTCTGTGGTCAGTGTTAGAATTTCACCTTGCAAAACGAAAGTTAAATCAAAAGGAAACCAAAAAGATAAGTAATAGAAATTTTAATCTCTGATAAGACTCGTTCAAGTGCTTTAAGATTTTGTTTTTGCATTTAGCTAGCGATAAGCCTACCCGTGAGAGCTGTCCTCCAACGTATGCTGTCGCTATGCAATTTATACCACCCACTATACATTCAGTTCATTAATCAATTCCTAAGTAACAAATCCATAACTTCCTTTTTAAATTCTTTTTATCTAAAAGATACTTTGTTGCAATAGCAACAATCAATTTCCTGCAACACAGAATGCATTTCAGCATTATGTGATCAAAAGAATACTTCGTTGCTGAGACAACACTTTTATTCTTTCTTTGTTGCAGATGCAACCAAACACCAAATGCAATCAAGCATAAATGAATCATAATTGCGTAGGCGAGTTGATTGCTTCCCGAACTCATTTCAAAATTAAAATTCATATGTGAAGTCAGTCTTCCACCGGCTCACGAGTAAAGAGCACTGTCGAATAAATACAATATAAATAATAAGTTGAAAAAATACAATAAAAAGATTTTTTTTAAACTAAAAGTATTCGAAGTGTTTAACTGGCGCCCAACGTGCTTGTAACCTAAATATAATATTCATAAAAGAGTCTCAAAAGTCATAATAAATAAATATAAAATATGACATTCAAATCGGTACTCAAGTGAAGTCACCCGAATGAAACTCTAAAAAATATATAACGTTCAATCGCCGTGTGTAGTGAAAAAAATGAATGCTCACAAATGATCATTCCATGTGTAATTGTTAAAACAACGATCACTAAAGTGAAATATTTAAAAGCCATTGAAGTATATGACATTTAAATAATAAATAATAAAAAAATAATAACAGTGTTAAAGGGCAGTATATTAAATATAACAAAAAGCCCCAACAAAAGTAATACTAGGCAAAGGGCAGAACAAAACAAGTCGAAAGCCCCAACGTGTTCGAAAACAGATGACATACTACATACAGCAAAACGAATATAATACTGGACAAAGGGCAGAAAACCAGTCGAAAGCCCCAACGAGTTCCAAAACCGACGCTAACAACAAAACGAGTTTGAAAACTACAGCAACAACAAGATGTTATTATAAGTGCCATAATAATATGAATATTGTAAGCTAATAAAATTTTTTTTTTTTGAATAGAAAAGAAAAATCAAATTTTCTAATTTAAAGTTTTGAGTTAAAGTTTTTAAAGTTTTAAGAAATAATTAAATTTTGAAAAGTCAAACAAACCTGGAGGCTTTATTGAAAAAATTTAAAGAGTTAAGTCTTTCAAACACCATGCAGAACGAATTAACTATTGAGTTGATAACTCAACTCATTGCCAATACAACGGCACCACTAATCAGTGAAATAAAAAAACTTAAACTAGAATTTGAGTCGAAAGACTCACAGGTAGTTGAGTACGAAACTCAAATTATCAACGAAGAAATAAAGTGCGATGAAGCACTAGATATAATAAAATCTCTCCCAGAATTTTCTGGAAAACATACTCAATATATAAGTTGGCGAGAAGCCGCTTATAACTGCATGTCCCTATATAAAATAGGGAGCAGAAAATATTTCGCAGCATTGACAATACTGCGCAACAAAATCACACAGAATGCCAACGATGTCTTAACCAACCACGGCACTGTGTTGAATCTCGAGGCTATAGTAGCTCGTTTAGATTTCGCATACTCCGACAGGAGTGTTATGCTTTAATTTCCCACACCTTCAGAGGAAGTCGTCGTGCGTTGAACTCAATGCAATTTGAGTTGACTCGTTGCACATCGATTGCCCAATGCCTTGCATTGGGTAAAACGTGTATGCATTCTAGTCACCAAATTGTGCTGAGTTTTCAAACGCATCGGCTATCCAATGTTGAACTTGGAGTTCGCGATCGGTTCTATGACACGATAAGTCGAGTTGTAGTTTCCATTCAAGTGCGCGGTTGTTTGTTTCATTATTTACATTTTCAATATAACATTTTGGCGCAGCCGGTTCGTGAACCACACACGTTTTCAAGTTTAAACAGTTTAGTAATTAAATACAGTGTGTTTGTTCTCCGATATTTAAAATAATAAAGTAGACAAACGAGTGTAAAAAAAAAAAAAAAGAATTCTGTTCGTGTTTGTGTTTGCGTATTTTCTTGGTAAAGAAAATTGATTAAAAACTTGGACTGTACTGATTTGAAATTTCAAAAAGAAGAGATAATAATCAAATGCAGAAAGCGGTTCAAGCGGAAAAACAAAAACACTGCAAAATTGTGTTTGAGTAGGTAAAGAAGTTTCACCAAAAACAACGCAAACAAAGACGAAAAATTGTTCAAGGTAAGTATACCTTTATTTTGTTTTATTTTTTATATTGTTGTCTGTTTATTTTAAAAAACATCCGTAACTTTTGTTCTATGGTTGGTGTAATTCTTTTTGGTTGTTGAATGTGATTGGTGTAAAAGTAAGAAAAATAATTAATAGATACAACTGGGATAAATTATAGGTTTTGTTTGATTTTTGTTGTTTTTCTCGTTCCTTAAGATTGAGTTTCTTTGTACATGGCCAAAAGTCAAATTGAGGCACAACTTAACGACCTGATCGAAGAATCGGAATCGTTGAAAAAAGATAAAAAGAATCAACAGCGGCAAGTAAAACAATTGAGCGAATTACTTCTTTCAGAGCTCAAACAAATTTTAAATCCTGAGGTTTATAGCCTGATCAGTTTTCAAATTAGTTCTCAGTGGGGCAAGTTGACGCGTCTAGAAACTTTAGACGCGGTGTTAATTGAATACACAAAAGCCGTCAACGATTTAAAAGAAAACCACGCAAAAGAGCTAAATAATTTGGCAAAGTCGCTCGAAAAAAGCGAGCAGTATCGAAAAGCTGCCGAAAAGAGACTTAACCAAGTGACTGAAGAAGCTGATCAGGAAATAAATCAACTGACAAGCGAACTAAATAAAAGTTTGTCAGCACAAAAGGAAAGAAGTGATTCGCAAAAACCTAGTTTCTCTAAGAACCTACTGCCGTTGTTCACACAACCTAATAAGACCAGTGAGAAAATACAAATTAGCAGGGCAGTTCAAACCATAGGAAAAGAAAGCAATTCAAATTATACAAAAAATATGAACTACGAAGCGATTAGTAAGATTGTTGCCCGTGTGGTTCCTCAATTTTCGGGTTTACGGACGCCCGAACTATCAACGAGAGTTTACGAGTTCTTGAATGCGTGTCAACTGGGTTTCAAATGTCTCAAGGACACTGACGAACAACTTTACGTTGAGTTGCTCTCAACAAAATTAACAGGTGATGCGTTCGAGTTAATACGTAACAACTCTCCGAAGTCCCTAAAGGAACTGTAGTTGGTTATTAAAGGTGCCTACTTGCCAATCACGACATTGGATAGCGTACTGATGGAAATGAAACAGACCCATCAACTTTCCACAGAAGACATACAGTCTTTTGCAAGGCGTCTCCTGTGCCTACAGACCAAGGCTAATGAAATAATCAACTCCAGGTATTCCTCCACGGAATCCGAGGGTTTAAAAAAAGAACTGATGAGCTCTGCTGTTGTGGCATTTAAGAGAGGTCTTAACGACCCCGGTTTACGCCAACACATGCTGACTACATCAGAGACCGAACTTGCTGAAACGGCGCAAAAAACTTATCTTTTGATCGCACCTACTGCTACCTTTCAAACGTATTTACCTAACGTCAATAATCATTTCCAGACAATGCATCAGACATCATCACATCACCCAGTACAGTATCCACCTCAACAGTTATTCGACCCTCATATGTATCCTTTCCCGAATGCATCTCCAACTACACACTCAACTGCGTACATTGCAACTCCCTTGCCCGGTGTGTCACCTGGGACAAGCGGCAGCCCCTGTTTTCAGACTGCCCAGGTCAAGGAAAAATATTCCAGGACACAAGGGCAAGACTTTAAAGTAAAATGCGGATTCTGTAATAAGGCCAGTCACACTTATGCAGAATGCCGGCAAAGAAGGAGCACACCTTATTGTGAAGCGTGTGCCTCCTATGGGCACAGTAGAGATGTGTGCCCAAAGTCCCATATTTTCACCATAAAACGCACGACGCAAAAGCCGCAAGTGAAGTGCAAGTGGTGTTCTAGACTGGGACATGTGGAGGATGAGTGTTTTTCGAAAAAAAATTACCTTCGAGAGCATTCGGGAAACGACCCGGGGGTCAGTCCAAGAAGGTAGACTGTGCCCCAAAAAATGTATCCTCCTCATTAAGAAAACAAAGAAGTTACTCTCCAGCTTCGTTGATATCGTCAGAAATATGCAATAATGAGTTGCCTACGATATCAAAAGCAGAAGAGACTTCTATAAAAAATAAATCAAAAACCAACGGTAAAGGGCCAACACAGCGCTCAAATAACGAACAACATCCGAAAGTGAACAGCGACTCAAAGGTAAACGACCGAGAGTCAAATTTCTTCACCTTTCAGTCAGTTCGTAAAACCAAACACACAGCTAAAGCGTCAGTATCTGAAGCTAAAGTTAACCTAGGTCAGGCTGATCTCTGGTTACTCGTTGTGAGTGTTTGCTTGGTTTTGAATGAGTGCTGCGTTAAAATTAGAACTTTATTAACACAAGCAGTTGATAAGCTTAGGTTTTTTGTTGGTTTATTTTCTAATAGTTGGTTGATTTGGGGTATAGCGAACAAGGGACAGAAAGGCAACAAAAATGTATTTGCATACAACAACATTCGTAAGCACGATGTCTTTGTTGAATTACCGATGTCATTGGCCAAGTCGGGAAAAGTTCTGGTGCTTGTAGACACAGGAGCAGACTCGAGCTTAATAAAACGAAGTTGTTTAGCAAATGCATGCAATATAAATACCCGAGATACTAAGCAATTGGGTGGTGTTTTTGGTGGAGTAGGCACAACGGTTGGTTCGGTTAAGACTTATTTACCTTTCCCAAAGAAAATTTTTACAAAATGGAACGTTATCGACGGCTTAGACCACATGCCCGCTGATGGTATACTAGGCCGTGATATTCTCTGGAATCACACGATTATCGATGCGGTATCCAAGAAAATTAAATTTTTGGAAGGTGATAGAGTTTTGATTGAATTACCTCTTAAGTGTTTACCTTCGAATTCAACTTTCTTCCATTAAATGAACAAAGCAAGCAGTGCAAAATTGGAGCTCGTACACAAACAATTGTTAAGCTCGAAATTCCCAATTCTAAATCGAATGAATTATTAGTTCATTCACAAGAAATAGATTGCGGAATTTATTTGGGAAACACAATTGTTCAAGCGAAGAACAATTATGTCCATGTCCCTGTCATGAATAGTACAACAAGAGACTACTTCTTGGACAACAACTTCGTCCCGAGTTACTCCAATTTTAAAAACTATAAATTTGTTGATAATAGTCCGGGAAACAAAATATTGGCAAATTTTACAAGAAAATGCGAAAATGAACGGATAAGTCTTCTGTTGAATTCCTTAAATATGGACGAAAACCTAACCAACGAAGAAAAGAAGTCCGTAGAGCAGCTATGCATACAATACAATGATGTATTTTTACTAGAAGGCGATCCTCTCACTTACACACCCGTTTTGGCACATAGCATACGTATCAAGTCTGATCAAGCACCTATAAATACTAAGCAATATAGAACTCCAGAGGTGCATAAAAAAGAAATAGAGAGGCAAGTCCAGGATATGCTTGCCCAAGACATAATTTCTGAAAGTAAGTCTCCTTGGAATTCTCCATTGCTCATTGTACCCAAGAAGTCTGTCGAAGGTCAAAAAAGATGGAGGGTTGTCGTTGACTTCAGAAAACTGAATGAAGTCACAATTAAAGACGCGTTTCCCTTACCAAGAATAGAAGAAATTCTTGACCAATTGGGACACTGCCAGTTTTTCACTACTATGGACTTAGCAAGTGGTTACCATCAGGTATTGATCGATCCAGCCGATCGAGCGAAAACCGCGTCCAGCACTAGTACAGGGCATTACGAGTTCAACAGAATGCCTTTTGGTCTAACCGGTGCTCCGGCAACATTTCAAAGGATCATGAATCACATCCTGACTGGTTTGCAATGCATTGATTGTTTCGTATATCTCGATGACATCGTGGTATATGGTAAAAACTTAGAGCAACACAATCAAAGACTTTCAAAGATATTGGCCAAACTCAGACAACATAATCTTAAATTGAATACTGAGAAGTGCAATTTCTTACGCCGTGAGGTGACATATTTGGGACACATATGCTCAGAAGCCGGTGCATTGCCGGACCCAGCTAAAACTCAATGTGTCACAGATTTCCCTGTACCTCCAACTATTAAACAGGTGCAATCATTTCTGGGACTCGCGAATTACTACAGGAAATTTATACCTCAATTTTCTAAAATTGCTGCTCCAATCAATAAACTACTGAGAATGGACAGTGTTTTCGAATGGTCTCCAGACTGTGAGAGATCATTTCAGTCTCTCAAAAAAGCAATTTGTTCCCCTCCCATACTTATCTATCCAGATTTTACAAAACCTTTTATTTTGACTACTGATGCCAGCAACGAAGCATTAGGTGCCGTTTTGTCTCAGGGTAAAGTGGGTGAAGATAAGCCTATTGCGTATGCAAGCCGACAACTTGGAAAATCGGAAAAGAGATACTCTACAATAGAAAAGGAACTGCTTGCGATAGTGTGGGCATGCAAACATTTTCGTACATACCTTCTTGGTCGCCATTTCACAGTTTTTACAGATCACCGTCCCCTTATAGGAGTTTTCAATGTAAAAGATCCAACTACTAGACTTATTAGATTCCATCACAAGCTATCTGAGTATGATTACAAAATTATTTTCAAACCAGGCAGAACCAATTGTAATGCGGACGCACTCAGCCGAATTCAGACGGATCCCGAAGAAATTAAGGTGGTTCAGACAAGGGGTAAAGCGAAATTGAACATAGAAAGCACAAAGGTACATACAGACGAAATGAACAAGAATGACATTGTTGTGACAGAGCAAATCCCTGAAGGTGAAAAAACAAAAACAGACTGTACAAAGGAGTCATCGTTCATTACCTTAACGGATCCTGCTGAAATTGAAACTGTTCTTCATGATTTTCATGAGTCTGCACTCGGTGGACATCAGGGAGTAAAGAAGACATATATGCGTATACGAAACCAGTTTAGATGGAAACATATGCAAAAAGGTATTAATCAATACATAAAAAATTGCGAAAAGTGCCAAAAGAATAAGTTCTCGAAACTTACCAAAATGCCCATGCAACTGACTGATACTCCTAGTCGCCCTTTCGACAAGGTATATATGGACATGGTGGGTATTTTGCCACTAACTTATTCTGGCAATAGGTACATATTAACATTCCAAGATGACCTGACTAAGTACATGGCTTGCGTGGCGATCCCGGATGCAGAGGCATCTACAGTGGCCAGAGCTTTCTATTCGGAAATAATTACACGTTTTCGTATACCCAAAATGCTCGTTACGGATAATGGCTCTAACTTTACTTCCAGATTGTTTTCTGAAACATGTAAACTGTTGGGAGTTAAGAAAGTCCATATAACCGCCTACCACCCACAGGCCAACGGTTCGTTAGAACGGAGTCACAGACCCTTAGCGGAATATCTAAGGAGTTTCGTTGACAATGACGACCGGAATTGGGATCAATGGCTTAGTCAGGCCATGCATGTACATAACAATACACAGCATTCTTCCACTAAATTGACACCATTGAACAGTCTTTACGGCTTTGAGTTCGAAATGCCTACAAACTTGAAAAAAAAGCCCGTCCCTTTATATAATACCGAAGACTATCCGCAACAGCTGCGATTTCAAATACAGAAATCGCATGAAATAGCTAGAAAAAATTTGGACAATGCTAAGCTTATGTCTAAAAAGTTTTACGATCGGCATGTTAACTCCGCATCATTTGCTCCAGGGCAAAAGGTATTATTGAAAAACCCGGCCCGTAAAAACAAGTTTTCTTCAATTTGGTTGGGACCATATGAGGTGTTGTCTGTCGGCGGAGAGGTGAATACCCACATAAGAGTAGGAAAACATACAAAAAGAGTTCATAACAACCAACTGAAATTATTCCACTCATAAGCACTTATTAACCTTAACTTTAATGTTTTCAGGCTTCACGGACGCTAAGACCTTTTGGAAAATATATATATATATGTATTTCTTGATTGAATAAATAATCACATACGTTTATACTTTCAGATATCCCAGAGGCTTAACACAAAAAATTAAAAATAAAATTTTCTTATTTGGTAGTTTTCTTATCTACACATAAAACTCCCAACGGACTTATAACTTAGAACTAACATTATCAGTTATTTGGCTTGTAAACGGAGTAATGTACACATTAATACTTTTTCAAAATATTACAAAAATGTTAGTTTTAAGTAAAATAGACTACGGATTATGCATATGTGGACAATGGCCGAAATCAACACTAAACATCATCAAACCTGTCTACCACCAAGCAGCTCGGAAAAGCATAAACGCATTTCCCACTTCACCTATCAAAAATATCCTTGTTGAAGCAGGACTCCCAAGCATCGAGGAACGAAGAGATTCGGCAACATTAAAACTCTTTGCCAAACTCATGTTCTCTAGAAACTCCATCATAGATACCGATATCAATAGAGCAAAACAACACAAACTTGCAAAGAGAATACCATCCGCAATCGCTACCGTGATTGACAAAGCAAAGATAATCAATCTTTCACTAACGCGACACCAGTATGCCACTCCACGACACCCTCCATGGAATCTCAATCCCAATTCCTTGATACTGACCTTAGCCGAATATAGGAAAATAAATACAAGGAATACAACCTATCGCCAACTATTCGCAAGCGTCTCATCGGAAAAAAAAAATCTGAAGGGTGGAATGTTGTACTCACGGACGGATCAAAGACCACGACAAATACATCGTATGCTGTAGCTCTCGAAAACGGTACGATCGCCTCCACTCTCCCAAACATTGCTTCAATATTTACAGCAGAAGCTTTCGCAATTCTTCAAGCTACGAAAACGGTAGCTAATAAGCCAGGCAAACATATTATATGCTCCCATAGTATCTCCGTACTAAACGCGATAAAAAAAAAATCCAAACAACAATAATGAGCTTATGTCAGAAATCCGACACCAACTTACAAAATCACCAAACAGCATTAAACTGATGTGGACTCCTGGTCACGTTGGGATTGACGGTAATGAAAATGCAGACCTTGCTGCAAACCTCGCCAACAACGCTCCAGTATTTCTATTTGATACATACACAAAACTGGATGTTATAAAATATATACAGAAAGTAACAACATCAAATTTAAAGCATGACTGGAGTCTTTACCACCATCACTACAAAAAGGCAACCCCCCGAAAGACTCCAACTACGTTATCCCATAAATACTCCTAAGCTAAAAATTTCAAACTTCGTTCGCCTCAGACTTGGTCACACTGCTGCTTCACACGAACATCTTCTCACAAAAAACAGTCCACCAACTTGCAATTATTGTAATGTCATCTTAGATTTAATACATATATTTGAAAATTGTTCTGTACTAACTCCTATATTTAAAAACTTATCGAAAAACAAACCTATTTATAAGTAAAACCAGTAAATTGAATAAAAAAAAAAAAAAAATTTTGTCTTATAAATTTCGGAAGAAAATTTAAATAGTGTAAAAATTTCATTATGTAACTTCGAATTAGATTAAATAGTAACTAAGCAATATAAAAATAAATTTAGAATTGGTTTAAGGTAATATAGAAATTTGGAATTAGATTTAGGTAATATTTTAATGAAATGTGTTTTAAGACTTGAAATTAAAAATATATACATAATCAGCCGTATTTATAATCGCATAATAAACTCCGAACAACTTTAAAACACGCTTATTCATTGAATAAAACAAAAATCGTATTTATAATCATTTTTCGTCATTGAATAAGGGCTGAATAGCTTAAACGCCAATATGCGTGTTTTAAGCGTGTTTTAGCGCATAAATGTCATTTGATTTTGAGTATTGAGTTGTCATTCAGTGGTTTATTTACAACTTTGAGACTTTTAAAAATAACTAAAATGAAAATATACATAATTTGGATGTAGTAAATGTGTTTTCAATTGAAAGAAATATGCTGTGTTTTCCTTTTCTGTAAATTGGTTTCTTACAAGTTTTCCAGCTGGGAAGCGTTTTTGATTTTCCCTTTTTGGGCAAAACAACAAGAAATTAAAGCCAAAGAATTGTATTTGTGTAAAGCTAAAGAAATAAAAGGAACAAATCGCACCTCCGGTGGAATAACGACGTAAATGCAATCTTCTTAAATGTTGAGGAATCACGTTTAAAGTTTTCTTGCAACAACGTCGCAAAGTGCAGTTATGTCATTGTTGTACTAAGATATACACTCTTTTTTTTCTGACCTTTCGTACGTTACGCGCGCAATTGACTATTGCGACTTTATTGCTCCGAAAAGTTTTATAGATACGCGCGCAATTGACTATTGCGACATTATTGCTCCGAAAAGTTTTATAGATTTATCTTTGGTGTCAAAAAAAAAATTGCCTCTTTTGGGCCCTAGCAAAGATACAATCACGCCGATTTTACCACGTATAAAACTTTTAATTTGGGACATTATGTCGTTCTTAACTCAATTTCAGAAAAAATTGCAATTGCGTCGATATTCCACCGGAGGTGCGAAATGTTCTTCCGGTGTTTGCTTTCGAGCAAATTGAAAAGGCAGTAGACATCGAATGATCGAATGTTCCATAGCTAGGAAAATATAAACAAAAACTAATTTCTGTTGTCAGTTCAACCATTGAGAAACAAAAATAGAGAGTTTTTTTATGATTTTGACATAAGGGATGAATAACTATAATGGGTGATGAAAAAGATTATAAATAAGGATTTTTTATTCACTGAATAAAGTCTTAATAGGTTCTTATTCACTGCATAACTATTATGCGTTTTAAGCGTGTAATAGCAAAATCTAATAAATACGGCTGAATATATATAAATTTAGAAGTTCGTTGGGAGATATTCCAAATTACAAAGAATTATAAATAGCAATTAGTGTATTCTAAATTATGAATTAAAAATATTTAAATTTCAAAAGTTTTGATTTAGATTTAAGTAATTATTTACCTATTTTGTAATTATTATTAGACATAATATTATTATACTATTATATATTATATTATATATTATAGATACTATTATATAGACATAATACCTATTTTTGTAATAAAAGAAAGTCGATTATCGATTGTCATTCGGCTGGTCGCGAACTTTTCCCAGGTAGGGAGGGATGTTATGCTTTAATTTCCCACACCTTCAGAGGAAGTCGTCGTGCGTTGAACTCAATGCAATTTGAGTTGACTCGTTGCACATCGATTGCCCAATGCCTTGCATTGGGTAAAACGTGTATGCATTCTAGTCACCAAATTGTGCTGAGTTTTCAAACGCATCGGCTATCCAATGTTGAACTTGGAGTTCGCGATCGGTTCTATGACACGATAAGTCGAGTTGTAGTTTAACCATTCAAGTGCGCGGTTGTTTGTTTCATTATTTACATTTTCAATATAACAGGAGACCAATACATATTGTCGAAGAAGAACTTAGTGTTCTTCGGCAAGGCAAGATGTCTGTTATAGACTTTTATAATGCGGTTAACAGAAAGTTAACCTTGCTAATAAATAAAACAATAATGACGCACGGGACAAACAATTCAATAACGCGAGAACTGAACACGAAAAGCAGAACATATGCTCTGCGCGTGTTTATAACGGGGTTAAATCCTCCGTTATCAAACGTCATTCACTCTATGTCCCCGGTGGATCTACCCAACGCTTTGGCAAAAGCCCAGGAGTTGGAATCCAATGAGCAAAGAGCTCTATTTACGGAAATATTCTATTCATATAGAAACAATAATAAAAACAAAACTAATAATAATAATGATATAAATAATATTCCCCAAAATAAAAAAAATAACCATAGCAATACCCTTAGATATCCCAAGCGGGAACCAAACTCAAGACAAATTCACTCTGGTTTTAACCAAAAACCAGAAGCAATGGAAGTTGATCCTTCTACTCAAATGCAAACAAAATGGGGGCAAACAAATTTTAACCAGTCGCAAAATCTAAGACATAATCAAAACAATTTTGGGGTTAACCCGAACCAGTTCCAGTCGGAACAAAGGAAAACTTTCCAAAAACGAAATAAAAATAGTATTCAGTCAAATCAACCCCAACCAAAAACTCAAAGAATAAATAATATTAGTGAAAATCATTTTTTAGAAGATTGGGGGCAGTCGGACTGCCCTACCTATACAAGGTCGACAGAGAAACAAATAGAGAATTAAAAATTTTAATTGATTCTGGGGCCACCGCATGTTATATTAAAACAGGTGTGTTTCCCAATAAAAAAGAACTGACCAATTATAAGAGGGTTAAGACTGTCAACGGATTTTCCATAATAAAATATTACCATAATTGTCAAATCTTTGGTATAGACCAAATTTTTTACGAGATCGATAATCTAGAATCCGATCTCTTGATAGGATTTAACTTATTGAAAAAAATTAATGCTATTATAAACCTAAAAGATGGGTTTTTAGAATATGCCAATAAAAAAGAAAAAATATTCGACTGTAAAAGTATCGCCTCAAAAAAGGGGGTATATATCAATCAAAATAATAAAAATACCGCCTTGGAAAGGAAAATTTCTAATAAAGAAATAAATAATAAAAATACCGCCTTGGAAAGGAAAATTTCTAATAAAGAAATAAATAATAAAAATACCGCCTTGGAAAGGAAAATTTCTAATAAAGAAATATATAATAAAAATACCACCTTGGAAAGGAAAATTTCTAATAGAGAAATAAAAAATAAAAATACCGCCTCGGAAAGGAATAATAAAAAAAATGAAACAGCCACCTTGGAAAGGAACTCAACTCATCCTAACTAATATTATAAATGTGAAAGTCCCTCTGTCTGTCCGGCTTTCTATGTTACCATCTCCCGCCCAAACTACTGAACCGATTTAAATAAAATTTGATACAGAGATAGTCTAAAACTTGAGGAAGGACATAGGCTATATATTTTATCCCTAAATTCCCACGGGAACGGGAACGTATACGGGAATTTAGAAACTGCAACACCGATTTCAAAAATTTTTCCACCGTTAGAATGCTACACTATCCCTGAGTAACATAAACTTTAATTCATCCACATATTCCTACGGGAACGGGCGTCCTTACTAATATAATAAGTGTGAAAGTAGCTCAGTCTGTCCGTCGTTCTATGTTACCATCTTCCGCCCAAACTAATAAACCGATTTAAATGAAATTTTGTACAAAGGTTGTTCTGAACTTAAGGACGGACATAGGCTTTAATTCATTCGAATATTCCCACGGGAACCGGTCCTCACTATTATAATAAATGCAAAAGTAGCTCTGTCTGTTCACCTTTCTATGTTACCATCTCCCGCTCAAACTAATGAACAGATTAAAATGAATTTTTGTACAAAGATTGTTCAGAACCTGAGGAAGGACATAGGCTATATATTTTATCCCTAAATTTTCACGGGAACGGGAACGTATACGAGAATTTAGAAACTACAACACCGATTTCAAAATTTTTTCCACCGTTAGAATGCTACACTATCCCTGAGTAACATAATATATCTTCTTCTTAATATATATAAATTACGTGTCACAATGTTTGTCCGCGATGGACTTCTAAACTACTTAACCGATTTTAATCAAATTTGGACACCGTGTGCAGTTTGATCCAACTTGGAAGATAGGATAGCTTACATCTCAAGCCGCAATACCAGATGATGCAACTGCAAAATTGCATTGGCAGTTGCATCATCTGGTATTGCGGCTACTTTGCTAGATGGTGGGCGAACGGCACATTCAACATTCAAGCTGCCATTGAACATTCATAATAAGCCAAATGCAGTATGTAACATAAAAAAGAATAGTGGGTTAGCTGCAGTGTTGCGGAAGAGCTCAATTATAATTTGGGATGAGTGCATAGAACTATGCAAGATTTAAACGGTAATGATAAAATTTTCGGTGGTGCTCTCTTACTTTTGTCTGGTGATTTCCGCCAGACCTTACCAGTTATGCCTTGCTCTACTTTCGCGGATTAGATTAATGCATGTTTAAAACAATCATTCTTATGGCGAAGTGTTGAAATACTTAGATTGACCATAAACATGCGCGTGAGATTGCAAAATGATCCATCAGCACAAATATTTTCCGAACAGTTACTAGATGTTGGGAACGGTGAAGTAGAACTGCAACCAAATACTCAATGCATTAAACTGCCAGACAATTTCTGCACTGTTCTTCAGGAAAAAAATGAATTGATTCAGAGTATTTTTCCGGATATACAGAGTAATTACCTGAATCATAACTGGCTCAGTCACCGGGCTATTTCGGCAGCTAAAAATGTAGATGTTGATGAAATTAACTTCCAGATACAGCAGTTGTTACCAGGCGATCTGATATATTTTAAATCAATCGATACTGTTGTTAATGAAAATGATAGTGCAAATTTTCCAGTTGAATTTTTAAATTCACTAGATATACCCGGAATGCCACCACATAATCTTCGATTAAAGATGGGTTCAACTATTATTCTCCTGCGTAATTTAAATCCACATCAATTATGCAACGGTACACGTTTGGTCATTAAAAAGATAACCGGAAATATTCTGGAAGCAATCATTTTAACTGGAAAGTTTAAACGAAAAGTGGTCCTGTTGCCACGTATTCCAATGATACCGTCAGATTCTACCATACCCTTCAGAAGGTTACAGTTTCCAATTCGTTTGGCTTTTGCCATGACTATAAATAAGTCTCAAGGCCAAACAATGTCCATTTGTGGATTAGATTTGGAAAATCCATGTTTTTCTCATGGGCAGCTATATGTTGCATGTTCACGTGTAGGAACGCCGGTCGTCGAACCTATTTGTCTTAGCAAAAGACAGATTAACCAAAAATATTGTGCACCGATTAGTGCTAAATTAAATTGAAATTAAAAGTATTTTTAAAGAAGATTTTGAACTATCCGCCCTACCAACCTCATTTATAATTTCAATTATCACATGTTATTTATGTAAAATACTCATTTGTTACAAACTTGAATAAAAATAATAAACAATTTAAATTTAATTCTTTTGTTGTGATTATTGCTTTATATCAACTGTACGAAAATTGTGATCAATTGTGTTCAAAGTCCTTCCCCTTCAAATCCCAAACCAGTAAATTTTTATACCAGCTTTAACGTTTCCGTCTTCTTTCATAAATAATAATTTCATTTTAGTAAGGGGTAACGGTAGTAGAGAATCAGTAATGAAGGTCCCCATGATTTTTTTTTACAAATAGCATCTATGTAAAAAAGCATTGTGGTTCCCAGGTCTGATGTTCTCTTACCATTCCCATTATAACAACATCAACATCATATGAAAAAAACGCTAGCCACAGCAACGCGTGGACCCGGCCTAGCTAGTATAGAATATGAAAACAATTTTAGAATTAAAAAATATCTAGAATCAGTTGCCGATGCAACTTGTCATTCAACTTTTAGTGTATTCTCCGAAGAGGAACACAGAAATAATTTTATAGAAAACCCTGAATTATGTGAGGAAAATATATCTCAATTAAGAGAATTTGTTATTAACACTATACAAAAAAGCCACTCCAATATAAACACAAGTTTACCTTTTCGAACTGACGTTCGTGCAAAAATTCGTATTGAAATAGATACTCCTATATGGAGCCGGCAATATCCTTACCCTCATTCTTGCAATGATTTCGTAAACGACGAAATAGAGAGATTACTTAAAGAAGGGATAATAAGGAAAAGTGTAGGACCTTACAATTCTCCCATTTGGATAGTTAACAAAAAAGGTTTTAATCCAGACGGAACTCGAAAAATGCGAATGGTAGTAGATTACAAAAAAATAAATAATCATACCATAGAAGACACTTACCCCATACCAGAAACAAGTATCATATTGTCAAATTTAGGTAGGTCGAAATACTTCTCAACAATAGACTTAGAATCCGGTTTCCACCAAATTCTGATGGATCCAAACGACATTGAGAAAACTGCATTCTCAATAAACAACGGGAAATATGAATTCCTACGTTTACCTTTCGGGTTAAAGAATGCTCCTCGAATATTTCAAAGAGCAATGGATGATATACTCAGAAATTACATCGGTAAAATATGTCACGTCTATATGGACGACATAATTGTTTTTTCTGAAGATTTAGATACACACCTTGAAAACTTAAAAACTGTCATCAACATACTTAAAAAAGCACATATGAAAATATCGCTTGAAAAATCCAGATTTTTCGAAACAGAAATTGAATTTTTAGGCTACATTGTAGCGCATAACATCGTCAAGACTGACCCCAAAAAGGTCGAAGTGATTGAAAATTATCCAATTCCTACAAACTTACGCGAACTAAGAGGATTCCTAGGTGTCACAGGATATTATAGGAAATTCGTGGAAAACTACGCATTTATAGCGAAACCACTTACTAAACTTCTATCAGGAGAAAATGGTAGGACATCAAAACATATGTCAAAAAAAGTAAAAATAAATTTTAATGAATCTGAAATAGACTCATTCAATAATCTTAAAAAAGCTTTATCAAACCATATACAATTAGTTCAACCTGATTATAAAAAACAATTTACCTTAACCACAGACGCGTCCAATATAGCAATTGGCGCTGTACTGTCTCAAGAAGGCAACCCAATAACCTTCATTTCAAAAACGCTTAATTCAACCGAACGCAATTACGCAACAAATGAAAAAGAGCTTTACGCTATAGTGTGGGCACTAAAAAACTTGAGAAACTACCTTTATGGGGTTTCCAACTTGTTGATTATGACGGATCATCAGCCCCTATCATTTGCAGTATCGCCAAATAACCCCAATGCCAAAATGAAAAGGTGGCATGCCTTTATTGAAGAATTCTCACCTAAAATACAATATAAGCCCGGTACAACTAATAAAGTGGCCGACGCATTATCAAGAATAACACTACATAATATTTCTGATGTAGACTCTGAATTCGAGACAGAATCTGTTGATCTTGACGAAGTAGAAGAAAATGAAGTAGATATAGCAAGTACAATGCATTCTGCTGAGAGTCTAGACACTATCACAATTCCTGAAACAAAGAAACCCTTGAACCAGTTCAAGCAACAAATACTTATTCTTCATAAAGGATTTTCAACTATCCATGAGGCAATACATGTTTTTGGAAACACAAGACACCTCATAGAATTCGATAACGTAGACAATTTATTAATTATTCTTAAAGAATACTTAAAACCAAATCTTGTTACAGCAATCCACTGTACACCTGAAGATCTTTACCACATGAAAGAATCTCTCCTAAAAACATTTAACATTAAATTTTTCTACACCCGACATTTTGTCACAGATATTACAAATAAGGATGACCAGGCCATGATCATCGAACAAACGCATAATCGGGCACACCGAAACTATAAGGAAAATATTAAACAGACTAACAAATTTTATTATTGGCCAAACATGGTTAAGCAATTCAAAGAATATTCGAGAAATTGCGAAATTTGTAATAAACACAAATATGATAGACACCCCAAAAAAATTCCTATCGGCCATGCACCTACCAGTGAAGGAGAAAACCTACATATTGATATTTTTTACGCACAAAAACTGAAATTTTTGACGTGTATCGACGCGTACTCAAAATACTTAACTGTAAGACTTTTAGATGATAAATCTGATATTGAAGGAAAAGTCCTAGAACTTCTCCAAATGTTTCCATTTGCTAAGCACATCACACTAGACAATGAGCCCAGTTTTACGTCTGCTCAATTTAAATCATTTATGATGAGACAAAATATTGAAATATTTTATTGTGACCCTCGGCATAGCACCACTAACGGTCAAGTAGAACGCGTTCACTCTACTTTAATCGAAATTGCACGATGTATCAAGTTTAAATTAATTAGTGATTTAGAAATAATTCTAAGGGCAACTCAAGAATACAATAGATCAATTCATTCTTCAACTGACCTTAAGCCGGTCGATGTATTATTTAACAAAATACATCATAATCATTTACCGGATAAATTATTTACTGTACAAAATAATATGCTTAGAACACATAACCAAAACAGAGTGCAAAAATCCTACCAACCAGGTGAAAAAATATTTGAAAAGAATTTTGGTGAAAGGAATAAATTAAAACACCGATATAAGAAACAAATCGTTCAACAAGATAATAAAAGAAATGTTGTTATAAATAGTAGGGAAAGAAAGGTTCATAAGGACAACATTAAATAATTTTAAGCGCATTATAGGCAACATAATCTTTCAGTAAACTAAAAAACTCCAATATTCAGTTTTTACAACGGTCCCCATGCTTTTATTACATAAACCATTTAATAAAAGAAAAATTTCTCTCAATTTTTTTTCTGTATTTCACAAAGCTTTTCCAAAAAACAGAGAGAAATAAAAAGAAGCTCTGAACGCAGAATCTATAAATAGAATAACAATTTTCAATATTTTTTTACAGAAAAATATTACTACATGCCATTCTTGTACAATGGTTTAGTACATCGGCAGAAATAATAGGATACACCCATGATGACTACGTACTTATAAAAAATGACAATGCCCTTGTTTACGAAGACTTCGGCGAAATTTTTCATGTTTTTAACATTTCATACTATGAAAACATATTAACAGAAGAGAAAGAAAAATTTCTCTCAAATAAAAAGAAAGTTTATTACACTCATGAGGAA
Source organism: Melanostoma scalare (assembly GCA_949752695.1). Taxonomy (NCBI): domain Eukaryota; kingdom Metazoa; phylum Arthropoda; class Insecta; order Diptera; family Syrphidae; genus Melanostoma; species Melanostoma scalare. Next base: position 121,589,593 of record OX456985.1, read on the forward strand.
CACCTCGAGCTCGAATCAGAGCTCTCATTAATCGAATCAGTAATGCTTCAATTAAAAATAAATAAAGTAAAAAGAGGCATAAACGAGTTGGGAACGCTATGGAAATGGATAGCGGGTACTCCCGACCATGACGATTTCATAAGGATATCAAATAAAGTAAATGACTTAATAGAAAACAATAATATTCAAATGGTAACAAACACTGAAATTTTTAAAGAAATTAAAACACTTTCAAGCCTCATCAATGACATAATAGGTGCAAAATCATCTGTCGAAAAAATCATAAGAAAGCAAAGATTACGGCTCGCAGCCAGAGATCTTCAAATCGTTCTGGACACTATTGTCCTTGCCAAAGCAAACATCCTAAATACCAATTTTCTACATATTAAGGAATTGAAAGACATAATTCGTCATGAACACAAATCAGTAACATTAACCGATTTACTGGACGTTTCCAGGCTCAAACTTTTACAAAGAAAAGATTTAATAATTTTGTACATAAGTTATCCCATCATTTTGAATGAATGTTCACTGTATGAAGCCAGAGCCATCGCGCATAGCGATGGAAAATTGTTAATAGATGATAAGATTTTAAAATGTAATGATACATACTTTAACTCAAACAATTGTAAAAATGAATTAAACAATAATTTTTGTAAATTAAATCTGAATAGAACTTGTTTTACCGATATCTTAAATAAAATTAAGACTAATTGTACAAAAATCAAAGAAAACAACAAAAATATAGAAGTAATTAAAGATGGAGCTATAATTATTTCAGGAAAAAATATTGTAGATAAAAAAGTTTTGAATGGCACCTTTTTAATAATTTTTGAAACAAACGTAACTATTAATAATGAATGTTACGACAATCCTACCGGAAAGATTATAGAATTTATAAAAAACTATCATTTTAAAGATTACGAAGTAATTGAGTATATTTCATCAAATGATGATGAGTTTAAATTTAGAAATATTAATTTTATAAATAAACTTTTTACACAATTTACCAATAGTTCAAAAACAAATAAAACAACAATTTTGTGTACCTTTATATTACTAACATTTGCCATATATAAAATATATACTTTGTACGGGCGACGGAAGCATGAAAACACTCTAAAAAAACAGGAAGAAATACTTTCTGCAATGTCTGATAAAATTCGAATTTTACAAATTCAGCGGAATCGGGACGATTCAGTTTAACAGGGGGGAAAGTTATACCACCCACTATACATTCAGTTCATTAATCAATTCCTAAGTAACAAATCCATAACTTCCTTTTTAAATTCTTTTTATCTAAAAGATACTTTGTTGCAATAGCAACAATCAATTTCCTGCAACACAGAATGCATTTCAGCATTATGTGATCAAAAGAATACTTCGTTGCTGAGACAACACTTTTATTCTTTCTTTGTTGCAGATGCAACCAAACACCAAATGCAATCAAGCATAAATGAATCATAATTGCGTAGGCGAGTTGATTGCTTCCCGAACTCATTTCAAAATTAAAATTCATATGTGAAGTCAGTCTTCCACCGGCTCACGAGTAAAGAGCACTGTCGAATAAATACAATATAAATAATAAGTTGAAAAAATACAATAAAAAGATTTTTTTTAAACTAAAAGTATTCGAAGTGTTTAACTTGCACACCATCGTCGGAGTATTAGCCAACCCAAGGTCAAGAGAAAGTAAACAAACGTAAGCTTACAAAAAAAAAAGCATTCTGGTGAGTCCAATTTATTTTTCTTTAGTTTGAAGTTCATTATCTTAAATCTATTGAACGAAGAATATTTACGAGTTGAAAATTTGAGCAATCTTTTCGTTTACGGTCAACAATAACAAAAGAAAGAATAAGTACTCAAGAGAGAGTTTTGATATATTAAATGCACAGTGTAGTTTAATTTAATTAATTGAAAAGTAAAAGAGAAATAGAAAATAAAGAGTGAGTGTTTAAGAGAAAGAAACAAAAAAAAAACAAGATAAGAAGATTCAAAAATCAAAAAACTATAAATTAAAGAGACACTTCAACTTAAGTTCATGCACCTATATAATTGACATGAAACATTAAAGTGCATTGAAAGAATACGAAATTATACGCGATAATATCGTAGAAGACCACAGAGGGCGTTGAATAAACAAGAATGTTAGTTTTAAGAGAGGAATAATCGGTATCAAATAAAACAAAGTTGAAATTTTAGAATGGAAAATATGGTTTCTGTTTTCGGCGAGTATACAATTATGACGTTTTTAAGTGAAATGAGTAATTAAAGTATTTTTGTGGTGCTGGAAGGGGGCGTGTAATGAGAGAGTATGTTCGACGGATAGCGGGTGAATCTTATTAGGTCATACCAGCTATAAAATAGGGGCTAGTGTCATAAGATGATTTTGCGAGACGTTAGCCAAGGATGGTTTGAGTTCATCGAACTCAACTGAGGGTGGGTAACGCAAAGGAAACTGATATCATCTCATAGTTTCCAAACGTTATCATTCAGAATAACTAGACAATTTTTAACAAGGTTTCGGTTGTGGTTTTAGTGAGTGTGTATGTTTTTTTTCAGAAATCAGGCATGTAAAATTTAACGGGTCCGGCATAGTAGTGCAAGATCCTACGCCTCCGTCGAGCTAGTGTCGCGCGATCGCAAGCATGCCTGCCGCACTTCCCTTCCCGTACAACCTAGTCTACGTCCTTTTGAACCTAAAGGGGTTCCTGTTCCTTTTTGTGATTTAGTGGGAAACATATCCGTGCGTATCGTAGATTAGGGTCAACATATACCGTTACAACTCACAAAGGAGCATTGGTTACTTTTTTTTGTACTTTTTTTCAGTCCGTATATACATCCACCACTGGCCCTTCCATAAATCGATGTTCTCGATGCTAAGATCCAGTGCAATTCATAATCCTCAAAGAGAATGGCATATGTTTCTTCGATTTCTTCGATAAAGGTTTCGAACAAGAAAAATATATCAAACTGCTTAATTAATTCAAAAAACTCTCTATGTTCTATTTTACTACGTAATCCTGCAATATTATACGAAATAATTTTTAAACTGCTGTAACTATAATTTATTTCATTAATTTTATTTTCTAAGCGGTTATTAATTTCTACGTTATTTAAAAGGCTGATGGCTTCATTGTTAAAAGTTGTGTTTTTGAACGCTTTCCACAGTTTGGGATCCTCTGAGGCCTGATGATGAAGTTGAACTGTCACCCATTATCTTGTGGGTCTCTTGTTACCACGAGACACACAATAATGAAATAAACGTCACTTTTGTTGGTACACAAACTGTGCACTTTGCACACTTGTTTATTTATGTGAACACTAACACTAACTTAATGACAAATTAAAAGATAAATAAACTAACTGACTGATAAACTATTTTACATGGATAAGTAAGAATATATATATATATATGTACATGTTGTGAGTCAGAAAAACTATTACTGTTGAAGGTGTTGCTATGAGGACTGTTGGAAGTAAACTGCCCGGCGTCTAATTTGAATTGCAACGAATTTATTATTTACTGCGCAGTTGGATTTGTTTGCAGTTGCAGCTATGAGGGCGAAGGGTGCAAACCTATTCGTCCTTCCAGTAGTTTTGTTGTCGTCTATTCTCCTCTGTGGAAATAGTTCCGAGGTTTGAGGAAGAATAGACAACGCAGTTTGAGGAGGTTCGCTAAGATTCGCCACAGCTACTCCCCCTGAACTTTGCGGTGGAAGGCGGAAAGTCACTCGTCTTATCGTATTTGGTTGTGTTACCGGCTGTGATTTTGTTTTGTGAAATTTTTTTGTAGTGGCTTGTTGTTGTGGCGAATTATTTTGGGCTATGGTCTGTTGTATTGGTGTTTCGTGTTGTGAAAAAGTTTGTTGGCTGAATCTGGACGTCTGCTGTGGTTGAGCATCGAAACCGGAATATCGTGAGGTTGAAATGTGATTATGTTCCTGTAGTCGTGTTTTACGCACATTTTCGTTTTTAGTTAGAGGTGTAGTTTTATTGGTTTTGATTCCTGGTGCTTCTGTTGAAATTGTGGATGGTTGTTGATGGGATCTGTTGTTTAGATGTTGTTGTTGAACTCGACTGTGAAGTTTTGTTGTGATGATGTGCTAGCTTGATGAGCACAGGTATCATCGTTCTTATTGATTTATGCCGGCGTAGATATCGTATTTCTGCGTGAGAATGCATCTGCCACAATGTTGCTTTCTCCATTCACGTGGACTATGTCCGTTGTAAACTGAGAAATATTGAGCTGCCAAAGTTTTTTGTCCGATGCGTTGTAGGTGAACGCATGTGTGAGTGGTCTCTGGTCCGTGTATGGTGATGTCCGTTTGGTACCATATGTGCCGATGTGTGATGTATGGGCGAGCATATAGTACCAGTTTGGACTATGGTTGACCGTTACGGAGTGATGAGGCCGGAAGGATGGACATGTGGGCGCCGGAGTCAATCAAGAACTTGTTGAAACAGTTTGGCAGTTTACTTCGGCTTGAGTTTTCTCTCAGTGTCTGTAGCTGGACGAGACTGACTGAGATTTGCGCCAGTGCTGATTCTGGGCTGGATTTGATCAGCCCTGCTGGCGAGGCTGGTGAGACTCAAGTCCTCCGACATGGCGAGAAATGGATGCAGATGGATTTAAAAAAAAAAAAAATTAGCGTGTGTGTGAGTGCGCGTGTTTGTGCGTGGCGCGTGTTTGTGCGGGGCGCGTGTTTGTGCGCGTGTGCGAGTGCGTGCGTGTGATTTTTATGTGCAAATCACATCACGTCGGGGTCACCAATTTGTGGGTCTCTTGTTACCACGAGACACACAATAATGAAATAAACGTCACTTTTGTTGGTACACAAACTGTGCACTTTGCACACTTGTTGATTTATGTGAACACTAACACTAACTTAATGACAAATTAAAAGATAAATAAACTAACTGACTGATAAACTATTTTACATGGATAAGTAAGAATATATATATATATATGTACATGTTGTGAGTTAGAAAAACTATTACTGTTGAAGGTGTTGCTGTGAGGACTGTTGGAAGTAAACTGCCCGGCGTCTAATTTGAATTGCAACGAATTTATTATTTACTGCGCAGTTGGATTTGTTTGCAGTTGCAGCTATGAGGGCGAAGGGTGCAAACCTATTCGTCCTTCCAGTAGTTTTGTTGTCGTCTATTCTCCTCTGTGGAAATAGTTCCGAGGTTTGAGGAAGAATAGACAACGCAGTTTGAGGAGGTTCGCTAAGATTCGCCACAATCTCCTGTAGAAACTTCATTCCATTGTCATCTTCGCAAGAAAGTTCGTTGTTGACATCTAGATGGAATGCATAATTGCTGACTGTGTTTTTTCGCCTCTAATTTGAGTTTTTATGTTGTTGTCCTTCGTCAGAATTTGTTTGCGGAAATTATTTAAAATTCTCCTCTTTTCAGTTTTCGCTCTTTCTGAAACTGTTTGGCCTGTTTTTGCTGGGAGATGCATTATTACATTTTTCTCACATTCTTTTTTTGCTAACCGTATGACCTGCTGCTCAAGGTTATTGCATTTTTTTTCCATTACATGGAGTTTGTTTTGCAATACCGTGTTGCTTTGCTTTAGATCTTGTATTTCCGAGCAAATGCCATCTAAATCTAAATTTTGTTGCCATGTTTTTGAGTTTTTCATCGAGGAGCGAAGAAAGATAATTAATGGACATGCTACCTACGACCACTTCGTTTTTTGTTGCCATTTTTTCGTGAGGAAATATAGGGGAGGTGGCAGACAGTTTTCTTTTAGTAGGTGCAGCACTGTCAGTTATTTTATTTTTGGGGTTGCTTGACATTGGTGGTGACCTTTGTACTGACATACTTTATGATTTTTTTCAGTTTATAATTTTATGTCTTTCGAGTTCAAAAATGGTTCTATTGACTCACCTCGACTATTAGCTTCAGTGGTTGATCAATCTGATCGTTTTGCCTGCACTTTCAACAATTTTTTAAGGGATTTTCCAACAATTTTTTTACTTTTTCTGGGACAATGAAAAAAAAGCACAACTTTTTTACACTCACTCTCTCTCTTTCCTCAATACAGATCTGTATTTTGTAGAATACAAATATGTATTGGTAAATCCACATAACGCATGGTGGGGAGAGTACGATAACTTTGGCGACAAAAAATAATAACGGTTTCTGATAGAGGGGTTCAATACAAGCATTTTTTACTATGGAAGGGGGGGGGTCTATCTCCCCCCGTTTAGGCGGTAGGGGCAATTTTATAAAAATTGACTTAAAACCTAAAAAAAAATATTGTAAGATAACGGGAAAAGTTACAGATATTAATTATATCATTTATGAAAGCCAAAAATCTGCACTTTATAATAAATTTTAAATAAAGTGGTTTCAATTTATAGTTTTTGAAATAACTGACTTCAAAGTCAAAATTTACGAAAAAAAAATTTAAGAAATCACTTTGAGTATTATGTTTGTCGTGATTACAAATGCCAATAAAAAAAATTTTTATGTAGCTAGTTGCTTTAATAAATTTTATATCAAACGCTGCAAACAACTTTTTTCTATGTCTTATAGTTTTTGAGATAATTGAAAAATAGTAAAACTATATTTCTTCTTTAAAATCAAAAAATTTTCTAATTTTAAAAGAAACTTTTCATATAAAAAAGTTGCACCCCAAAGCTTATGAGGAGCAACCCGCTGCATGCATCTCACTGCTTGCATCGTAAGTCTCATGTATAATTTTGTGATTTTAATACAGTTTATTCGGTTATTTAGTGTTTCTTTTTTCTATACGCACAACGTATCTACTTTCAGCATAAATTTTAATGATAAGTTCATCTTTGTGAGTCGAGTAAGGCAATTCATTTAGCGTAACCCAGAATGCACCACGAGGAGGTAGAATTGCATAGCATTCCGCGTCCCAGTAAGTCAGTTATTAAGTAAGTCAGATTTTAAGTAAGTCATTGTTGTATCCATAAGTATAAGAAACATACATCCCTGTTTATCTTATGTCATATCATAAATATAATTGTTACCAACTCATATCCGGTATGGTGAATTCAACCAGGTATAATTTAGGTTAAGAATTAGAATTAAGTTAGTCGTAATAAAGAGTGCAAAGTACAAAGATGAACGCGTGTTATTCTACTTAAACATAAAAGATTAGAAATACAATAAATGGCGACGAGGATAAACGAAATAAGAAGAATAAAGTAATAAATATAAATTTTAAAATACTACACAACACAAATTTTAAGTAAAATAGTTTACGATTCAAGAAATAAACTTCGATTAGTATTCATTCACTTTGTGCCTGTCCAGACGGGTTATGCTGTTAACGTTATGCTGTTAACACCTAGTGTCCAGACATTCATTCCATTGTATTGAAAAAAGCATAACGTTATGAGCATAACCCGTCTGGACACGCCAAGTGTACTGCTTAGGCAGATAAATCAAATTTCATTTTGCGCATCCAGCCTCTTTCTTCCTCACCCCTTTTGCCAGAAACGACCGATATAACGTTATTGGAATAACACGTGTGGACAGGGACTTTAATTAATTTGAGTTTAAATCATAAGTAAATGGCAAAGGAAATAAAACCTGCGATTATAATCTCATACGTAGGAAATATAAGTGAATTCGTCCATGGGGAAGATTTTGACGCCTACAAAGATCAAATGAAATTGCAGAAGAGCGACAAACACCTGTTTTCATAACGCTCGTGGGCTCAGAAGTGTACAAAGTTCTAAAGTCTATGATCGCACCTGTTCTACCAAGCACACAACCTTTCAACGAGCTAATTCGTTTATTGGAGCAACACTACGCTCCTAAGTGCAATAAAAGAGCGGAGCGCTTTAAATTTCAACGGGCTAAACAAGAAGAAGGAGAGTCAATTAGTGATTTTATCATCAAACTTCGAAACCTAGCAGAAACGTGCAAATTTGGCGACTTCATAATGGATTCGGTTGCCGATGCAGGAAAATTAAAAAATCTTGCACTAGAAGATGCACTGACAGATAAATTTATAATTGGACTTCGAAATGAGAGAATTCAACAAGCACTCTTAGTGGATGAAACAGCAACATTCGAAAAAAGTTGCGAAAAAGCTCTGACAATGGAAATGTCTGAAAAAGAACAGAGATCAATGCAACCAGTAGAAAAGTATGTCAACGTGATTAAGCACCGATCATCAAGAAACAGTATTACAATTGTAATATAGATTTAAACACTATTTCAGGGCATAAATTGTCAGTATTGGGAAAAATTGTTGTTGTTGTGGAGTACGCTGGTGTAACAAGGGAGCTGGAGTTGATGGTGGTTTATTGTGTTTATTTTAAGCCATTATTTGGACGAACATGGTTTTCTTCATTATTACCAGATTGGAAATCCAATATTGCAGGTAGTAAATAATTCGTAAACGTGGTAAATATGGTACACAAAGATTCTGTAAGTAAGAAAATAATATCATGTTATCCGAATGTTATATCCAATGACCCAAACCAGATGATTGCTGGATATAAAGCCGACATTCATTTACATGAATGTAAGCCAATCTTTCACAAAGCGTATACGGTTCCATTTCGTTTGAAGGACGCTATGGCTAATGAAATAGACAGATTGGTTAGAGAAAAAGTTTTAATCCCAGTGAAGCATAGCAAATGGGCATCTCCATTGGTATGTGTTCCGAAACCTGATGGAAGTGTTAGGCTTTGCATTGATTGTAAGGTTACAATCAACAAGCATGTGGAAACACAGCATTGTGCTTTTGCAAACATAGAAGATATTTTTGGAAGTCTATCCAATTGTTCAACCTTCTGTGTTTTAGATTTAGCTGGAGCTTACCAACAGTTAGAACTTACTGAAGACTCAAGAGAGCTTCTTACAATAAATACAATGAAAGGTTTATTTCAATATTTGCGCTTAGGCTATGGTGTTGCATGCGCACCAGCAATTTTTCAATCAACTATTGATCAAATTTTATCAGGCATTGAAAACGTAGTTGCATACGTTGATGATATAATTATAGGTGGCCAAACCTTAGAAGATTGCCAAGGAAAATTATATTTGGTTTTAGATAGATTAAATAAACATAAAGTCAAAATAAATCTCCAGAAATGTAAATTTTTACAAACATCAGTGGAGTACTTAGGTCACGTTTTAAGTCATAACACTGTGAAACCTAATGAGAAAAAGGTTGAAGCCATTAAAAATGCGCCTGCTCCGAAAAATTTAAAAGAACTTCAATCCTACTTGGGATTAATTAATTATTACAGGAGGTTTATTCCTAATTTATCATCAGAATTAAAAAACTTGTAAGAATTATTGCAGAAAAAGAATGCCTTTATGTGGACAAAAAAGTGTGATGAGGAGTTTGAAAATTCAAAACAATTAATCCTTAATAATAATGTTTTAACACTTTTTGATCCCCTTAAACCTATAATAGTTTCTACAGATGCAAGTCCCTACGGTGTAGGAGCAGTACTTGCCCACTTGATAGATGGGGTTCAGAAACCCGTTCTGTTCGCTAGTAGCACTTTATCGGATGCTGAAAAAGGGTATTCGCAGCTGCATCGTGAGGCTTTGGCAGTCATGTTTGCAGTAAAAAAGTTTTTAAATATCTCTATGGCAAGGAGTTTCTGATACAGACCGATAACCAAACGTTGAAGGAGATATTCAATCCTAACAAGAGTTCTACAGCAGTTGCAGCGGCTCGTTTACAGAGATGGGCAGTTACACTATCCATGTTTCAATATAAAATAGTTCATCGTCCAGTTAAATACCTAGCTAATGTTGATGCGCTTTCAAGGTTGCCGTTAAGTGAGTCTACAGATATTGAATCTGTTCAAATTAATTCAATTTATTGCCTAGAAAAGGTACCAATAGATTTCAAAAAAGTTGAAATTCAAACAAGGAAAAGTCCTATTCTTAATAAAGTATACAACTTCATTAAAAATGGGTGGCCAAAAGAGGGTGATATCGAATTACAGTCTTATCACAAATTCTGGAATTGTCTTAGCATAGAAAATGGATGTATTTTCTATAATGACCGAGTATTAATTCCAAACGATTTGCAAATGCATGTTTTAAAATTATTGCATGAAAACCATAATGGTATAGTTTTAATGAAAAAGGTAGCTAGGTCTTACTTATGGTGGCCAAGGTTAGATATAGCAATAAAAGACTTTGTTGAATCGTGTAAGAAATGTCAGGCTACTAGAAATGTTCCGAAAGAACTCGTAACAATCAAATGGCCTGATACTGCTTATCCGGTGGCCAGGGTCATTAGACCCAGGAATAGGTGAAGCGCAATAAAAGTCTGGTATTCCATGAAACTCTAGCCTCTCCCATCTCCCTCTTCAAGACCGTTATGCGTTAGCAAATAACATCCTGCTCGAGGTGCCACTGCAACTTGCTTACGCAATAACCGAACATAACGGATCTAGACCAGTAAAGGTCGATAAACAATCCTCAAGCCAGTGGTTGAACAGTGACGCCGAGGGCTGAATGGCTAAGGAGATCTTAGTCGCTAGTTGCGAACTCTGGATACCTAGGCAAATCCAGTTTTAATTATAAGTCCTTTACGTTGGCATAGGGCTCTGCCAATGGTGACCTCCTTTCCCTATTACTCGTGGGTACAAAATTGAAAATCAAAATATAGACTTTAAAGAGAGTGATGCTGCTCCAAGTGCATCCACTCCAATGGAGACAGGTCTTGACGACCTTCCACCTATTGGTTCTTTGGAGGAGGCGAAACTTCTTGACGAGGCTGCCCCTTCAACACACACTGATCAAACGACCAAAACAACACAAAAAGCGCGCGTCAAGCTTAGTGGAGCTGCTCGCAAACGCTTTAAATTCCTTCTTGCTAGCGGCCTTAACGAAGCCGAAGCCAGGGAAAGAGCCAGAACGGCTGTTCCAAAGGGAGAAAAAAGGAATCGTTCTGAATCCTTCTTTAGGGACACAAATCGTGCCTAAATGGCAAAACCTAACATTGCTCACAAGCAGAGGTCTGTTGATGTGCCTTCCACATCAAATCCGCCTCCAAATCAACAAAAAATAGAGCAACAAAATTATAATATAAAGTTACAAAATAGGTATCCTTGCCTCAGACTTCCCGGAAACGCTACTTAACACTGACCAAATGACAGTAGTGCAAGACACCATCTTTGGTCTGATTTGCAGCCAAAAGACAGGGGATATCAGCCCCAAATTCTTTGGCACCAATTTCAGACCAGGATGGCTAGTCTTCAACTGCAAAAATAGGGTCACGGCTGATTGGCTAAAAGGTGAAATACCAAAAATAAAGCCTTGGGAGAATGCCTCACTGAAGGCGGTTGAAGAGGAAGAAATTCCCAAAAACCAAATTCTGGTGGGTCATTTCCCCGTTGGCCCCACCTGCACGAACGAGCAGATTCTCACGGCAATCAAGGTCCAGAATGAGGGTCTCCCCGTTCCTGAATGGAGAATTATAAGAAGAGAGGCCAAAGGTGCAGCCTCCTTTCTTACCTTTTCAGTAGACCACAAATCCGCGGTTCTACCGAAAACCAAAAAAGAAGTCATAGACTTTAGGTTTGGCGATGTTCAACTCCGCCATCCTAAAGTGACTCACAGAACTGGCGCCCCCAAACCCCCACCTAACTCCCCTGTCAAGACAGCATGTACGACTCTGACGACAGGTAATAGTGCTCCACAGCCTTCACCAACGTCAGATCTACAAAACAGGCTGACAGCTCCAATAACCCTAGGTCCTCCCCCCTCAGTTGTTATTGCCACAACTACCTTACCAAAGGAGTCAGCCGTGAGGCCCTCCTCACCAAAAGGTACCTCTGGCAATGCAACAACAACTACCCCCCTCCCTGCTCAACTACCGTTGCCAAACCATCACCAAAAAGCGGTGATGCAACACCAGCTGCAAAAAGCAGCATAGCCAAATTCATGGCTCAAAAATGGGACCCCAGGCTCAAAGGTAAAGCTCGGCAGAGGCTATTAAAAGCACCGGCGAGCTTTACCTCAACCCCAAAATCAAAATGAATTACACCACCCTAAAATTCCTGCAGATAAATCTCATGCACGCCAAAGCTGCCTCAGCTGCGGCAAGCAGGGAATTTATCAAGCAGGATCTGGACTGCTTACTAGTCCAGGAACCATGGGTGGTAAGAGGCCAAATAAAAGGCCTTCCAACACAATCGTGTAAGTTAATATACGACAACACGCAACTCCAACCACGAGCTGCGCTTCTTATCCATAAAAGAACTAACTTTCTTCCCATTCCAGAAATCATCACAAATGATCTCGTTGCGGTACTAGCTGGGATCCCCACTGCAAGAGGCTTACAAAACATTGTAATAGCCTCAGCCTACTACCCGGCTGATACTACCTCCGCACCACCTGAAGAGGTTAAAAAACTTGTTAGCTACTGCAACGCAAGGGGAAGACAGCTACTACTTGGTTGTGATGCCAACTCCCATCACACCATATGGGGTAGCAAAGACATCAACAAAAAAGGTGAGTCACTTTTAGATTTTCTCCTGCACTCAAACTTAGATATTCTAAATAAGGGAAATGAACCTACTTTTGTCACCTCCACTAGGAAAGAAGTGTTGGATATGACAGTGGCAAGTTTTGCCATAGCCAACAACATTCTCAATTGGCATGTCTCGAAAGAGTTATCATTCTCGGACCACCGGCACATCAGATTTGATCTGTCAAGGCCGAATCACAACAATATAGAAAACAATAGGGTACCAAGACACACGGACTGGAATCTCTACACAGAGACACTTCGTTGTGAATTTGAACCATCCTATCCAAACATTGACTCTCCTTATCAACTTGAAAGGGAAGCAACACGCTTAAGCTCACAAATCACAAGCGCATACGAGTCCAGCTGTCATATTAGACAGTCCAAATGAAATCGCGATGTTCTCTGGTGGAACAGTGAATTGGAGAAGTTAAAAAGAAAGCTTCGAAAGATGTTCAACAAAGCTAAACGAAGCAATTCGTGGAGCGAATATCGAACAACTCTAACGACTTACAACTCGTTGATAAGAAGGCAAAAACGACTTACCTGGAAAAACATCTGTGAAAGTATCGATAACTTGCCTTCTTCAATTAGAGTTCAAAAAGCCTTAGCTAAAGATCATAACAACGGTATTGGTCTCTTAAAAAAATCGGATGGTAGTTTTACCCAAAGTTACAGTGAAACTCTGAGCCTACTTTTGGCCACTCATTTTCCTGACTGTATACATACCACTGATCAATCTCTAACCACAAATGTGAGTTACACTACACCTAATAGCACAACAAGAAGTCTAGCAAGAAAAATTTTTAACGAAGACTCCATCAAATGGGCAATATCCTCCCAACAGCCTTTCAAGGTGCCCGGGGAAGATGGTATCTTTCCTGCTCTCTTGCAGTATGGAATTGATACCATAATCTGCTCACTCACACTTATCTATAGATCTAGTTTTGAATTAAGCTACATTCCTCAAACTTGGAGAAAGGTGAGAGTAGTATTCATACCAAAAGCTGGCAATAGATCAAACTCAGACCCAAAATCCTTTAGCCAATCAGTCTCACATCCTTCTTCCTAAAGGTCATGGAAAAAGTAATTGACTTACACATTCGCAGTACGGCCTTAATAGCAAATCCTCTCAATGCTCACCAATTCGCTTACCAAACTGGTAAGTCCACAGTTACAGGTCTCCATCAGCTGGTCAGCAAAATTGAGACTGCGTTTGCTAAGAAAGACATCATACTCTGCTCTTTTCTTGATATTTCTGGCGCCTTTGACAATACTACGTACTTGTCAATTCAAACCGCTGCAACTGTCAAAGGAATTGACACACCAACCATTAAATTGATTGACTCTATGTTAAGTGGCAGAATCATCTCCACTAGGTCAAACATCAATAACAGTTAATGCTGTTAAAGGCTGTCCCCAAGGGGGTGTTTCATCTCCCCTACTCTGGTCAATTGTAATAGATCAGCTCTTGGACGACCTCAATAAGCTGGGCCTTGATACACAAGGCTACGCTGATGACCTAGTCATTTCTGTTCAAGGCAATCAAGAAGCACAGGTCACAAACCGTATGCAAAGTGCCCTGAACAAAGTTAATGACTGGTGCAATAAAGAAGGGCTTAAGGTCAACCCCACCAAAACAGTCATCATTCCATTCACCAGGAGACGTAAAATCGATCTCCAAACACTATCCCTAAATAATGTTCAAATTAATTTTTCCAAAGAGGTCAAATATCTAGGAGTAACCCTGGATAATAAACTCAATTGGAAACCACATCTAGACAAAACCGTAGCAAAAGCAACAAATGCTTTCTGGGCCTGTTCTAGACTCTTTGGTAAAAAGTGGGGACTCAGGCCAAAAATGATTTACTGGACTTATCTCACTATTATCACACCCATCATAACCTATGCTTCGCTGATCTGGTGGCAAAAAATAGAGCAAGTTTATGCCCGCAAATCTTTGTTAAAAGTTACAAAGACTAACCTGTGTAGGTATCACAGGCGCAATGCGCACCTGCCCAACTTTAGCGTTAGAAAGTTTATTAAATTTTCCTCCGCTACATCAAAGAGTAAAGAAGACTGCTGCACTAAGCGGACTAAAGCTTCTTCTCACTAACCACTCGAGAAAGGAAAACTTACAAGGACATATGAGTATTCTGCAGGTGCTCCCAATACTGGAATCGCCTGCAGCCCACTCCTCGGACTTTATGCCTAAACGCATACTGTTACACCACCCCTTTGAAGTAATCTTTCCAAGCCGCTCAGCATGGAAGAACCCTGTAACTCTTACTAATAACTTCCAATACATCTGGTATACTGACGGTTCAAAAACAAACAACGGTGTAGGTGCAGGGATTTATGGTCCCAACTTTAAATCATCTACATCCCTTGGTAACACAACTACTATCTTTCAGGCAGAGGTAACGGCTATAGATTTTGTATTAGGGAATGCATTAGAAGAAACCTCCGAAGATCAAGCATACTAATCTGCTCTGACAGTCAGGCAGCACTAAAGGCTCTGTCCTCTACAAAAATCGAATCCAAACTAGTTTGGAACTGCCTGACAGGTTTATTTCAATTAGCTACTCACAATAAAATAACTCTTTCATGGGTGCCTGGTCATGAAGGTGTACCGGGTAACGAAGAGGCTGACCGCCTTGCTAGGCTTGGCTCTCAGTCCCAATTCAAAGGCCCTGAACCCTACTGTGGTCTCCCAATCAGTAGCCTTAAAAACGAATTAACTACCTGGGAACTACAGAACATGATCAGCACCTGGAACAACTCAAATGGCCATCGTCAGTCAAAACTATTCATTGACTTATCCCACAAACGTATGAAAGAAATTCTTGACATGAGCAAACGTGACGCAAAGTTACTTACGGACTTCTTCACTGGACACTGCTCTCTCAAGTATCATCTTAAAAACATGGGCATCAGCCAAGATGACACCTGTCGTCTCTGTCTTGAAGACATAGAAACAGCTGAACACATCTTATGCGAATGCCCTGCCTTAGCTAGATCCAGGCTTAAAATATTCAATAAAGGGTTCCCCTGTCCCCTTGATATCAGAAACACCTCTTCCTCGAAGATTCTTAGGTTCTTACATGACCTCAGCTTCGAATGAACAAACCTATACACTACGTGTTTTTAAACCTAAGGGAACAGCACAAAAGATCTTTCAGGTTGACGTGCTTGTAAAGGTAATTTTCACCTTCACCCTATTTAATTAAAAAAAAAAAAAAAAAAAAAAAAAAAAAAAAAAAAAAAAATACTGCTTACCCATTTCAGAGAATCCATTTGGATTTCTTTTACTTTCAAAATAAAACATTTCTACTTGTAATATAGACTCATATAGTAAGTATCTTGAGGTGGTACAAATGTATTCAACGAATGCTAAGAGTTTAATTCAAAAGTTGAATATAATTTTCTCGGTGTTTGGATTACCAACAACCATAGTTACGGATAATGGTCCACCCTTTGCGTCTTGGGAGTTCAAACAGTTCTGTAATAGTAATCAAATCCAACTACTTCACAGCCCTGCCTATCATCCGCAGTCAAATGGTTTGGCAGAAAGACATGTTCAGATCGTTAAAAATAATTTGAAAAAACATATGTTGTATAAAAAACAAAGTTAAGATTTGTGCGACCATACTACCAAGTTTTTGATGCATCACCGAAACAGTCCTAACTCTGTTACATCAACGTCCCCATCAGAAATGTTATTTTCATTTAAACCAAAGGTTCTTCTTGACTTAATCAATAATAATAAACAAGTTTCTTTCAATTTAACAAACATTTGTAAAGCAGATTGTGTACCAAATAAACAAACAAACCAATACTATAATAGATTACCTTCATATAAAGTTGGGGAGGGTTGTATGTATAGAAATCATATAAAGAGTTATGAAAAATGGATCAATTGTATTATAGCGAAGAAACTAAGTTATAGAAGGTATATAATAAAAATAGGAAATCAAAACAAAATGGTACATGTTAACCAGTTAAGAAAACTTTACCATAAGCCAACCCTTAATTATACACATTTAAAAATACCTATAATTGAAAATCACAATGAGATAAAAGATACAAATATTATTAAATATAAGAAACCGGAACATATTTATAGAAGAGTAAGAAAATCAAAAAAAAAATTTGAAGTAGGTATTAGATGGTGTAAGGAGAAGTAAAAGACTTCTATCTAAAAATAAAAATTGTGAAAAGTTTAAAAACTATAATTGAATTGTAATATTGAATCTTATATGAGTTCCAATGAAAATGTTCAAATGTGAATTTATTCAATTTCCAAAAATTAAATTAGTTTCGAATATTTTGAAATGATGTCAAATTTATATCTGAAAGAATTTTGAGTTATGTTACATCTTTAAATAAACCGGGGAGAATGTTGTATCCATAAGTATAAGAAACATACATCCCTGTTTATCTTATGTCATATCATAAATATAATTGTTACCAACTCATATCCGGTATGGTGAATTCAACCAGGTATAATTTAGGTTAAGAATTAGAATTAAGTTAGTCGTAATAAAGAGTGCAAAGTACAAAGATGAACGCGTGTTATTCTACTTAAACATAAAAGATTAGAAATACAATAGTCATTAGTTAGTAAAAAATAGTCACATCAATTTTCAATGTGTAGAAGATATGGAAGTCTCGTCAATGAATTCATCGTCCGTACTTGTGTCACTGTTGAGTTCGTTAAGTTCGTCATTGATGGTCAAGAGCCGAGGTTGCTTTGGCGGTAACACATTTTCTAGGCGTTCACTGCTAACGTCGGGAGGGTCGAAGTTTTTTAGTTGCAGACCCACACTTTCTTTTCCATCAACCAAACATGGATATTCTTTTTTTACATCTAGTAAAAATTCCATTCTTTGGGATCCAAAGTCGTCCTTGTATTTTTCTTGTCAGTTTTTTAAAAGAAAAGTGCCATATATTGATGGATGTGCTCTGTGGTTTTGCGGCATAAAATTTTTTTTTTCAGAAGCTTGTTCTGATTTTCAAGATCATTTATTGTGTTAGATTTATCAGTTTTGTCAACATATTCTCCTTTGCTGTGGTTCGTTACATCATGACTCGTGGAACTGGAGAACATTTTTTCCACGCCTATGTAATGTCGTGCGCTGTCGGTACAGATGCGACTAGTGTTGGGGTTGACGTATTTATGGATATAAGGCCACAAATCTTCCTTACATTTGGAGTTCACTTTAAAAAAACGTCCGATCCTATCTTCTTTGCAATATAGTCCCAACACTACAATTGTCATCTGCTCAGTAACACGGCCTCTGTGGTACTTTCTTTTTGTCAAAAACGTTTCATCGATTTGAACCATTTTTCCTTCCCCGCCAATATTAATATCAATATGGGATGATATTATTTCGGCTATTTCCCGACAATAATTAAAATAATCTATGATGGAAGATTTACTTAATTTATTTTTGCTATCGTGATTCCGCCAAGCGATTAAATGCTAATTTGAAAATTTACAAAAATATTTAAAACAAAATACTTAAATTATAACTTATGATTTATTTAATTTACCTGGAAAACCGTGTTTACAGGCATTTTAATCACGAAAGAGATTATAATTGTCAGCACTTCGTGTATTTCTAGCCGACATTGAGGCCCATGAAAAAATGTTCCCGTTGATGGGTTGACTGTGTTTCTACACGTTTTGTGGGAATTAAACCAATGTCCTCTAAAAACGCGATACTTTTTTCACTTGTTGACACTAAATCCCCAAACGAACAAAAATTCGAAAAATTTTTTAATTTAGGGTGAAGAAGTGGATGCATAACCGCCATTATCAGAAAAGAAACACCTTATTCTTGCAAACTTTAAATAAAGAATGGCCTTGCTAAACAATAACCTGCCTCAAACTTGCATTGAAATTAACGGTACAATCATCGAATGTTCGCTCATATTTGTTATGATCTGACTACATATATGCTCCATTGTTTATAATGCCGGCATATATGTATGTATATTAGAGTGGGTCAAAAAAATCGATTTTTTTTTTTTACAAATGCTACGAAAAAATGGGTTGCTAGACTCCTTGAAAAAATTCTCAAAAAATATGAGCTCTTAATTTTAATATTTAGGTCCTCCGCATCGCAGTTTTGTATATTTTCCTCAGTCCAATAGAAAACTGGGAACGACAGAACATGATCAGCACCTGGAACAACTCAAATGGCCATCGTCAGTCAAAACTATTCATTGACTTATCCCACAAACGTATGAAAGAAATTCTTGACATGAGCAAACGTGACGCAAAGTTACTTACGGACTTCTTCACTGGACACTGCTCTCTCAAGTATCATCTTAAAAACATGGGCATCAGCCAAGATGACACCTGTCGTCTCTGTCTTGAAGACATAGAAACAGCTGAACACATCTTATGCGAATGCCCTGCCTTAGCTAGATCCAGGCTTAAAATATTCAATAAAGGGTTCCCCTGTCCCCTTGATATCAGAAACACCTCTTCCTCGAAGATTCTTAGGTTCTTACATGACCTCAGCTTCGAATGAACAAACCTATACACTACGTGTTTTTAAACCTAAGGGAACAGCACAAAAGATCTTTCAGGTTGACGTGCTTGTAAAGGTAATTTTCACCTTCACCCTATTTAATTAAAAAAAAAAAAAAAAAATAAAAAAAAAAAAAAAAAAATACTGCTTACCCATTTCAGAGAATCCATTTGGATTTCTTTTACTTTCAAAATAAAACATTTCTACTTGTAATATAGACTCATATAGTAAGTATCTTGAGGTGGTACAAATGTATTCAACGAATGCTAAGAGTTTAATTCAAAAGTTGAATATAATTTTCTCGGTGTTTGGATTACCAACAACCATAGTTACGGATAATGGTCCACCCTTTGCGTCTTGGGAGTTCAAACAGTTCTGTAATAGTAATCAAATCCAACTACTTCACAGCCCTGCGTATCATCCGCAGTCAAATGGTTTGGCAGAAAGACATGTTCAGATCGTTAAAAATAATTTGAAAAAACATATGTTGTATAAAAAACAAAGTTAAGATTTGTGCGACCATACTACCAAGTTTTTGATGCATCACCGAAACAGTCCTAACTCTGTTACATCAACGTCCCCATCAGAAATGTTATTTTCATTTAAACCAAAGGTTCTTCTTGACTTAATCAATAATAAGAAACAAGTTTCTTTCAATTTAACAAACATTTGTAAAGCAGATTGTGTACCAAATAAACAAACAAACCAATACTATAATAGATTACCTTCATATAAAGTTGGGGAGGGTTGTATGTATAGAAATCGTATAAAGAGTTATGAAAAATGGATCAATTGTATTATAGCGAAGAAACTAAGTTATATAAGATATATAATAAAAATAGGAAATCAAAACAAAATGGTACATGTTAACCAGTTAAGAAAACTTTACCATAAGCCAACCCTTAATTATACACATTTAAAAATACCTATAATTGAAAATCACAATGAGATAAAAGATACAAATATTATTAAATATAAGAAACCGGAACATATTTATAGAAGAGTAAGAAAATCAAAAAAAAAATTTGAAGTAGGTATTAGATGGTGTAAGGAGAAGTAAAAGACTTCTATCTAAAAATAAAAATTGTGAAAAGTTTAAAAACTATAATTGAATTGTAATATTGAAACTTATATGAGTTCCAATGAAAATGTTCAAATGTGAATTTATTCAATTTCCAAAAATTAAATTAGTTTCGAATATTTTGAAATGATGTCAAATTTATATCTGAAAGAATTTTGAGTTATGTTACATCTTTAAATAAACCGGGGAGAATGTTGTATCCATAAGTATAAGAAACATACATCCCTGTTTATCTTATGTCATATCATAAATATAATTGTTACCAACTCATATCCGGTATGGTGAATTCAACCAGGTATAATTTAGGTTAAGAATTAGAATTAAGTTAGTCGTAATAAAGAGTGCAAAGTACAAAGATGAACGCGTGTTATTCTACTGAAACATAAAAGATTAGAAATACAATAGTCATTAGTTAGTAAAAAATAGTCACATCAATTTTCAATGTGTAGAAGATATGGAAGTCTCGTCAATGAATTCATCGTCCGTACTTGTGTCACTGTTGAGTTCGTTAAGTTCGTCATTGATGGTCAAGAGCCGAGGTTGCTTTGGCGGTAACACATTTTCTAGGCGTTCACTGCTAACGTCGGGAGGGTCGAAGTTTTTTAGTTGCAGACCCACACTTTCTTTTCCATCAACCAAACATGGATATTCTTTTTTTACATCTAGTAAAAATTCCATTCTTTGGGATCCAAAGTCGTCCTTGTATTTTTCTTGTCAGTTTTTAAAAGAAAAGTGCCATATATTGATGGATGTGCTCTGTTGTTTTGCGGCATAAAATTTTTTTTTCAGAAGCTTGTTCTGATTTTCAAGATCATTTATTGTGTTAGATTTATCAGTTTTGTCAACATATTCTCCTTTGCTGTGGTTCGTTACATCATGACTCGTGGAACTGGAGAACATTTTTTCCACGCCTATGTAATGTCGTGCGCTGTCGGTACAGATGCGACTAGTGTTGGGGTTGACGTATTTATGGATATAAGGCCACAAATCTTCCTTACATTTGGAGTTCACTTTAAAAAAACGTCCGATCCTATCTTCTTTGCAATATAGTCCCAACACTACAATTGTCATCTGCTCAGTAACACGGCCTCTGTGGTACTTTCTTTTTGTCAAAAACGTTTCATCGATTTGAACCATTTTTCCTTCCCCGCCAATATTAATATCAATATGGGATGATATTATTTCGGCTATTTCCCGACAATAATTAAAATAATCTGTGATGGAAGATTTACGTAATTTATTTTTGCTATCGTGATTCCGCCAAGCGATTAAATGCTAATTTGAAAATTTACAAAAATATTTAAAACAAAATACTTAAATTATAACTTATGATTTATTTAATTTACCTGGAAAACCGTGTTTACAGGCATTTTAATCACGAAAGAGATTATAATTGTCAGCACTTCGTGTATTTCTAGCCGACATTGAGGCCCATGAAACAATGTTCCCGTTGATGGGTTGACTGTGTTTCTACACGTTTTGTGGGAATTAACCCAATGTCCTCTAAAAACGCGATACTTTTTTCACTTGTTGACACTAAATCCCCAAACGAAGAAAAAATCGAAAAATTTTTTAATTTAGGGTGAAGAAGTGGATGCATAACCGCCATTATCAGAAAAGAAACACCTTATTCTTGCAAACTTTAAATAAAGAATGGCCTTGCTAAACAATAACCTGCCTCAAACTTGCATTGAAATTAACGGTACAAACATCGAATGTTCGCTCATATTTGTTATGATCTGACTACATATATGCTCCATTGTTTATAATGCCGGCATATATGTATGTATATTAGAGTGGGTCAAAAAAATCGATTTTTTTTTTTACAAATGCTACGAAAAAATGGGTTGCTAGACTCCTTGAAAAAATTCTCAAAAAATATGAGCTCTTAATTTTAATATTTAGGTCCTCCGCATCGCAGTTTTGTATATTTTCCTCAGTCCAATAGAAAAAAATTCATACCTCGTCATTTATCGATTGAACAGAAAAATGTTTCAATAGAATCTTTTAGGAAATTTAACGCTCTACTAAAAAGGTATCTTGTGTTTTTTCCGTAAACCTCACCATTTGAAAGCTATTAAGGGTTTAATTTTGGTTATTTTAGGACAAATTTCATTTTTGTTTATGAATTTTATAACTCGACAATAAATGACTTTTACAAAATGCCCAATGCAAATTTTTGTTGAAAATTAACTGCTCTAAAAAAATGGTTTTTAATGTTTTGGCTATTAAACTAACCGTTCAAAAGTTATTCATCATCAAACTTTCATATGTACGGTTTTTTAAAGTTTTTGATGAGATATTCGAAAAATTTCAATTTAATTTATGAATTTTATATGAATTTCATTTCTTGTCATTAATATAAGTATTGATTGAGTTTTATTTTCACAATTCAAACAGATGAAATGAAATACAAAACAGAAATTCTCTAGAAGAGAAATTTTTTCCAGGATCGTGATTTCAAATGATTAAAAATAAAATTTTTAGAATAATTGAAGAAAAATTTTGATAATTTCGAAAATAAAACTCAATTAATACTTATATTAATGACAAGAAATGAAATTCATATCAAATTCATAAATTAAATTGAAATTTTTCGAATATCTCATCAAAAACTTTAAAAAACCGTACATATGAAAGTTTGATGATGAATAACTTTTGAACGGTTAGTTTCATAGCAAAAAAATTAAAAACCATTTTTTTAGAGCAGTTAATTTTCAACAAAAATTTGCATTGCGCATTTTGTAAAAGTCATTTATTGTCGAGTTATAAAATTCATAAACAAAAATGAAATTTGTCCTAAAATAACCAAAATTAAATCCTTAATATCTTTCAAATGGTGAGGTTTACGGAAAAAACACAAGATACCTTTTTAGTAGAGCGTTAAATTTCCTAAAAGATTCTATTGAAACATTTTTCTGTTCAATCGATAAATGACGAGGTATGAATTTTTTTCTATTGGACTGAGGAAAATATACAAAACTGCGATGCGGAGGACCTAAATATTAAAATTAAGAGCTCATAATTTTTGAGAATTTTTTTAAGGAGTCTAGCAACCCATTTTTCCGTAGCATTTGTAAAAAAAAAATAATCGATTTTTTTGACCCACTCTAATGTATATACATAGTTATATGCATGTATATTTATTTATGACACAAAAATATGTATGTGCATATTCAGAAACTATGAAAGTTTGCTACCGTTGTGTTGTAGACATAAGTAATGCGAATTTTTTTTAGAGGAGAGTACGATAACTGTGGCTCTAAGATTTGATAATAGAATCCTATAGAGGGGTTCAAAATAAATATTTAAATTTAATTAATTTCATTAGACGAAAATACACGAGTACGATAACTTTGGCGTATAATAATGATAAGTTTATCTTTGTGAACCAAGCTTAGTTTATTTTGAAATCTACTGGTGCATTTCAAGATTTTCGAAATAATCAAAAAAAATCGCGGGGGGAGAGTACGATAACTTTTTTTAGTTCAGTCAGATAACTTACAGTTTGAAAAACAATTGCTATTTTCATGTTTAGCATGAGCAGCTTAACCCTGCGGAAAAAAGTGTTAAAATAATGAGCCCCCGCGAAGCGGGCCATGCGGAAAGTTGTTGCATACGGAAATAATTTGCACATAAGCACCTGTCTTATGAATTTTTATACTTTTATACTTTTTTCAGTTCGATCAAATAACTTGCAGTTAGAAAAGTCATTGCTGTTTTCATATTTAGCATGAGCAGCTTAACCCTGCGGAAAAAGGGTTAAAACAATGAGCCCCGCGAAGTGGGCCATGCGGAAAGCTGTTGCATACGGAAATTAATTGCTTATTTCATATTTAGCATGAACAGCGTAACCCTGCGGAAAAAGGGTTAAAATAATGAGCCCCGCGAAGCGTGCCATGCGGAAAGTTGTTGCATACGGAAATGAATTGCACATAAGCACCTGTCTGATGAATTTTTATACTTTTATACTTTTTTCAGCTCGATCAAATAACTTGCAGTTAGAAAAACAATTGCTATTTTCATATTTAGCATGAGCAGCTTAACCCTGCGGAAAAAGGGTTAAAATAATGAGCCCCCGCGAAGCGGGCCATGCGGAAAGTTGTTGCATACGGAAATTAAATGCACATAAGCACCTGTCTGATGAATATTTATACTTTCACTAGTCTATTTCCTAACATTATTGTAAATTCGTGCGTATTTCCATAATTTTTTGAAAATATTGCATACCTCAATTATTTTATTATTTTTCAATTATCTCAAAAACTATAAGACATACAAAAAAGTTGTTTGCAGCGTTTGATATAAAATTGATTAAAGCAACTAACTACATAAAAATTTTTTTTATTGGCATTTGTAATCACGAGAAACATAATACTCAAAGTGATTTTTTCAAATTTTTTTTTTCGTAAATCTTGACTTTGAAGTCAGATTTTTCAAAAACTATATATTGAAACCACTTTATTTAAAATTTGTTATAAAGCGCAAATTTCTGGCTTTCATAAAAAGTATAAATTGTATCTGTAAGTTTTCCCGTTGTTTTACAATATTTTTTTTTAGATTTTAAGTCAATTTTTATAAAATTGCCCCTACCGCAAATAAGCGGGGGGAGATAGACCCCCCCCCCCCTTCCCATAGTAAAAAATGCAATGAACCCCTCTATCAGAAACCGTTATTATTTTTTGTCGCCAAAGTTATCGTACTCGTGCCCGCATGGTTATTTTATCCATAATACCATAATGAAAAAAAATTCCAGTTGTTTTTGCAAAAAAAGCAAAACAATGCATTAAAAACTCACGTAAAACGAAAAAGCTGAGATTCATTTGCAATTTTTCAAAAATCTTTGCGTAGGAAAAAAAATGCCAACAATGCACATTGGTATACGTCCAATAAACTTTGGAAAATTATGCCACACAAATCTATATTATTGGTATATTACCAATACAGATTTGTATTTTGTAGAATACAAATATGTACATATTGGTAAATCCACATATAACGCATGGTTATTTTACTTTTCGTTATAGGTTAGATACCGGTACCATAATGAAAAAAATTCCAGTTGTTTTTGCAAAAAAAAAATTAAATACTCACGTAAAACGAAAAAGCTGAGATTTAGTTGCAATTTTTCAAAAATCTTTGCGTAGGAAAAAAGAAGCCCACCATGCACATTGGTATACATCCAATAAAGTTTGGAATCTTATGCCAAACAAATCTATATTGTTGGTATATTATTTTATTTTTTTTACTCACCGATTGGAAATCAACACTTTTTTAAAAAAAAAGAATTTAACACTTGGCAAATGCCTACAACACAAGACACAACTCAACTTACTCCGACGAGCAACGAGCGACGAACGACACGACGACGATGACGATCTATTTTTAACTGAACGTGGTGAACATAGAACACTGAAGAAAAATAATGCAATAACGCATCAGAATCGTGGAATGGAGTGAGTACTGAGTGGCAGATGGCATTTAAAATGAAGTAGGGTAGGTCTACGTAAGTATGCGTAGGAAAGTTATACACTTATTCAAGCACAGGAATGACACAGGGACGGAGTGAAGTTATATATATTAATACCCGGCACTAAAAAATATTTGTTTACTGTTTCAATGCATGTGGTAAAATAAGATAATTTGTAGCTGGTACTGCAAGATCATGGTTTTTATTTTCTCAGAACATATTAGGTACTTGTATAGAAAGAAAAAAAAATATTTTTGATTAGTTTTTATTTATGCGATTAAGTAAATAATTCAGTCTTCTTTGTTAGAAAAGTGTTTATCAGATTAAGTTAAATGTTCATTTTATGGAATTGGGGCGAAATTTTGTTGTGATTTTATTTTGTATTATATTTTGGTACAATAAGTATTTTCAGCTATAAGAAGAATTTCCAAAAGAAGCCACGTTCACGTTTTGTACTTTTAATTTATAACCTATTTATTAATTTAATCAAACACATCCTAACATGTAGACCGTTTAACTACGTAGATACTTGAGCGCCATGTCATCACTACCCATCAAATAAACAAACAAACCGTCTCTGTACAAGAACTTTTGTTTTATGTGGCACGGTTCAAATGCTTGTCAAGCATGTATGAGTGAATTAGCGAAAATAACTCACGTATGCACTGTCTGTATGCTTGAAGCAAAATGAAATATTTTTAATTTTCCTTCAATCAGGCTTCAATCATTGAAGAGTGTATATTCGAGATTGAATGCTTGATCCAGCATACATTTCGTAGAAACACAGCAAAACGAGCATTCGTCGTCATCGATCGCGCAGTTTAATGTGGAAAACAACAACAACAATGATTGAAGACTCAAGCTTGAAGTTTGTATATACAAAGTCAAATAGAGTTTACTTTTACACTCTCACGTGCTGGTCAAGCATTTGAATAGTGTATATGCATTACAAAAAATAAGTTTGTAAGTTTAAAAAGTGAATAGAAACTGATGAGCAGTGTTGCCGTTCTTCTGAATTTGTCGCTATATCTAGTGAAATTTTCTAAAGTTAAGCTATTTTTTTGTCACCAGGTAATTGAAATTTCTTTTCCATTGACATTTCGCAAAAACGTTATCAGTCTGAAATACTTTAAAACTGCTAAAGGTGATTAGGTAGGTATATCATTGATCTTGCATAGAGTTTAGTTTTTCAGAAAATGCATATTCGTGAAAGCGCAGTTCAAAAAAATCGAAAAAATTTATAAAAAAAGGTTTTTTCATCCAAAAATTAAAAAAATTATATTTTCAGATTTGCGTCTAAATTAAGCGTCCTAGCAACTCAACAAATGCATATTCTCAATCTAGGAAGAGCCACCTTTCAGTTGATGCATCGAATTATATTAAGAATCGACTTCTGTTCTTAAATGCGATTTGCGGCTAAACTAAACGTGCTAGAGGCATCAAAGTTACTTCTTTAAGCTTGTCTTGCGGCGAAACTTTGAGAAATATCACGAAAAATTCGCGATATACTATCTACATCGCGAATTTTCTCAGTTCCAAGAAATCGAAAAAAAAATTGGTAATAATAGATTTTTTTCCAAAAATTTTAAAAAAAATTTTTTGCATTCATTAAAAAACAAAAATTAGTTCGAGCTGCTTACGTATGTTGGCATGCTTAGAAAAAATTTAGAATAGCTTTGTTTTCGAAAAGTTAAAAAAAACGGTTTTTTAAAAAACTGGTCAAAGGGCTTTAATTTTTTTTTCTTAAAAATAAAAACAGTTCGTGCGACCAAGTCGCGCACTTTTTTACTTGCCATATAGATAAAAAAAATTTGAGATAACATTCACACATGACATTACGATAATGGGAAAGTCGAAATAAGTGGCTCCTGAAATTCCGTCCGCCTGTCTGTCGTCTGCTCGCATTTCTAGATTTGCCGCAAACTTGGTATTAAGTAATTATTTTAAACTCCCTGGGAAGGTCTATCTTTTTTCTATGTCGAAAAATAACGGTACCTGTCATACAATCAGAAACAAAAATTTTGATTTTCTCGAAAGCGGCTCTAACAATTTTGGTTAAATTTTGAGGATGCTATTTTTTGAGTATAGTCTATCTTCTAATTCTATATTTTTTTTAATTCTATTTTTTTTTATTTATTCTAATTTTTTTTCGAAATTTGTCTAATAACGATACTTCTCATAGAACTGGTTTTTTCAAATTAGATTTTATCGTAAACTATTCTTCCGATTTCAATACAAATTTTAATGCTGGAAAAAAATTTTTTTTTTTTTTTTCCTAAATAGATATAAAGCAATGTAATATAATAGCATACCTAGTTTTATATTACTGTACTGAACAATTGTATGTCAGCGTTTTTTTTTCAACATTTTAGCATCTCTAGCTATTGGATATTTGATGTCGATCTTGTGCCTATTCTACCTCAAGGCAACACTGCTCATGAGTCTGAGTCTGAGTATTGGCTTTTTTTCTGATGCGGCTTATACACTCTACGTCTACAGTCTACACACTGCTCAAAATATCATCACATCAATCGTGTGAGAGTGTGTGTGTGTGTGAAATTGAAATAACGTTTTTGGTTGCCCTCTTGTTCTTCTAAGATTGGAACGGTGACACAATGATATTGGATTTTTAGCTTGGAATATTGAAATTTCCCGTAAATATTATAGGATAAAGTCCTATCTGTGTAATATTATTCCCTATACTGTTTAGGGAATAATTTTCATTTGATTTGGTGGCCTAACCGTACTTTATTAGAACGGTGACACAATGATATTGGATTTTTAATTTGGTATATTGAAATTTTGCCTAAATAATATAGGATATAGTCCTATCTGTGTAACATAATTCCCTATACTGTATAGGGAATAATTTTCATTTGATTTGGTGGCCTAACCGTACTTTATTGGAACGGTGACACAATGATATTGGATATTTAGCTTGGAATATTGAAATTTTGCCTAAATATTATAGGATATAGTCCTATTTGTGTAATATTATTCCCTATACTGTATAGGGAATAGTTTTCATTTGATCTGGTGGCCTAACCGTACTTTATTGGAACGGTGACACAATGATATTGGATTCTTAGCTTGGAATATTGAAGTTTTGCCTAAATATTATAGGATATAGTCCTATCTGTGTAATATAATTCCCTACACTGTATAGCGAATAATTTTCATTTGATTTGGTGGCCTAACCGTACTTTATTGGAACGGTGACACAATGATAATGGATTTTTAGCTTGGAATATTGAAATTTTGCCTAAATGTTATAGGATATAGTCCTATCTGTGTATTATTATTCCCTATACTGTATAGGGAATAATTTTCATTTGATTTGGTGGCCTAACCGTACTTTATTGGATTGGTGACACAATGATATTGGATTTTTAGCTTGGAATATTGAAATTTTGCCTAAATATTATAGGATATAGTCCTATCTGTGTATTATTATTCTCCTAATAATATAATAAAAATATATAAAATATAATAATACTCCCTATACTGTATAAGGAATAATTTAATTTAATTTTCATTTGATTTGGTGGCCTAACCGTACTTTATTGGAACGGTGACACAATGATAATGGATTTTTAGCTTGGAATATTGAAATTTTGCCTAAATATTATAGGATATAGTCCTATCTGTGTATTATTATTCCCTATACTGTATAGGGAATAATTTTCATTTGATTTGGTGACCTAACCGTACTTTATTGGATTGGTGACACAATGATATTGGATTTTTAGCTTGGAATATTGAAATTTTGCCTAAATATTATAGGATATAGTCCTATCTGTGTAATATTACTCCCTATACTGTATAGGGAATAATTTAATTTAATTTTCATTTGATTTGGTGGCCTAACCGTACTTTATTGGAACGGTGACACAATGATATTGGATTTTTAGCTTGGAATATTGAAATTTTGCCTTAATATTATTGGATATAGTCCTATCTGTGTAATATTATTCCCTATACTGTATAGGGAATAATTTAATTTAATTTTTATTTGATTTGGTGGCCTAACCGTACTTTATTGGAACGGTGACACAATGATATTGGATTTTTAGCTTGGAATATTGAAATTCTGCCTAAATATTATAGGATATAGTCGTATCTGTATAATATCATTCCCTATACTGTATAGGGAATAATTTTCATTTGCGTAAGGATGCCAGATATATTTAATGGCCATGTTCCAATAATTTATTGATTAGTTTGCTATTAAAAAGGGATAATTCCAATAATTATAGTTTCATTTGCTATGCAGAATGGCTTTTCTACTGAAATTGTCGTTAAAATGTCTTACCCTTTTGTAAAGTATCCTATAATTTAAGAGATTCCAACAAAATTTAGTGGGATATTCCAATAATTATAGCTTCATTTCCTATACAGAATGGCTTTCCTACTGAAATTGTTGTTGGAATACCTTACCGTATTGTAATGTATCCTAAAATTTCAAAGATTCCAACAAAATTTTGTGGGAGAATTCCAATAATTATAGCTTCATTTCCTATACAGAATGGCTTTTCTACTGAAATTGTTCTTTGCAATACTTTACCGTATTGTAATGTATCCAATAATTTAAGAGATTCAACTAAATTTAGTGGAATAATTCCAATAATTATTATAGCTTCATTTCCTATACAGAATGGCTTTCCTTCTAAAAATTTTGTTGGAATAAAAACTAAATTTTGTGGGATAATTCCAATAATAATAGCTTCATTTCCTATACAGAATGGCTTTTCTACTGAAATTCTGCCTAAATATTTTAGGATATAGTCCTATCTTTGTATTATTATTCCCTATATTGTATAGGGAATAATTTTCATTTGATTTGGTGGCCTAACCGTACTTTATTGGAACGGTGACACAATGATATTGGATTTTTAGCTTGGAATATTGAAATTTTGCCTAAATATTATAGGATATAGTCCTATCTGTGTATTATTATATCCTATACTGTATATTGAATAATTTTTATTTGATTTGGTGGCCTAAACGTACTTTATTGGATTGGTGACACAATGATATGGGATTTTTAATTTGGTATATTGAAATCTTGCCTAAATATTATAGGCATAGTTTTGTTACCAATATATTATAAGAATTAAATAATGTATACTAGTTTACTAGTTATTTTTACCATACTTTATTGGAATGCTTCGAAAATTTCTGGTGGAATTTTCCCTATACCGTGTTGTTAATTTACCATATATGGTAAAGCTTTAGCCAAAGTTCAGGTTACAATCTAACTTTTATTGTTATTTTACCTATACATTATGGAACATAAACTCACTCACTAACAATAAATTTATTGGAGTTTTAACAATACGTATGTGGTGTTCTTGTATTATACGTATATCACCTTGATTATACGTATATCACCTTGATAGTATTGGTATTTCGATGGATCGGTAATAAGCCTTATTGTATTGGTACTTATTCCGATATGTTATTGGAAAGCTTCCTATCTAATATGTTATGAATTAAAGTTTGCAATAAATATAGGTAAAGTTTCAATATATTTTTGTTTTTGACAATACTCTATCGGTATTATATCCAATCTGCATAGGAAAACGTGATTTATTTCTATTCCTATAAATCAAAAAATAATATAGGCAAAATACCTTATTTTTGTTGAGATTTTATCAATTAAATTTGTAGTTCTAACAAATTTATTGTATAATGACAGATATTTTTCTTAACAATATTTTATAGGAGAAATGCGCATTCACTTTTCTCTGAGTGTATATGTATAAATTTAACTATTAGTAATGATAGCAAAAATTAAAAGTAAGAGAAAAGAAAAGGTAATATAAATGGGTAAATTTACATTCTCAATGATCTGCCAAATAATTAAAAAGTAATGATTTAAATGTTCTTGTGCTTCTTACACTTCTCATACTTATGGGCAGGGAGCTCCAAAAGCGAATAACATGGACAAAGTATTGGGGATTTAAATTTTTATAGCCTCTGTATTGAAAAATTTGTTGATCAACCCGGCAAACAATATCCAAGCTTAGGAAAATCATATCATGCTTTGAAAAACCTGGTGCCAGAATCTGCGTGTAAAGCATTATCCGACTAACATCGCTAACAAGGAAAAGATCTAACAGAGAACTAGAGACTAGACTCTTTTGTAAAGTGCGTAGGGGTGGAGTGGTTAACCGGACTTAAATTGAGCGTCTTTAATGGACTTAGAAAATTTTGAGACAAGCGGTTATCCAAGAGATTACAGTTAAAATCGCCACACAATAAAGAATATGAATAGCAACAAGGTCGATCAAAGATAATGTGCTAATGTTTTTATATGGTCTGTAGACTGACCCAATCAAAATATTCTCCGAGTTGTATATGACACTCACAAAAACATATTGCAAAGGACATTCGTCATCGAATTTACATATTGTTGCGCATATATGAACACAGTCGCGAACGATTTGACAAATCTTTGCTGTCAACCTAACATCTATTTTCTTCTCTCTCTCGACATTCAATTTGTACTTCTCGTTGTAGAAAGCCGCATGGGATTTTTCCCAAATAAAGAATTGTCATTTTTAAAGCAAGTTACACTTTGTTAATCTTTTCTGGTTTTTCTAATCCAAATTTAGCTCGTTATCTATTCGTTGGGGTTTCCCGAAATACGTAAAAACGTAACATTGGTGTCAGAAGTGGGATACCCAATTCGATATGGCGGAACATTTGGCAGAAAATTTCGAACAATTGCTGACTAAAGTGAGTCTCTTCTGTGCGCAAGTGTCGAGAAGCAGAGTGCTGCTATTGCGCACATATCGCAAGAACAACAGCGACAATCTGATGAAATAAGAACATTGAGTGGAACCACTTTTGCAAATAGAGTTTACGAGTGCTCTACGCCCAATCGAAATCCTCTTCCAAATGAAACTGTCGTCGCCGCCGCAGAACCTACGGATGATAAAGGCGCAGCAAGTGCAATGGATCCACAACTACCGTGTGCAGCTCACTTGTCTCCCAACATTGGTGTCCAGCTACCCCATTTACAAATGTGTCCCCGTTTACCACCATTTGACAGTAGTATGACCACATGGCGCGACTACCAAATACAGTTCAACATCATCGCTGAAGCCAACAATTGGACTTCTCAACAGAAGGCGCGTACGCTAGCAACGTTACTTCGTGGGGAAAGTGTGTCAGTACTTACTAGCTTAGATCCTGTTGAACGTGCCGACTTTGATAAGTTGACTTCAGCTTTGCAGCTTAGATTTATGTCTCAAGAAAAACATATCTCACATGCCACTTTTCGTTCTAGGAGACAACGTTTCAACGAAGATATAGGTGCTTTTGCTAGTGATATACGGCGGTTGACGCGGATCGTATTTGGAGACTGCCCAGCACATGCCCAAGAGCGTATCGTGATGCAATTCATAGATGGCATTTATGATCGTTCCCTACAAGAAATTGTTAGACTCGCTGACCAAAAGACATTTGCTGAAGTTGTAGGTAAAGCTGTTACTGTGGAATCTGCTAGCCATGCTACTCAGGTGGTTCATCAGGCTCGTACTGTTGAATTACACGAGGAGGCGAGAACATCAACGTGGCGTGGTCACGGCCGGTCGAGCCAGAATAAACGCAATGAAATGAAAACAGTTGATGAGTCGGGAAACGATCACATGTCAGTGTCGAGGGTTTAATACTGACATCAGCAACTCAACCCCAAATTTATAATGTAATATCTGAAAAGTTTCATCGAGGATATACTGTTTCTATGGCTATTGGTAATGTGACCTGTAAGGCTTTAGTAGATACTGGATCGTCTGTTATATTGGTAAGTCGATCCTTGGTCCATTCCAGTGTTTGTCTCCGTCCTGGAAACGTAAGGCTTCAGACTTTATGCGGTAACACGTTCCAAGCTACACATTTCTGGCCAACGACTATTAGATTATTGATGAAATCTCACTTCCCACTGGATGTGATGGGATATTGGGTGTAGATGTTCTGCAAACTAATAAGTGCATTTTCTTCTCTTTAATTGCAAATTGGAGGAGAACGCATTCCACTGTCATTTGAGGGCGCTGACGAAAACATTGTGTCAATTCCAGAAAACACAGAAGGCATTCCACTGTCATTTGAGGGCGCTGACGAAAACATTGTGTCAATTCCAGAAAACACCAAAGTGAGCGGGTGTGTTCGAGCTATCTATCTCCAAATATCTCAGAACTACGTCATTCCGCCACGAACTGAGAAGATGATTCGACAGCTGCTTCCGCAAGTAATATTTCGGAGGGAATTGTGTCCCCAATCAGACATGAACTACCGAAAGGATTGTTAGTGGCCAAATCAGTCAGTAAAATACGCGATGGGTTGGTGTTTGTACGAGTTGCTAATGTGGCTGATCACTCTGTGGTAGTAAATGGCGATACATCAGTCGCGCTCTTTGAAGAAATTGAATGTGTGAAGGAACCCTTACTTGACAGCCATGCTTTGCCGGAATGTTTGGCAGATCTGCCCGTCAGGTCGGAAGAGCAGATCGCAGCAGAACATCATCAATCTGTCAAAGAGCTGCTTTAAGAATTTCGGGAAATCTTCTCCACTACACCCAGTATTATATCCAATCTGCATAGGAAAACATGTTTTATTTCTATTCCTATAAATCAAAAAATAATATAGGCAAAATACCTTATTTTTGTTGAGATTTTATCAATTAAATTTGTTGTTCTAACAAATTTATTGTTTAACCCTAATTTACAAACTGGGGTCCATTTGGACCCCAGAGCATGTTTGAACACTCATAACTTTTTTGTTTTTCATTTTTTTTAAATGGGATTTTTACTCAGTGAACAAAATTCAATTTTTTATTCATTTCTTAAGTTGAAACGATTATCAGATGTTTACAGATTTTTCTGCGATTTTTTTGTGAAAAGAACCCGTCCACCCGAACTGGGGTCCATTATGACCCCAGTACTGAAATTCTATGAAAAATCATATTTTTTCTAATAAATAATTATTTTATTTTAAAAGCAGCCTAGTTTATGCTTAGAACGATTTAACTTGAAGTTGTGGGCAGTTTCGGGAGACATTTAACACATAAGGTTCTAGTGTGGCAAGGGCAACAACATCTGCCACATCCATCGCAGGTGGTTCTGGTTTTCTTGTCATCTGCTTCTTTTACAAGAGAATCTTTCAGGGACTGTTGGTTGTTTTTCCTGAACTCTCCCCAAAATACAGAGAGCATCCAATGCAGATTTTCCAATGCCAGATTGTGTTGCAGGTTGGGAACGGTTATTCAATTCTGACTCAACCAGTTCCTCCGCTAGTTCGATGAGTTTATCACTTCTGTACAAAGTTTTGTTTCTTCTAGGTGGATTGAAGTGTCGAAAAATGATAACAGTTGCTAGGGCTGCTACGTCCAGTAAGTTGTAGAATACAACCATCGGCCAGCGATTTGTTTTGCGTGTACATGAATAAATTGAGACCATTTGGTCGAATACATCGACTCCACCTTTGGTGCGGTTATAATCCAGTATCATTGCAGGCTTACTTTGATGGCCGGAAGTGGCTTTCTCACAGTTATGTTGTGTTGATAGCAATACCACTTGTTTGTTTGGCTTCGGAACATAACTCACCAACGCCATTTTTCCAGAAAATCCAAAAATGGATGAGTGGACTGGACGATACTGCTTTTTGTTATTGACCTTTACAGGCTCATTCTGGTCATCAAGAACCTCCTTCGCTACAAAAGGTCTAGGCAAATCTATTTTGTTTTTCCGAATCGTGCCAAGATTAGTGATCTTCTTATCCAGCAACTTCAATGCCAAATCCACCGACGTAAAGAAATTATCAATTGTAAGGTTGCGTCCAGAATTGAAATATGATGGCATCAACGACATCAGCACATCATATCCACGACCAAGTCCTGTACTTTGGTCAGAGCTACCAGTGTAGATAGAAAACTTCAGTGGATAGCCCTTTGAGCTTTCACTAAGCCACCTAAACTTCAAGCCATATATGGCAGGCTTGATTGGCATGTATTGGGGAAATTCAATCCTTTTCAGGTCATAAAATTATTTGATGACCTGACCAAACTGAACTAATGACTTTTTTTTTGAGATAGGCATACCTGCCAGGAACAATTGATGTGGATGAATTTTACAATCAGTAATTACGTACAAAAGACATATCGAAAAGGATAAGCGGGAATCCCTGATTTGCGAAATTAGGCAATTTTCATCGTTTTTGAAAGTGAAAAATTTTATTGCTGACCTCCTACATACCTGCATAATGACATCTCTGCTTAAATTTCTTTATCCCTGCTATATATAATACTTAGAAACAATTCATACAATAGCCAGAAGAACTATAACTGAACAATATAAGTCAGAAATCAAAAAAATTTCGAAGAAAAAATCGTGGGGTCCATTTGGACCCCAGTTCGGGTGGACACGACTTTTGCCGGTTTGTAAACGAGGGTTAATGACAGATATTTTTCTTAGCAATATTTTAAAGGAGAAATGCGCATTCACTTTTCTCTGAGTGTATATGTATAAATTTAACTATTAGTAATGATAGCAAAAATTAAAAGTAAGAGAAAAGAAAAGGTAATATAAATGGGTAAATTTACATTCTCAATGATCTGCCAAATAAATAAAAAGTAATGATTTAAATGTTCTTGTGCTTCTTACACTTCTCATACTTATGGGCAGAGAGCTCCACAAGCGAATAACATGGACAAAGTATTGGGGATTTAAATTTTTATAGCCTCTGTATTGAAAAATTTGTTGATCAACCCGGCAAGCAATATCCAAGCTTAGGAAAATCATATCATGCTTTGAAAAACCTGGTGCCAGAATCTGCGTGTAAAGCATTATCCGACTAACATCGCTAACAAGGAAAAGATCTAACAGAGAACTAGAGACTAGACACTTTTGTAAAGTGCGTAGGGGTGGAGTGGTTAACCGGACTTAAATTGAGCGTCTTTAATGGACTTAGAAAATTTTGAGACAAGCGGTTATCCAAGAGATTACAGTTAAAATCGCCACACAATAAGGAATATGAACAGCAACAAAGTCGATTAAAGGTAATGTGCTAATGTTATTATATGGTCTGTAGACTGACCCAATCAAAATATTCTCCGAGTTGCATATGACACTCACAAAAACATATTGCAAAGGACATTCGTCATCGGATTTACATATTGTTGCGCATATATGAACACAGCCGCGAACGATTTGACAGATCTTCTATTCGTTGGGGTTTCCCGAAATACGTAAAAACGTAACATTGGTTTCAGAAGTGGGATACCCAATTCGATATGACGGAACATTTGGCAGAAAACTTCGAACAATTGCTGACTAAAGTGAGTCTTCTGTGCGCAAGTGTCGAGAAGCAGAGTGCTGCTATTGCACAAATCGCAAGAACAACAGCGACAATCTGATGAAATAAGAACATTGAGTGGAACCACTTTTGCAAATAGAGTTTACGAGTGCTCTACGCCCAATCGAAATCCTCTTCCAAATGAAACTGTCGTCGCCGCCGCAGAACCTACGGATGATAAAGGCGCAGCAAGTGCAATGGATCCACAACTACCGTGTGCAGCTCACTTGTCTCCCAACATTGGTGTCCAGCTACCCCATTTACAAATGTGTCCCCGTTTACCACCATTTGACAGTAGTATGACCACATGGCGCGACTACCAAATACAGTTCAACATCATCGCTGAAGCCAACAATTGGACTTCTCAACAGAAGGCGCGTACGCTAGCAACGTTACTTCGTGGGGAAAGTGTGTCAGTACTTACTAGCTTAGATCCTGTTGAACGTGCCGACTTTGATAAGTTGACTTCAGCTTTGCAGCTTAGATTTATGTCTCAAGATGAACATATCTCACATGCCACTTTTCGTTCTAGGAGACAACGTTTCAACGAAGATATAGGTGCTTTTGCTAGTGATATACGGTGGTTGACGCGGATCGTATTTGGAGACTGCCCAGCACATGCCCAAGAGCGTATCGTGATGCAATTCATAGATGGCATTTATGATCGTTCTCTACAAGAAATTGTTAGACTCGCTGACCAAAAGACATTTGCTGAAGTTGTGGGTAAAGCTGTTACTGTGGAATCTGCTCGCCATGCTACTCAGGTGGTTCATCAGGCTCGTACTGTTGAATTACACGAGGAGGCGAGAACATCAACGTGGCGTGGTCACGGCCAGTCGAGCCAGAATAAACGCAATGAAATGAAAACAGTTGATGAGTCGGGAAACGATCACATGTCAGTGTCGAGGGGTTAACACTGACATCAGCAACTCAACCCTAAATTTATAATGTAATATCTGAAAAGTTTCATCGCGGATATACTGTTTCTATGGCTATTGGTAATGTGACCTGTAAGGCTTTAGTAGATACTGGATCGTTTGTTACATTGGTAAGTCGATCCTTGGTCCCTTCCAGTGTTTGTCTCCGTCCTGGAAACGTAAGACTTCAGACTTTATGCGGTAACACGTTCCAAGCTACACATTTCTGGCCAACGACTATTAGATTTGGTCGGTTCCATCGACGTGTTAAATTACTGGTGGTTGATGAAATCTCACTTCCCACTGGATGTGATGGGATATTGGGTGTAGATGTTCTGCAAACTAATAAGTGCATTTTGAACTTTTCTTCTCTTCAATTGCAAATTGGAGGAGAACTCATTCCACTGTCATTTGAGGGCGCTGACGAAAACATTGTGTCAATTCCAGAAAACACAGAACGCATTCCACTGTCATTTGAGGGCGCTGACGAAAACATTGTGTCAATTCCAGAAAACACCAAAGTGAGCGGGTGTGTTCGAGCTATCTATCTCCGAACATCTCAGAACTACGTCATTCCGCCACGAACTAAGAAGATGACTCGACAGCTGCTTTCGCAAGTAATATTTCGGAGGGAATTGTGTCCCCAATCAGACATGAACTACCGAAAGGATTGTTAGTGGCCAAATCAGTCAGTAAAATACGCGATGGGTTGGTGTTTGTACGAGTTGCTAATGTGGCTGATCACTCTGTGGTAGTAAATGGCGATACATCAGTCGCGCTCTTTGAAGAAATTGAATGTGTGAAGGAACCCTTACTTGACAGCCATGCTTTGCCGGAATGTTTGGCAGATCTGCTCGTCAGGTCAGAAGAGCAGATCGCAGCAGAACATCATCAATCTTTCAAAGAGCTGCTTTTAGAATTTCGGGACATCTTCTCCACTACACCCGAGGATTTAGGTAGAACTAACGCCGTTCAGCATCGCATAGACGTCGGCTCGGCCAAACCAATTAAACAGCCACCTCGTTGCCTAACATTAGCAAAACATTAAGAATCACGAAGAATCGTTGACGACATGCTCCGTCAAGGCATAATCGAGCGCAGTTCTAGTCCCTGAGCTTCACCAATTGTGATGGTAAGGAAAAAGGATGGATCAACAAGGTTCTGTGTTGATTATCGTCGCTTGAACCATGTCACCGTGAAGGACTCCTTCCCTCTGCCCAGGATAGACGACACGTTAGACTCTGTCGCTGGATCGGTGTGGTTCAGTACAATAGACTGTCAATCTGGCTACTGGCAAGTGGAAGTACATCCTAAAGACCGGGAAAAGACTGCTTTTGTGACAAGGGATGGCCTCTGGCAGTTCACGGTAAAGAGCTTTGGACTCACGAATGCCCCAGCCACATTCGAACGGCTGATGTCAATTGTACTGCGAGGGTTGCCTATGGAAACGTGCTTAGTTTATTTGGACGACATCCTCGTCCACGGTAAGACTTTCCCACAAATGTTAACTAATTTGCGCTCAGTTTTCAGCCGCCTAAGAACTTCTGGTTTAAAACTAAACCCAGGTAAATGCAACTTGTTTTGGAAGGAAGTACGTTTTCTTGGCCATGTTCTAAGCAGCGAGGGTATTTCTCCGGACCCTATGAAAATTGAAAGTGTCCGCACTTGGCCAACACCAAAGAATCTTTCGGAATTACGCAGCTTCGTGGGGCTCTGCACGTACTACCGTCAATTCGTATCACAATTTGCAGCCGTGGCGCGCCCATAACACCAGCTGGCTGAAAAGAACATGGCTTTCAAGTGGAATGACCAATGTGCAAAAGCTTTTGCTGAGCTGAAAGACCACCTTACATCATTTCCAGTTTTGGGCCACGTTCATCCGGGTGGAGAATTTGTACTTGACACCGACGCCAGCGACAACGGGTTGGGTGCTGTACTGTCTCAACAGCAAGATGGAAACGAGAGGGTCATCGCTTGCTTTAGTAGAGCGCTCAGTAAATTTGAGCATAACTACTGTACCACTCGTAAAGAACTTTTGGCATTGATCAAAGCCTTCGAACATTTTCATGTGTACCTTTGCGGTCGGGAATTCATAGTGCGATCTGATCATGCGGCATTAAATTGGTTGCTGTCTTTTAAAAACCTTGAGGGTCAACTTGCGCGTTGGATGGAGCGCCTCCAACAGTACCACTTTAAAGTTCAACATCGAGCAGGTAAGACTCATTTGAATGCCGATGCACTGTCCCGCCGTCCGTGTGCTGACGCTAAACAATCGTGTAATCACTGCGAAAGCAAAGAGAAACGTCGCTGTTTAGATGAAATACGGGCAGTGGTTAATGTCATCCAATTAGTACACAGTGATTTTAATGTTGAGAAGCTTCAAAGTGCACAAAAGTCTGATGAAACACTTTCAAGAGTATTGGCATGGGTAACGACGGGAGTTCGATCTGATTGGAAGGAGATCTCGAGTGAGAACAATATTCTTAAAGCGTATTGGTCACAGTTTGCCAGTCTTAGCCTACAAAACAATCTGTTAACTAAGAAGTGGGTACCAACCAATCAACAGCAGCCAGAGCGGCTATTACCCTTCATACCTCGAGCGATGATTAGTGAAACGATAAAGTTGTACCACGATACACTTTCTGGCGCACACTTCGGTTCCAACAAGACGTTTGGAAAATTGAGATCCCGGTTTTATTGGATTGGGGCCAGAAAGGACGTAGAACGCTATTGCATCCAGTGTGACGTCTGCGCATCAAAGCGAGGTCCACAAAGAAAAACTAAGGGAAAGTTGCAGGTTTATTTAGCAGGCGAACCATTTCAACGTGTTGCCGTTGACGTTCTAGGACCATTGC
The DNA here is from genome assembly GCA_949752695.1 of Melanostoma scalare. Taxonomy (NCBI): domain Eukaryota; kingdom Metazoa; phylum Arthropoda; class Insecta; order Diptera; family Syrphidae; genus Melanostoma; species Melanostoma scalare. Next base: position 121,630,312 of record OX456985.1, read on the forward strand.
CAGTCACTAAACAAGGCAACAAATACGTGCTCGTATTAATGGACTATTTTTCTAAGTGGGTGGAAGTTTTCCCGCTAGTAGATCAAACCGCCGGCCGATACCGTCGCAAAAACGTTGGTCTTCGAGGTGTTTTGCCGCTATGGAGTACCACAAGAACTTCATTCCGATCAAGGACGCAATTTCGAATCAGAGGTGTTTCAGAATGTAATGCAGATCATGGGAATTCGAAAAACTCGTACCACACCGCTTCACCCTCAATCGGATGGACTTGTGGAGCGAATGAATCGCACTATTCTAGATTACCTTGCAAAATTTGTTGACGATAAGCAAGACAACTGGGATGAGCTACTTCCGCTCTTTGCAATGGCTTACCGATCTGCACATCAAGAGTCAATAAAAGAAACCCCATTTGCTATGCTGCTTGGACGTGATAAGCATCTCCCTCAAGATCTTGTTTTCGGGACACCACCACATGTCGATCAGTGTCCAAGTTGCGGATTTGCCCAACAGCTGCAGGACCAACTAAGAGAAATTCATGAGCGAGCAAGAGAGCAGATGCGGCAGCCAGCTAAGAGAATGAAAAGCAGGTACGATTTTACATCAAATTTTTCTTCATTCCAGGTCGGAGGTTTTGTCTGGCTTCATAACCCACGAAGGAAAGTAAGAGTCTGTCCTAAGCTACAATCTGATTGGGATGGACCATATCGGATTATGGAGATCCTAACGGACGTAACCATCAAAATTCAGAAGTCACCACGATCAAAATTTAAGATTGTGCATATCGATCGACTAACTAGTTACCGTGGGAACAACACCAATGCCTGGCCAACCGAGAAATAGCTTTCAACGAACGAGCTACAGTTCAAGAAGGATGGAGTGTTGCGCATATATGAACACAGCCGCGAACGATTTGACAGATCTTTGCTGTCAACCTAACATCTATTTTCTTCTCTCTCTCGACATTCAATTTGTACTTCTCGTTGTAGAAAGCCGCATGATATTTTCCCAAATAAGGAATTGTCATTTTTAAAGCAACACTTTTTTAATCTTTTCTGGTTTTTCTAATCCAAATTTAGCTCGTCATCTATTCGTTGAGTTTTCCCGAAATATGTAAAAACGTAACAATATCAACCTACAGCTTATCTCCTCGCGCACAAACAACGCGGCGCCACCACCAGAAGTAAACTTTCTATCAGCTCGAAAAAGCTTGAAACCTATCAAACCATAAAAATCGTCACATATGTCTGGCTGAAACCAGGTTTCAGACACAGAAACGATATCTATCTTAGACTCAACAAACAGATATCTGAAATCCCCTAACTTATTGGTCAGGCTTTGCGCTTTTAAGTGACAAATCTTTAACCCATTATTTTGAGCCTGTAAAATACGAATCATACTATACAGACTCGTATACCAGCTACTGCCAGTGAACCCCCTGTTGTTGTTAGCTGCGCTTGTACTCACAAGCATTGTTCTTGTGTACATGGCAGGAGTATGAGAAGTAACTCGAAGCGAAGGAACATACCATGAAAAAAGAGATATTTAAAAATAAAATTTGGCAGAATATTGTTACATTAGGAAGAAAGCTAAAGTAAAGTAAAATATTAAAGGAGAAAAGCAAGAGAAACTTAAAGCAAAGTAAAATGGTAAAATAGAGAATGTTAAATACATAAAACAGAGAAAGTCGTAGATTAAAAGAAATCGTGTAAAAAAGACTGTATACAATTTAAACATTGCAAAATAAGAAGTTGTGTAAATGTTGATCTTTGCTTACAAGAACATTAGGATGACGTCACTACGGCAGCTTCTAAGTCTTCAACGTTGTTCACAGCAAAGCTTTCTCCTTCAGCTGTTAGTTTGATGTAAACAGTTCCATGTTTTGTATAAGCATTGAGAAGTTGGTGGTTATTCCTCATGCGAATAGCGTGGTGGAGAATGGTACGCGTACTTTTTGATAAGCTTTCATTCAGAAAACAAGAATTATTAGAATCTATACCCAGGTCAAGCAGCGAGAGTTGTAGGTGTTGTTGTTGCTTTCGGTAGATGTTGAAACCAGGGATGAATATTTGCTACATATGTAGCAGATCTACTTCATTTTTTACAAATTCTTCTCTTACTACGTAGCAAATTTTTTCTACTTCGTTTATTTTTTGCTTAAAATACCACTCTTCAATACCTACTTCTACTTTTTACTTTACTGTGATGGTTCAAGCAAAAAATTATTTTATTTTTTTTTATAAATTTAAGAACAGCTTGATGCACATGTATAATCTTGTAAGAAAACATGGTTATAAGAATAACTTGTTAGAGCTGTTATCATTCAGTTTTTCTTTTATTTGATAAGAAAACATTGTTATTTAACAAATTTATGGCATTTTTTATCATCTGCTACATTTTTTGTAAATCTACTTCGATTTTTTGAGGATTTTGCTACATTTTTTGGGTTGCTCATATTCATCCCTGGTTGAAACCCCTTAGAATTGAGTTTCTCTCTTGCACACTATTGAATTTAAGTACTATGGGTGACGAAACTGAACTCTTACGGTTTCGAGTGCGTGTGCGAAAAATGCTCTTTAGAGTGGGAGGTTTGCATTTGGTTGTTAAACACAAATGATTAAAGAGCGTATTCAAATTTTGCTCTGGTAAACTAGGTATGCCAAACAATACAGCGTCTGCTGCAATGTGTTTCTTATCATATTCATCAATATGTTGTTACAATGACAAAAGCTTAAAATCTAGTTTACGCACATCAAAACAGTTCTCTTCGATGGTATCCAATCTCTGCACTGCATGTGCAATCGAGGTGTTTGCAATTTCCAACTTAAGGTGAATTCACATGAGTGCGACCAACGAACGACGAATAAATCAAGAAATGTGATTTTAAGTACCTTACTAGCATAAATTCCTCACGAATTTTTTAGGAAACGATGGAAATATAGTTCATACTTATTTTTAGATGGATAAACTCTTCTTTTTGTGCCTAAAATTAAAGCAATAGAGAAAAGAAATTTATTCGTTACGAATAAATTTTATTCGTAACGAATAAATTTATTTTCTCTATTCCCAAAAGCTTAGGCACAATAATAAGAGTTTGTTCACCAAAAAATAAGTATGAACTATATTGCCATCGTTTCCTAAAAAATTCGTGAGGAATTTATGCTTGTAAGGTACTTAAAATCACATTTCTTGATTTATTCGTCGTTCGTTGGTCGCACTCATGTGAACTGCCCTTTAGTGTCAAAGGTGGGAGCTTCAGCTGATTTGGTTTCAATGCATTCAACACGGTTCATAATTTCAGTAATCGTGTTGTTTACCTTGTCAAACTTCTGAGACCAATATTGTTCAGTTTGTTCTAGTCTTCCGAAGAGTTCACAGCGTACTTTTGAGAGCTCATTCGTAATGTGATTAGAGATTAAGTCAGCATGTTTATTTAAGCGCTCTTCGAGTAAAGCGATCGTGAGATAAGATCCACCATCTCTGCTGAATGCATTTACTTTTGCGGCTCCTCCTGGTCCTGGTTGACTGATCCGCGATAACGGTGGTGTTGAAAGGGGTATTTGCGAGTGCGTTGTTTATAATTTATTCCGTTTTGAAACAGTTGTTGCTGGAGAATCGATGTTTGATGTTGCTAGTGCTGTCGCAGGTGCTTGTTGCTGTGATTTGGAACGTGTTGATGTTGACATTGTATTATGTATGGTTCTGGTTGGTGGATATAATTTAGAAATTTTTAATCACCAAATTCTTAATTGTTCATTGGTTTATGCGGCGATATTTTTAAATTTGTGGTTAGTTATTAACATAGTTAATTAAAATATCCGCACTTAAGTATTTTATATTAGTGAAATACTGTATTAAAGAATGCCGACATGGACGTTTTAAATTAGCGTCTATTCTGTGTGATACATGTGTCTGCATTTAGCGATAAATAAATCCAGCAAATCATTTGATACTCGAGTAAACGTCAAAAATCTACCCGGACAGGATTCTACTCATTTTGCTATGCCCGACATCCGATGTCGTTTTTGTAATGGTTGTAAGGCCTTGTTTTGCGTAAAGCATTTTTTGTCAAAAAAACATGCCTAGTGTTTTAAGTATACCTACCTACAAATAGTTGCACTCGGCGCTTAACTATATGCATAAGATCTTATTATACTGCCATAATTCAGGACTTTGATTTTGCGTTCGTGGCTAGGATTGTTCAGAGAACCTAAAGAAAAAAAAAATACTTATTAGAGACGTGTAGAGCAGATTTCGAAACTTCACAAATAGTGCGTAGTAGGCACAATGGAGTCACATTCATTCCAAAAGATTTCATGTATGCAGCAGCGCTTCGATAAAAGTTGGCTCGGGAATATATCGAACGTTGTCTCCGTTCATTAACGATATTCGTTACACTATTGCTTATATCACCGAACATTCCAATTCAGTTCCACAAGACAAAAATGAAACCACAATTTTCAACAGTGAACAATAAATATTTTGTGCAACACTTAGGAAGCTACGTCTTTACCTTTAGTGAAAAGCCCTTAACTCACCCTTTTAAGACTATTATGCAGTGGCGGCGCGAGACGTCGGCGGTGTCGGCGACCGCCACCGACGGCCTCGCAAAAAAAAAGTCGATTGAAAGTCGGCGACAGCGGCGACTCATTTTTGTGAGTTGGAGTTTGCGACATGATGCAGCTAATTCTTCTGCAACAGCCAAAACGTTTTTTAGATTCATCAATAAAATCTATGTGAAAAAAGTTCTTTCGAAATTGAGTCTCAGTTAAAACAAAAACCAATAGCCAGGAGAAAACGAATCTTCGGTTATGAACATGCTGATGAACCTATTCAATCTTTTGAAATGCAATACAGAGTGAACTTCCCTGACACAATGATTGATGCAATTATAGTCGACACCGAATGTCGTTTTGAATCGCTCAGTAAGTATTTCGAAAATTTTGGTTTCATTTATGATATCAAAATGAAGACCTTCTCAAGTATTGTACTGATTTGGGTACAGTACTTCGGGATGGCGGGGACAGTGACATTCAGCCTTTCGAGCTTTATGAAGAACTCCAACTTTTAAAAAATAACTTACAAGACTGTAAACGATGCGAAACAACTAATTCAATATATTTTGGAAAATAATTTAGAAGAAGTATAGCCAAATGTTTACATAACAATTAGAATCATCCTCACAATACCCGTCAATACGGCTTCCGCTGAAAGAAGCTTTTCGAAGTTGCAATCGATTAAGACATACTTGATTGTAGGGGAGCCCAGGATGCTAAATGTGCAGTTACTAAAGCGTCATGGGGACTTATTGGATTGTGAAGCTTACGATCTAAAATGAAAAAAAGTGTATGCGTTCTAAATTGGAACTAAAAATCAAACGTTAACTATTAACATTAATCTTTAAATGAACAACACCGAGAAGTCTATTGTAATCACTATAAACAGTCAGTCAACGCCTTATTAACTTCACAAGTTTAAACTGCATTTTAACTTTTCTTTTACAAAGGTACAATTAAAACATAAAATTTTGAATGCATTTCGACATGATAAATGCCATCCTCAGCAATACTTTATTGTGACTAAAACTTACATAGATCAATTATTCTGACTTCATACATACAAACATAGTACGAATTATGCGAGACCACAAAAGTGTAAAAGATTAAACAGAGAACCGTAAAAAATGTTTGCATATGCGACCAAAGCGAGGAATAGAAGACACTTCCCCAGATCACTTTCAAAACAACAAAAAAGTTTTCGCACAAAACCCCAAAAATATGGCATTTGGAAATATGTCCATTGTCCATCGACCAATTAAAAGTAATGCTGGATGAGTGCATAAGCCCCAAGCTAGTAGACAATGCTAAAAAAGAAGACATTCTAGCAATTACCAACCAAATGCAGTTACTCAAAGCACAAAATGAACACCTTGTGCAAAGAGTTACAACGATGGAAAGCTATTCAATCAAGCCAATCTTCTGGAACGTCAACTCGACGTAATAACACGAAAAAACTATGAAAGCACTGTTGTTGTGCATTTTCCGGCAGAAGGGAAAACCGATAAAGTTGATTTCGCTAAACAAACTTGTTTGGGTCTTCTTCATCTCCAAGAGAACGCAGAGTTAAAAATTAAAAGTTCGCAACAGTTCACAAACACCAACACAAACAAATCTACTGTGATCTTAAACTTTCAACACGGCGACACTGCAGATAAAGTTATTAAAGCAACACTCAAACTAAGAGGATCCGGCATCGTGATACACCGAGAACAATCATTGATAACCCGATAAAAAAGGAAGTCACTTTACGAAATTAAAAATAAGTTACTTGCTCTAGCACCGAATGCAAACTTTTTATACGAGGAGTGAAACTTCACATCAATGAACGCGAGTTTTCCTTCAGTTTTTGACATGGCTTGCTTGTAAACAAAGCAGAAGATCTTTCGTTTGTCAAAATGACATTTGGAGATGACGGCTTACGATTTTTTAACAATCCCTCCAACAATGCATCATTGCCGACTAAAGCACCATCTATAAGTCAAAACCTGAAACCTGGCCCCAGCAATCAACAAAGTCAACACCAACATAAACAAAGTTAGGATAGAGTTGCCGTCTGCCAAGTAAATATAAATTAAAAATTATAAGCTATAATGTGTCTGGCCTTAAAAATAAACTAACAATACCAGACTTTTTTAAATATATATTAAAATTTGATTTAATTATCCACTTAGAAACGTTTCTAGAAGAAACCCAAGAAACGCAATTTCAAAAATATTTTAAAGACTACTCCCTTAAATTCATTCCTGCCACCCGAAGTAGTATTACATTCTTCCAACTTATTTAAATTGTACTAATTGGAATAATGATTATAATGAACTTGAATCCTTTCTTAACGAGTTAGAATTCCAAAATATTTTAATATTAGGTGATCTAAGTGCGAGAATCGGTAATTTCCAAGCCCCAGCTTCTCTGGAAGAAAAAACATCTCATACGTTTAATAATTTGAGAGGTTCGTTAGATGCAACGGTTAATAGTGCTGTTTGAGGCGTTTAGTCGATTTGATTGAGAACTTCGGTTTGATGGTTTAGAATGGGATTACAAAAAGTGATAGAAGAGGAGAAATTTATTTCTGGTCAGGGGTGTTCCGTAATAGATTACTGTTTGGCAAGAGGCGAATGGCTTAAAGTTGTGGAAGATGTTGAAGTGAGCAGTGCAGTAAGCTACTTGGCCCACCTTCCAATCGAGACATCTATCAAACTTCAAAATCTTGATTTTCCATTGTGTAAGACCTTACAAAATTATAAGTGGATAGACAGTTATAGAGTCAACTATAATCGTAAATTAGATCAGTGTGTGAGTCGTCTCTCAAATCAATTTTCTTGCCCCTGTGATCAGTTCGCTGCTCAAATAACAGAAAGCATTAAGCAGTCAACAACAAGTGTTACTGTTGAATGACCCAAAACGTTTGCATCTGAGTGGTATGACTGGGAATGTATTAAACTTCGGAAAAAATCTTTTTCTCTACTTAAACTCTTTAGGAAAACGAAATCCTTGTTTTTTAAATCACTCTATCTAGATGCAAATAAGTCATACAAAAGAGTTTGCTTTTTGTCTGATATTAGTGAGGATCTACTCGCAAGCCACTTCAAAAAACTCTTTAGCCTTCAACAAATCAACAAGCATTCCAATATGCTCCACCTTCCATTTCAGTGGCAGACCTTGATGACCTTATTTCATTAAACGAATTGCAAACAACGCTTAAAAACATGAAAAACCAAAAAGCTGCTGGTCTCGATGGGATTCCAACTGAATTCTATAAATATTCTTCGTCGTCCTTTCTAAATCTACTCCTTGTGTTTTTTAACAAGCTGATTGAAGAAGAAGAAATACCACAGTCGTTGTTAAATTCGCAGATCTGTCCAATTTTCAAAAAAGGATACCCCAAAATACCCTTAAACTCTGGGGCCATTTCGAAACTACCCCGTCTGATAAAAATATTTACTCAAATTCTTTATGGTAGACTGATGAGGTGGGTAGATGAAAAAAAGCTTTTAAGCATTTTTCAAGGTGGTTTCCGCGCTGGACTTTCGACTGTTGATCAAATTTTTGTGCTCACCAGAGTCGCAAACAAATTTATCGACAATAAACAGAGACTCTATGCCTGTTTCATTGATTTAAAAGCGGCGTTTGATACAGTCAATATACATTCGCTAATATTTAAACTTTCGAATAAAGGCATTTCGACAAAGTTTTTAAGATTATATAAGTTACTCCTTTCCAATACTTGCGCTGCTGTCTGCAATGGTAGTTCAATGTCTACCTTTTTTTAGCACTAATGCGGGTGTTCCCCAAGGTAGCCACCTTAAACCCGTTAATGTTTCCTCTCTTCATAGAAGATGTTTCCAATGGATTGCCTGGTGGCGTCAGGTTTGGTGGAGTACTTATCAAAGTAATTCTATATGCGGATGACTTGGTTATTCTTTCGGATAACCCTACAACTTTACACATGGGACCTGGAAATAAACATCTCTAACCAAATAAGCATCTCTAAATCAAAAATAATAATATTTGAAGACGGCCGGCGAAGAAGAATTCATCCGGAGATATGGACATTGGACCGTGAACCTATTGAAGTTGTTTCACAGTTCAAATATTTAGGTGTTCTACTGCCAAGCAACTTATATCTCCGCCCTCATGCTTAGGATAAATGTGTATCGGCAAAAGTAGCTATAAATATTATGTGGAATAGAATATTCTGCAATAAGTACATAGACATCTCAGCTAAATATAAAGTTTTTGAAGCTTAACTCTTGCTTATGCTACCTCAGCCAAGTGTTTGGTTACCAAAATCTTGACGAATTTGAAATGTTACAACGTTTCTTCTTCAAGAGAATTTTTAAACTTCTAATCTCTACTCCCACGTATTCTATACACGTTGAATCAGGGGTTCCACCAATCTTTTTGAGAAACCTTAAGTCCAGCGCTGACTACATAGTAAAAGTCATGCAAAGATCGAGCGAAAACCTCCAAAGGCAAGTAATGGATGTCGCGTTTCAAAGGCAACTGTCTCCGTTCAAGGAATGGAATGAGTTAGCTGATACACACTGTTTTGAACTTTAGCTAAATGATATCCCCTCCACAAATTGACAAGATAGATTCTACGAATGCATTGCAAAGGTAGATGATTCAATTTATCTCAAATTCTTGAATAGGGTTCAAACTTCTCCCACCCGTTCAATGTATAAAGAGCTCAATTACGCTCTTTTCGTAAACAATTATTTTGATAGTAAATTTTCAGTGAGTCAAATAAGTACACTGTTTAAGGTAAGAACGGAAATGTTAAATTTAAATTACAAACCTCACAGAAACAATAATTCCTTATGTAACCTCTGCAACCGTAACGAAACCGAAGATATAAATCACTTCTTAGCCAATTGCCAAATTTTACAAGAAGTGCGAAGGCTTTACTTTGAAAAGAGCTTTCTAACTCGTGAGGAAGTCAAAGATATTTTAAATGGTCAGTGTAGTTGGAATATTCTTTATAGTTTTATTATTCATGCCTTGGGTTACCGAAACAGTTTCATCGAATAAAATAAAAACAATTTAATTTATTTTTTATATGCACTGTTAATATGTTTTTATTCACATGCTCAATTGTTATACTTTCATTGTATACTTATGTATTTTTAAACAAAACTTTTACTTTCTTTTTATTAAACCTCGTTAAAGTCAAATTTCAGGCAGACGGCAAATATTTTTTTGCCATGCTAATGTTCTTTGTATTTTTTACGTAAATTTTTCGAGATTTTATCATAATAAAGAATTTTTAATAATATTAATAATAATAGTACGAATTATTAATATTACTTTGCACAAAAAATTAAACAGAAATCAATTAGTCTCTTCTTATATTACATTTGACATTTAAACAAAAATACATTAAGTAAGCAGGTTGAAAAGAGATGACTTAATTGGAGCTTCCATCGTGTTCATCATTATGTTTTTGTTTTTGTGCATGTACTTTCGTACGCGTCTAGTGACCATTCTTCTCTCACATGTTTGATAAGCCTCAAGTTGTCTTTTGTTGTGCTATGAATATTCTTTAGCATATATGTAATGCCACAGCTGATTTGTTTGGTCTGCTATACTAAATGTTGGTTGTATACTTAATGTTGGATAGATGTTCACCAAATCTAGTTTCTATGTTCCTTTTTGTTTGTCCGTAGTACTTCTGCTCACAGTCGTCGCATGTTATTTCATAAATACCTGGTTTCTTATTGTTATCCGTTTTATCTTTTGTGGATCCTAGCTTATTTTTAAGTTTTCCATTTGAAGCAAATATAAGGTCTATATTTTGTTTTTTGAATACCTTTTTTAATTTGTCGGTTACGAGGGCAGTCCGATAAGTACTTAGCCTCTCCGCCCAATAGCGCCACTATCGCTAGAGAAACTTACTATAGTGTAGTACATTTTTTTAGAAGGCTACTGTCGAAATTTCAGCCAAATTGGACTCGTAGTTTTGTTTTGACCGCGTGTGGAAGCAAACGTGTCAGCGGATTTTAGAAAAATGGAAAAAGAGCAATATCGGTCAGTGTTTCGATTCTTGTTTTTGGAAGGGAAATCACGCAGCGAAATCAAAGAGCGGTTGGATGTTGTGTACGGTGACTCTTCTCCTTCTTCGGTTCAACGAGTTTCAACGTGGTCACACGTCGGTTTTTGATGAGCAACGCCCAGGCGCCCCGAAAACGGCTACCGCAGAGGACAATGTGACAAAAATCCACGATCTCGTATTGGCAGACCGCCGATTGAAGGTGCGCGAGATAGCTGAGATAGTAGGCATCTTGAAAGACCGCATGGGTCATATCCTGCATGAAATTTTGGGCATGAGAATGCTGTCGGCGCGATGGATGCCGCGTTTGCTCACTCCAGACAACAAACGCAACTGTGTGACCACTTCAGAGCCGCGGCTAAATTGGTCTAGTTTGGCTATGAACTATTGCCCCATCCACCGTATTCTCCAGATTTGGCCCCGTGCGACTTCTTTTTATTTCCAAACTTGAAAAAATCACTTGCCATGCAGAAATTTGTGTCGAAATTTGAGGTCATCACCGCCACGGAGGCCTTCTTTGCAGAACTCGAGAAAACGTATTTTTCAGATGGGTTAAAGAAGTTGGACCATCGCTGGGTTAAGTGTATCGAACTAAAAGAAAATTATATTGAAAAATAAATCAACACTTTTCCAAAATTTTGGTTTTTCTTTTGTAGGCTAAGTACTTATCGGACTGCCCTCGTATTATGGGGGCATATTGTAGTTTTAATCTTTTCTTTCCTTCGTTTTCTTTTGTTGTTTTAAACGTGGTTAAACTCGTTCTTCTTAATACTTTGCATTGTTTTTCAACCATTTTTGTGATCATATCACTTTCGTAACCATTAAGCTCCGCCACATATTTTATGTATTTAAACTCCTCCATGTAGTTATTTGCATTCATCGGAACTGTACATAACCTAAATACCATACTGTTTGTTGAACGCTGCTCTTTTATATTGGGATAGATGATAGGACAAAACGAGTCCTTTGGTATATACCTTGAGATGTTTGTAGGTTTTCTATAAATTTAAAAATCTAACTTGTTCTCGTGATGAGAAGGTCCAAAACCGGCAATTCTCCATCTTTTTCAATCTCTGCAGTAAATTTTAGAGTTGGCCATTTCGAATTCAAAAATTCCACGAATGATGGGACTTTGTTCGGATCCATACACGAAAAAATATCATCTTCATATCGGTACCAAACCGCTGGAATCTTTCCTTCTTCTTCGATGGTGTTCTCGAATGTAGACATAAACATATTCGCCAAGAACGGAGATAATGAATTTCCCATTCTTGTACCTTCGGTTATCTGATAAAACTTATCCAAGAACTGGCAACAATTATATTCCATACATAAGCTTGCAGCATCACGGTAAATCTTTTTCTTTTCTTCATTGGTTTCTCGTTCATCTTTCCATTTTTTCAAGAAACCTAATGCCTCTTTGATGGGGATACTAGGAAATAATGCCACTACGTCAAATAAAACAAGATCTTCATTGTCTCTTATTTTAATATTTTGAACTTTGTCTAAGAATTCAGAGGTGTTGATTATGCTTCTAATTTTCATCTGTTCATACTTTTTGAGCTCGACAATAACCGTTTTGCAATTTTCTCAGTAGGGGCATCAATATTTGAAATGATTGGTCGCATTTTGAGTGTTGGCTTATGAGTTTTTGGTAAACCATATAACTTCGGGATCGAAGGATTCGAAATCATTAATTTCCTCTTTACTTTCGGGCCGAAAACACGTATAAAATTTCTTTTAGGAGTGCTGTTGTTCCTTTAATCATACCAGGTAATGGGGATTTCTTAAGCTCTGTGCAGATGTTATTTTACCCATTTTGATTTCATAATCAGTTCTGTCCATAACTACTAAATCCCTTCCTTTGTCTGATTTCATGTAGATATAGCACAACAAAAGACAACTTGAGGCTTATCAAACATGTGAGAGAAGAATGGGCACTAGACGCGTACGAAAGTATTTACATGCACAAAAACAAAACATAGTGATGAACACGATGGAAGCTCCAATTAAGTCATCTCTTTTCAACCTACTTACCTACTTAATGTATTTTTGTTTAAATGTCAAATGTAATATAAGAAGAGACTAATTGATTTCTGTTTAATTTTTTGTGCAAAGTAATATTAATAATTCGTACTATGTTTGTATGTATGTAGTCAGAATAATTGATCTATGTAAGTTTTATTCACAATAAAGTATTGCTGAGGATGGCATTTATCATGCCGAAATGCATTCAAAATTGTGTGTTTTAATTGTACCTTTGTAAAAGAAAAGTTAAAATGCAGTTTAAACTTGGGAAGTCAATAAGGCATTGACTGACTGTTTATATTGAAGTGTGTGCGTGTATTAACTTTTAAAAATGTAAAAAAAACAGTCACATTGAAATACTCGAGCGCGTCTTTCTGATAACCGATAAATATTAATCTGACGATTAACTGGGGGCAGGTGGGTGTATAGAGAGGTTGAAAAAAAAGCTATTCGAGCGTGTCAGATTTTTAAAGCGAATGTAAAGTGTACTCAAAAAATTTTATATTTCGATAATCTGACGATTTAAACGTGGTTTATGGCCACGTTTTGGCTGACTTTTAAAAATGTAAAAAAAAAAACAAGTGACCTTGAAATATACGAAAATACTTGAGCGCGTCAGATTTTTATACAGAGTGATCAACTTGATGTCTTCGTCCTCCAGGATGATAATCTGACAGTTATATGGAGGCGTACTCTTAGTCTGACAATTTAAAAGTAACAATTATTTGTTGTTTTTATTTTTTACTAGCTGTGCCCGCGTCTTCGTCCGCGTGGAATAGTGACTTTCGGCAGCATTTTTTTTTGTTATTGTAAACTATTGTTATATCATTTAGATAATATATATTCTAAATAAATTCATATAAATAGGTTTAAAAATAAACAGACAGAACTATGATATAAGTAAAGACTCCCATTCCCATCGGAATATGGTGACCGTTTCTATAGGAATATGGGGATGGCTTACAGCAGTTTATGTTACTCAGGGAGAGTTAAGCATTCTAACGGTGGAAGAATTTTTGAAATCGGTGCAATAGTTTCAAAGTTCCCGTTTGCGTTCTCGTTCCCGTGCTAATATAGAGATAACAAATACAGCCTATATCCTTTCTCAGTTTATAGACTACTAGCTGTGCCCGCGACTTCGTCCACGTGGAAGAGTGACTTTCGGCAGCATTTTTAGTTTTTTAGGCTACTTATTTTGCAAATAAGACACATTCATGCGTTTTAGTAAACTATTGTTTAATTTTATATAAGAACATTTTTGCACACGAAGTTCTTACTTTTCCCATCTTCTGTCAAACAAAAAAGTTTTGCGAGTTTGATACACTCTTTTAAACTAAAATGATTAATCAGTGGGAACTAAAGAAGTACGGGGAATCAATAGTTTTCTTATTTCGCTGTTCCAGTCATCATTAAAACTTTTATAATGCCGCATCCCAGATGTGTAATTTGTAGCTGTGTACAGTTCTAGATTACTCATTATTGGCACTGGAACTCCAACTTGCAGTCACTCCTGATAATTCTAAGGCATTGAGAAACTTTATAGGGTGTGATGTGACTTTCTCAGTGTCCATAATATTGTCTACTAATAGATATTCGGCAACATCCCCCAATACGTCAAACATAATTTATTAGTTTATTTGGTTAATTATCTCATTAGTCGGGGCCGAAATCGACTTTTCCCACAGGCATTACTGATTGCCAATATTTATTTGAAGATCAAGATAGACATTTCTTCTCAGGTCAACTGTGTAATAGACAATTTGACAGAAATCACCTTACGATGAAAGAACTTTTGAAATCGGTCCAGTAGCTTCAAGGTTCCCGTTTACGTTGCCGTTCCCGTAGCAATATTGGGAAAACAAATACAGACCCTGTCCTTCTTCAGGCTCAAGTCAAGACTATCTCTGCACCAAAATTCATACAAATAGGTTCAATAGTTTGGGCGGTAGATGACAAAACAAAACAGACAGATTGAGTTGATTTCGGATCTATAGTGTTAGTAAGTACTTCCGTTCCCATGGGAATATGGGGATGTATTGAAGTTGATGTTATTTTGAGACAGTGTAGCATTCTAATGGGGAAATACTTCTTGAAATTAGTTCAGCAGTTTCTAGGTTCCCGTTAACGTTTGCATTCTTGTGGGAATACAGGGATAACATACATAGCCAATGCCCATCTTCAGGCTCAAGACTATATCTCTGTACCAAAATTCATATAAATAGGTTTAATAGTTTGGGCGGTTTTTGATAACAAATAAAAATAGACAGATAGATTTAATTTCAGACTTATGATATTAATAAAAACTCCCATTCCAGTGGGAATATGGTGACCGTTCCCGTAGGAATAATGGGGATGACTTACAGTTTATGTTACTCCAGGGATAGTGTAGCATTCTAACGGTGGAAGAATTTTTGAAATCGCTGCTGTAGCTTCTAAGTTCCCGTATACGTATATTCCCGTGGGAATATAGGGATAAAATATATAACTTATGTCCTTCCTCAGGCTCTAGACTATCTTTGTACAAAATTTCATTTAAATCTATTCATTAGTTTGGGCGGGAGATGGTAACATAGAAAGGCGAACAGACGGAGCTACTTTCGCACTTATTATATCAGTAAGGACTCCTGTTCCCGTAGGAATATGGTGAGCGTTTTCGTAGGAATATGTGGATGACTTGAAGTTAATGTTACTCCGGGATTATTTAGCACTCCAACAATGGAAGAATTTTTTAAATCGGTGCTGTAGTGTCAAAGTTCCCGTATACGTTTCTGTTCCCGTGGGAATATAGGGAGAAAATATATAGCCTATGTCCTTCCTCAGGTTCTGAACAATCTTTGTACAAAATTTCATTTAAATCGGTTTATTAGTTTGGGCGGGAGATGGTAACATAGAAATGCGAAAAGACTGAGCTACTTTTGCATTTATAATAATAGTGAGGACCGGCTCCCGTGGGAATATTCGAATAAAATATATCCTATGTCCTTCCTTAAGTTCAGAACAATCTTTGTACAAAATTTCATTCGAATCGGTTTATTAGTTTGGGCGGGAGATGGTAACATAGAACGACGGACAGACAGAGCTTCTTTCACTCTTATTCTATTAGTAAGGACTCCCGTTCCCGTAGGAATATTGGGATGAATTAAAGTTTATGTTACTCTGGGATAGTGAAGCATTCTATCGGTGGAAACATTTTTGAAATCGGTTTTGTAGTTTCTAAATTCCCGTAAACGTTCCCGTTTCCGTTGGAATTTAGGGATAAAATATATAGCCTATGTCCTTCCTTAAGTCTTAGACTATCTCTGTATCAAGTTTTATTCAAATCGGTTCAGTAGTTTGGGCGGGAGATGGTAACATAGAAAGCCGGACAGACAGAGTGACTTTCACATTTATAATATTAGTTAGGATCTCTGTACAAAATTTCATTTCAATCTGTTCATTAGTTTGGACGGGAAATGGTAACATAGAAAGGCGAACAAACAGAGCTACTTTTGCATTTATAATAATAGTTAAGACTGGTTCCCGTGGGAATATTCGAATGAAGTGCAGCCAATGTCCTTCTTCAGGTACTAGATTGTAGCTTCTAAGTTCCCGAATACGTTTCCGTTCCCGTGGGAATTTAGGGATAAAATATATAGCCTATGTCCTTCCTTAGGCTCGAGACCGTCTCTGTACAAAATTTCATATCATTCAGTTAAGTAATTTGGGCGGGAGACGGTTACATAGAAAGTCGGATAGACAGAGTGACTTTCACATTTATAATATTAGTAAGGATTACTGAATGCAAAAAAAAAAATATGTACACATAGATATGTATATACAAATTTTGATTTGAAATTTTGTTGAAAATACTAAAAAAAAAAAACCGCTGAAAGTTTGAGCCCTTAATATTAGTTTTAAGTGCTCGATCAAAAGGTGTGAAGACTTCCCATTGAAAATACACGGAAACTCTAATTTTTTATTTTTAAATTTCTATAGCTAAGCCGCATTTTATGTGATCGCCTTAACCAAAGATCGTTTTTTCTCAAAATTAAACGCTCTACAAAAGTGTTCTTTGCGGCAAAGTCGTTACTCATACCGGCGACGTAGTACGGACCACTAAACCAGATTTTCCCATAAAATTCACGTTTTTTCGCAGTTATCTCGTAAATAACAAAAGCTATGGAAAAATTATAAACTATAAGAGAATTTAGTTTTCTACAAAAAAGGTCTGGATGTAATTAACTTACCTTCTCTTAATCTGACGCGCTTGAGTTTTTCCGAGGATCGATTTTTTTTACTAATCTGACGGGTTGCCCTCAACGTACATTAAAGGTTCATATATGGTAGAAGTACACTACAGGGTGCAAGGTTTCTGCCCATTTGATTTTCTGACGCGCTCGAGTAACGCGCAAAATCACCTCTTGGGCTCCCCTACTAAGAGAAGCACGATGACTCAAGAAAGATTATCTGCGCTATCAGTTCTATCAATTGAAGCTGAAATAGCGGCTAGCATTAGTTATCACGAAATCCTGAAAAAGTTCAGTGAGGCCAAAAGTCGAAAAGTTTTTTTTAATGTTTTAATTGAGAAATTAGTTTTCGTAATTTGATTAGCAATAAAAATCGTTTACACATACTCTAGTTTTATTTTATTTGTGTAAGGTATGAAATTAATCGTTTTCTTGAAGAGGGCCTCGCGAACATAATCTCGCCGACGTCCACGCGAGGTCTAGCGCCGCCACTGCTATCATGAGTGTCGTTTGAGGGCAATTCATAGTTGATTTCCAAATTAAATGCTGAGTAAATATTTCTATTTACCAAATCAGCAGGAATTGCGACAGCAGCTTTTTTTTTTTTAATTTGATAGGGTGAAGGTGAAAATTACCTTTACAAGCACGTCGACCTGACAGATCTTTTGTGCTGTTCATTCATTCATTCATTCATTCATTTATTTAAGTATATAGTACAGTAAGAACATAGTCTTTAAGAAGCACAGGTTATGTACATAATTTACATAGTTTAAAAGAACTTAAAAGAGAATTTAATTAGATATATTAATGAACGAGACATATCAATTTTCATTCTGCAAATGTTTAAACAATATTAAATTAAAATCTTTCTGTTCAGACTTACGTCTTATTGCGAGTGGAAGGTCGTTCCATAAGCTAACAGCATGTACGAAGAATTGTCTACGAGAAGTGAGGCAAGAATACATAGGAGGCGTTATAGTTAAGTTACGAATTTATTAAGAAAAGTGAAGTTTGTCATATAGATACACTGGTTTCTTGGATCGTACTATTTTAATTAGAAGAACGAGCGTTCTGTAATTCAAGAAAGTTTTGAGACTGCATCCCAAAACTTTCTTGGAGTGTTCGGATACATGATCGAATCTCCCCAAATTAAAGATATATCGAGTGGCTGAGTTAAAAGCAACATTTAGCCTTCGGAAAGAGTTACATTCAGAATTGGCAAAGATTTCACAGCCATACATTATTAAGGGTAGGATAAGAGCCTTCACTAGCCTTAGCTTAACCTCTGTAGGCAAATAGTTTCTGGTTAAGGATAGGCACCTTAACGACCCGTAAATCTTGGAAACAATTTGGTTTATGTGCAAGTTCCATTTTAGACTGCTGTCAAACGAAACTCCAAAGTTTTTTATGCTTTCTACCATTCCTATCCTAGTGCCATTTAGGATAATAGGTGGAAAAATGGTAGGGTCAAGGACACGTTTATATATGGCAATCGCCTTTGACTTGTCTGGGTTGATCTGAATTTGATTAAGTCTTGACCAGTTGGAAAGAGCGGATAAGTCTCGATTTATCTTTTCAAATGCATCATTAACTAGACCACTGGGAAAATTAAGGTATAGCTGTACATCGTCCGCATATAAGTGAAATTGACAATAAGACAAACAAAGAGGAAGATCATTAATAAACATTGAGAACTAAAGTCGACCCAGTATAGAACCTTGAGGTACGCCCCGACGGATAGGAAGAAACGAGGATAGTCGATTTTTACATGGCACTGCTTGGACACGGTCACAGAGATACGAGAATATAAGTTTAATTGAAGAGTTACTAAAGTTGAAGTTGTACTGGGCGAGCATGTCTTCACAGCCAAATCGTTTCCAACGACGGTATATATACTATTTCATACTGTTATGGCTTGAAGAATATTTCTGGACATCCATGGACAGTTGACATTTCTTACAACACGATTTTTTAAAGGAACATGCTTGAGGAACAAAAAATTAATATTTTCATTTATAATTTTGACTTGCTCATTTGGGTCGCCAGTTTGGTAGATCGAAAACCAATTTAGGCTGAGAAATTCTTCAAATAGGGATGGGGCGTTAATGCTATGGAAATCGTAGAATTGGAAAGCGTCTGTTTGATATTTGTTGTTGATGTTTATATTCAGTGTAATAAAAAGTAGATCATGATATTAGAAAGCAGGAAGTGATAACTGATTGTAAAATTTGAGTAAGTTGGGATCACTAAGAAGCATTACATCAATGAGAGACGGTGTTTTGTGGGGCATAAAATGTGTGGGGTCAGTTTGATTTACAAAGTGTAAGTTAAGCGCGTTCATGGATTCCTTAAAGGGAATACTAATCTGTGCTTTCAAAAGATTCAAATTCATGTCACCGCACACAATAATATTAGGAGATAGGTTATTGATTTCATCTATAATATCGGCTATAGTTTCATAGTCTGCTATAGCCGGTGGCATGTAAATAGTACCTAAGATACATTTATCATAGCCGCTGAGGATTTCTATAAAAAAGTAGTCTGAGGCAGATCCGGCTAGGGAAGAAAAACTACTTTCGAACGGCTGGACTTCCTAATGAAAACTGCTACACCTCCTCCAATTCTCTCTGAACGGTCTGCGCGATATAAATTGAAATTTTGAAGTCTAAAGAGATCATCTTTAAGAATGGGAGTAAACCATGTTTCCGATACACATATTATGTCAATAAGATTTCCTTCAAACAACAACTTGAATTCATCGAACTTATTAACCAGACTTTGTGCACTTATATGACAGATATGTAAGCCCTCGTATCGGTTGCACATAATATTCAAAACACATCTCGAGTTATCGGTCATACTGTTGACAACGTTAGAGAAGAAAAAAAAAATAATAATAATAATAATATTAGGCAAATTGACACAAGATTGAACAGAGAACAATTACGTTGGAAATTAAATAAGTAAATCGCAGAAAAAATAAAAAGTATTGAAATATCTCTTACAATACAAGCAAAAATAATTGAAAAAGAGAAAAAAAAAGAAAGAAAAAGAGAGCAAATAAAGAGAGAAAATATTAGTTGAATAGATAAATAAAAATTGTGTTGTAACTTTACTAAGAGTTTCTGTTGTCATCGAACGCAGGCCCGATCAAATTTCTAATATCATCTATAGATTGGACAAGCACTGATGGACGGGCGGATGTAGAGTTGGCCATTGTATGTGTGCGTAGCTGTGATGAGAGATCGTCGTTTGAGTTTCAGAGCTTCCCGTTGCAAGTTGTAGTTGCGCTTTGTTAAGCTTTCGTTCACATAAAAGCTTTTATGAGAGTTAATAAAGCCTATGTCAAGAAGCTTAAGCGGAGAGTTTTTCTGTTTGCGGTAGATGGCAATGGCTTTTAAAAGATTTTGCTTATCATTCTTGTTGGTCAGTTTCAGTATAAGGCTAAGGCCACGCAGTCAGCGATAAGCGAGCGAGCGATTGAACGATCAGCGATTAAGCGACAAAGTCGAGCGACGAGTGGCCTTTTCGTGAGCGACATTTCTTTAGCGATTAGTTGATTAGTTGTTGTTGCACAGCAGAGATCAAAATTTCTATATTTACTTTAACCATCTGTTGCTCTTGACGCTAAGCGATAAAATAAAAATTAGAACAAGTTTGGTGACAGAGCGACGTCGTTCAGTCGCTTAAAAAAATCGCTCATCGCTCGCTCAATGCATGGCCAGTTCAATGCAATTTCATTTGTTTTAATTTTTTCATGTCGTTCAGTCGCTCGCTCGCTCGCTTATCGCTGACTGCGTGGCCTCGGCCTAATGCAGGCGTCTGAGTGTGCAGTACCACGATGGGTTGATGAACTTTTTTTAGCTCTGAAAACCTCACGGAGTGCGGGTGGTGATAAGGTGATGGTTCTGCATAGCTTTTGAAAAACCTCGCTCAGATTTTCATTTGGCATTTCAGGAACTCCGGAGATAATGACATCTGAGTTTATTTTTTCTCTTTCGATTTTGTCGACACTCAATTCGATACTCTTACAGCTGTCAGTTAGTGTTTTTATTTGTTGTTGCAGTTCTCGCTTCACAGCATCAACCTGATTTTTGATTTTGTCTTCTAAAGCTGTGAGTTTTGTGTCCAACATGGTCAGTAGATCTTTCTTGAAATCATCTCCCCATTTCTGTAGATGTGTCTGTATACGGTCCCAGAGTTTGTCGGCATTATATGCATTGTTGACGTTTGCATTGTTTACATCTCTTGGTGAACTTGTATGAGTTGGCTGCAATCTGTTCCGTGTCTCAATTGGCATATTGATCAATATGGCGCGAACTCACAAGAAAACGAGGAAAACAGGCAGAAATTAATTTCGTTATTGAGAAGTAATTAAGCTTCGAATGAATTCCGATTTTTTTAGAGTTATTACCAAAGCAAGGTTTTAACGCATTAAATAACTTTGACTCAAAAAACTTAGGGATTATTTTACAAAATTAAGAAATTTAACCGGAATAGAATTAAACGCTACCGTTGAGATTGCATTCTCTCTTAAAACTTCCCTTAGGTTTAAAAACACGTAGTGTGTAGGTTAGTTCATTCGAAGCTGAGGTCATGTAAGAACCTAAGAATCTTCGAGGAAGAGGTGTTTCTGATACCAAGGGGACTGGGGACCCTTTATTGAATATTTTAAGCTTGGATCTAGCTAAGGCAGGGCATTCGCATAAAATGTGATCAGCTGTTTCTATGTCTTCAAGACAGAGACGACAGGTGTCATCTTGGCTGATGCCCATGTTTTTAAGATGATACTTGAGAGAGCAATGTCCAGTGAAGAAGTCCGTAAGTAACTTTGCGTCACGTTTGCTCATATCAAGAATTTCTTTCATACGTTTGTGGTATAAGTCAATGAAAAGTTTTGACTGACGATGGCCATTTGAGTTGTTCCAGGTGCTGATCATGTTCTATCGTTCCCAGGTAGTTAATTCGCTTTTAAGGCTACTTATTGGGAGACCACAGTAGGGTTCAGGGCCTTTGAATTGGGACTGAGAGCCAAGTCTAGCAAGGCGGTCAGCCTCTTCGTTACCCGGTACGCCTTCATGACCAGGCACCCATGAAAGAGTTATTTTATTGTGAGTAGCATGTTATTTTATTGTGAGTAACATGTCAGGCAGTTAGAAACTAGTTTGGATTCGATTTTTGTCGAGGATCATGCGTGTCGTTTGAGGGCAATTCATAGTTGATTTCCAAATTAAATGCTGAGTAAATATTTCTATTTACCAAATCAGCAGGAATTGCGACAGCAGCTTTTTTTTTTTTTAATTTGATAGGGTGGAGGTGAAAATTACCTTTACAAGCACGTCGACCTGACAGATCTTTTGTGCTGTTCCCTTAGGTTTAAAAACACGTAGTGTGTAGGTTAGTTCATTCGAGGCTGAGGTCATGTAAGAACCTAAGAATCTTCGAGGAAGAGGTGTTTCTGATACCAAGGGGACTGGGGAACCCTTTATTGAATATTTTAAGCCTGGATCTAGCTAAGGCAGGGCATTCGCATAAAATGTGCTCAGCTGTTTCTATGTCTTCAAGACAGAGACGACAGGTGTCATCTTGGCTGATGCCCATGTTTTAAAGATGATACTTGAGAGAGCAATGTCCAGTGAAGAAGTCCGTAAGTAGCTTTGCGTCACGTTTGCTCATGACAAGAATTTCTTTCATACGTTTGTGGGATAAGTCAATGAAAAGTTTTGACTGACGATGGCCATTTGAGTTGTTCCAGGTGCTGATCATGTTCTGTCGTTCCCAGGTAGTTAATACGCTTTTAAGGCTACTTATTGGGAGACCACAGTAGGGTTCAGGGCCTTTGAATTGGGACTGAGAGCCAAGTCTAGCAAGGCGGTCAGCCTCTTCGTTACCCGGTACGCCTTCATGACCAGGCACCCATGAAAGAGTTATTTTATTGTGAGTAGCATGTTATTTTATTGTGATTTGTGAGTAACATGTCAGGCAGTTAGAAACTAGTTTGGATTCGATTTTTGTCGAGGATCATGCGTGTCGTTTGAGGGCAATTCATAGTTGATTTCCAAATTAAATGCTCAGTAAATATTTCTATTTACCAAATCAGCAGGAATTGCGACAGCAGCTTTTTTTTTTTTTAATTTGATAGGGTGAAGGTGAAAATTACCTTTACAAGCACGTCGACCTGACAGATCTTTTGTGCTGTTCATTCATTCATTCATTCATTCATTTATTTAAGTATATATCTACTGTACAGTAAGAACATAGTCTTTAAGAAGCACAGGTTATGTACATAATTTACTTAGTTTAAAAGAACTTAAAAGAGAATTTAATTAGATATATTAATGAACGAGACATATCAATTTTCATTCTGCAAATGTTTAAACAATATTAAATTAAAATCTTTCTGTTCAGACTTACGTCTTATTGCGAGTGGAAGGTCGTTCCATAAGCTAACAGCATGTACGAAGAATTGTCTACGAGAAGTGAGGCAAGAATACATAGGAGGCGTTATAGTTAAGTTACGAATTTATTAAGAAAAGTGAAGTTTGTCATATAGATACACTGGTTTCTTGGATCGTACTATTTTAATTAGAAGAACGAGCGTTCTGTAATTCAAGAAAGTTTTGAGACTGCATCCCAAAACTTTCTTGGAGTGTTCGGATACATGATCGAATCTCCCCAAATTAAAGATATATCGAGTGGCTGAGTTAAAAGCAACATTTAGCCTTCGGAAAGAGTTACATTCAGAATTGGCAAAGATTTCACAGCCATACATTATTAAGGGTAGGATAAGAGCCTTCACTAGCCTTAGCTTAACCTCTGTAGGCAAATAGTTTCTGGTTAAGGATAGGCACCTTAACGACCCGTAAATCTTGGAAACAATTTGGTTTATGTGCAAGTTCCATTTTAGACTGCTGTCAAACGAAACTCCAAAGTTTTTTATGCTTTCTACCATTCCTATCCTAGTGCCATTTAGGATAATAGGTGGAAAAATGGTAGGGTCAAGGACACGTTTATATATGGCAATCGCCTTTGACTTGTCTGGGTTGATCTGAATTTGATTAAGTCTTGACCAGTTGGAAAGAGCGGATAAGTCTCGATTTATCTTTTCAAATGCATCATTAACTAGACCACTGGGAAAATTAAGGTATAGCTGTACATCGTCCGCATATAAGTGAAATTGACAATAAGACAAACAAAGAGGAAGATCATTAATAAACATTGAGAACTAAAGTCGACCCAGTATAGAACCTTGAGGTACGCCCCGACGGATAGGAAGAAACGAGGATAGTCGATTTTTACATGGCACTGCTTGGACACGGTCACAGAGATACGAGAATATAAGTTTAATTGAAGAGTTACTAAAGTTGAAGTTGTACTGGGCGAGCATGTCTTCACAGCCAAATCGTTTCCAACGACGGTATATATACTATTTCATACTGTTATGGCTTGAAGAATATTTCTGGACATCCATGGACAGTTGACATTTCTTACAACACGATTTTTTAAAGGAACATGCTTGAGGAACAAAAAATTAATATTTTCATTTATAATTTCGACTTGCTCATTTGGGTCGCCAGTTTGGTAGATCGAAAACCAATTTAGGCTGAGAAATTCTTCAAATAGGGATGGGGCGTTAATGCTATGGAAATCGTAGAATTGGAAAGCGTCTGTTTGATATTTGTTGTTGATGTTTATATTCAGTGTAATAAAAAGTAGATCATGATATTAGAAAGCAGGAAGTGATAACTGATTGTAAAATTTGAGTAAGTTGGGATCACTAAGAAGCATTACATCAATGAGAGACGGTGTTTTGTGGGGCATAAAATGTGTGGGGTCAGTTTGATTTACAAAGTGTAAGTTAAGCGCGTTCATGGATTCCTTAAAGGGAATACTAATCTGTGCTTTCAAAAGATTCAAATTCATGTCACCGCACACAATAATATTAGGAGATAGGTTACTGATTTCATCTATAATATCGGCTATAGTTTCATAGTCTGCTATAGCCGGTGGCATGTAAATAGTACCTAAGATACATTTATCATAGCCGCTGAGGATTTCTATAAAAAAGTAGTCTGAGGCAGATCCGGCTAGGGAAGAAAAACTACTTTCGAACGGCTGGACTTCCTAATGAAAACTGCTACACCTCCTCCAATTCTCTCTGAACGGTCTGCGCGATATAAATTGAAATTTTGAAGTCTAAAGAGATCATCTTTAAGAATGGGAGTAAACCATGTTTCCGATACACATATTATGTCAATAAGATTTCCTTCAAACAACAACTTGAATTCATCGAACTTATTAACCAGACTTTGTGCACTTATATGACAGATATGTAAGCCCTCGTATCGGTTGCACATAATATTCAAAACACATCTCGAGTTATCGGTCATACTGTTGACAACGTTAGAGAAGAAAAAAAAAATAATAATAATAATAATATTAGGCAAATTGACACAAGATTGAACAGAGAACAATTACGTTGGAAATTAAATAAGTAAATCGCAGAAAAAATAAAAAGTATTGAAATATCTCTTACAATACAAGCAAAAATAATTGAAAAAGAGAAAAAAAAAGAAAGAAAAAGAGAGCAAATAAAGAGAGAAAATATAAGTTGAATAGATAAATAAAAATTGTGTTGTAACTTTACTAAGAGTTTCTGTTGTCATCGAACGCAGGCCCGATCAAATTTCTAATATCATCTATAGATTGGACAAGCACTGATGGACGGGCGGATGTAGAGTTGGCCATTGTATGTGTGCGTAGCTGTGATGAGAGATCGTCGTTTGAGTTTCAGAGCTTCCCGTTGCAAGTTGTAGTTGCGCTTTGTTAAGCTTTCGTTCACATAAAAGCTTTTATGAGAGTTAATAAAGCCTATGTCAAGAAGCTTAAGGCCCCGGCCCATAGAACGCGGTGCGTGCGGTAGAAGCGGCGCGGCAACTGATGCGGTGGGTTTTGCCGCGCGCAACTGATAGGGGTGACCCATAGAATCCGTTGCGGTGTTTTGACAGATAAATTTAGTCAAAATGGGGGCGTTCAAGAATCGCATCCGGATAGCTTGTTGTTGTTGTTTACGTGTGGGAAATCGAAAAAAATAAGTTATAATCGTCTAGCAATGATATTTTGATTGTTTTTCTGTTTTCAAAAGTCGAATTTTAATATTTCACAGCTGTTGTCTGTTGTCGATCGTTCAAAAAGGTATCTAGACACGGCTATCCAAGATAGGCTATCCGATAGGTTCTTGAACGCGCCCATTGTCATTTTTTCTAAATAAGAGAAAACTTCAAATTGGTTGTGACTGCGCATGTCTCTCTTCTGTCACCGCGTGAGAGCCGAGGCAAAATAGAAGTTCGGCTACTCGGCGCTTGCGGCGCGTTGCTCGCGGTGCTTATGGGTCACCTCTCATAAGAACGTGTGTATTTAATCGAGCTGTCAGTTGAAAGTGGTGCCGCACGCACGCACCGCGTTCTATGGGCCGGGGCCTTTAAGCGGAGAGTTTTTCTGTTTGCGGTAGATGGCAATGGCTTTTAAAAGATTTTGCTTATCATTCTTGTTGGTCAGTTTCAGTATAAGGCTAAGGCCACGCAGTCAGCGATAAGCGAGCGAGCGATTGAACGATCAGCGATTAAGCGACAAAGTCGAGCGACGAGTGGCCTTTTCGTGAGCGACATTTCTTTAGCGATTAGTTGATTAGTTGTTGTTGCACAGCAGAGATCAAAATTTCTATATTTACTTTAACCATCTGTTGCTCTTGACGCTAAGCGATAAAATAAAAATTAGAACAAGTTTGGTGACAGAGCGACGTCGTTCAGTCGCTTAAAAAAATCGCTCATCGCTCGCTCAATGCATGGCCAGTTCAATGCAATTTCATTTGTTTTAATTTTTTCATGTCGTTCAGTCGCTCGCTCGCTCGCTTATCGCTGACTGCGTGGCCTCGGCCTAATGCAGGCGTCTGAGTGTGCAGTACCACGATGGGTTGATGAACTTTTTTTAGCTCTGAAAACCTCACGGAGTGCGGGTGGTGATAAGGTGATGGTTCTGCATAGCTTTTGAAAAACCTCGCTCAGATTTTCATTTGGCATTTCAGGAACTCCGGAGATAATGACATCTGAGTTTATTTTTTCTCTTTCGATTTTGTCGACACTCAATTCGATACTCTTACAGCTGTCAGTTAGTGTTTTTATTTGTTGTTGCAGTTCTCGCTTCACAGCATCAACCTGATTTTTGATTTTGTCTTCTAAAGCTGTGAGTTTTGTGTCCAACATGGTCAGTAGATCTTTCTTGAAATCATCTCCCCATTTCTGTAGATGTGTCTGTATACGGTCCCAGAGTTTGTCGGCATTATATGCATTGTTGACGTTTGCATTGTTTACATCTCTTGGTGAACTTGTATGAGTTGGCTGCAATCTGTTCCGTGTCTCAATTGGCATATTGATCAATATGGCGCGAACTCACAAGAAAACGAGGAAAACAGGCAGAAATTAATTTCGTTATTGAGAAGTAATTAAGCTTCGAATGAATTCCGATTTTTTTAGAGTTATTACCAAAGCAAGGTTTTAACGCATTAAATAACTTTGACTCAAAAAACTTAGGGATTATTTTACAAAATTAAGAAATTTAACCGGAATAGAATTAAACGCTACCGTTGAGATTGCATTCTCTCTTAAAACTTCCCTTAGGTTTAAAAACACGTAGTGTGTAGGTTAGTTCATTCGAAGCTGAGGTCATGTAAGAACCTAAGAATCTTCGAGGAAGAGGTGTTTCTGATACCAAGGGGACTGGGGACCCTTTATTGAATATTTTAAGCCTGGATCTAGCTAAGGCAGGGCATTCGCATAAAATGTGATCAGCTGTTTCTATGTCTTCAAGACAGAGACGACAGGTGTCATCTTGGCTGATGCCCATGTTTTTAAGATGATACTTGAGAGAGCAATGTCCAGTGAAGAAGTCCGTAAGTAACTTTGCGTCACGTTTGCTCATATCAAGAATTTCTTTCATACGTTTGTGGTATAAGTCAATGAAAAGTTTTGACTGACGATGGCCATTTGAGTTGTTCCAGGTGCTGATCATGTTCTATCGTTCCCAGGTAGTTAATTCGCTTTTAAGGCTACTTATTGGGAGACCACAGTAGGGTTCAGGGCCTTTGAATTGGGACTGAGAGCCAAGTCTATCAAGGCGGTCAGCCTCTTCGTTACCCGGTACGCCTTCATGACCAGGCACCCATGAAAGAGTTATTTTATTGTGAGTAGCATGTTATTTTATTGTGAGTAACATGTCAGGCAGTTAGAAACTAGTTTGGATTCGATTTTTGTCGAGGATCATGCGTGTCGTTTGAGGGCAATTCATAGTTGATTTCCAAATTAAATGCTGAGTAAATATTTCTATTTACCAAATCAGCAGGAATTGCGACAGCAGCTTTTTTTTTTTTAATTTGATAGGGTGGAGGTGAAAATTATCTTTACAAGCACGTCGACCTGACAGATCTTTTGTGCTGTTCCCTTAGGTTTAAAAACACGTAGTGTGTAGGTTAGTTCATTCGAGGCTGAGGGCATGTAAGAACCTAAGAATCTTCGAGGAAGAGGTGTTTCTGATACCAAGGGGACTGGGGAACCCTTTATTGAATATTTTAAGCCTGGATCTAGCTAAGGCAGGGCATTCGCATAAAATGTGCTCAGCTGTTTCTATGTCTTCAAGACAGAGACGACAGGTGTCATCTTGGCTGATGCCCATGTTTTAAAGATGATACTTGAGAGAGCAATGTCCAGTGAAGAAGTCCGTAAGTAGCTTTGCGTCACGTTTGCTCATGACAAGAATTTCTTTCATACGTTTGTGGGATAAGTCAATGAAAAGTTTTGACTGACGATGGCCATTTGAGTTGTTCCAGGTGCTGATCATGTTCTGTCGTTCCCAGGTAGTTAATACGCTTTTAAGGCTACTTATTGGGAGACCACAGTAGGGTTCAGGGCCTTTGAATTGGGACTGAGAGCCAAGTCTAGCAAGGCGGTCAGCCTCTTCGTTACCCGGTACGCCTTCATGACCAGGCACCCATGAAAGAGTTATTTTATTGTGAGTAGCATGTTATTTTATTGTGATTTGTGAGTAACATGTCAGGCAGTTAGAAACTAGTTTGGATTCGATTTTTGTCGAGGATCATGTGTGTCGTTTGAGGGCAATTCATAGTTGATTTCCAAATTAAATGCTCAGTAAATATTTCTATTTACCAAATCAGCAGGAATTGCGACAGCAGCTTTTTTTTTTTAAATTTGATAGGGTGGAGGTGAAAATTACCTTTACATGCACGTCGACCTGACAGATCTTTTGTGCTGTTCCCTTAGGTTTAAAAACACGTAGTGTGTAGGTTAGTTCATTCGAGGCTGAGGTCATGTAAGAACCTAAGAATCTTCGAGGAAGAGGTGTTTCTGATACCAAGGGGACTGGGGAACCCTTTATTGAATATTTTAAGCCTGGATCTAGCTAAGGCAGGGCATTCGCATAAAATGTGCTCAGCTGTTTCTATGTCTTCAAGACAGAGACGACAGGTGTCATCTTGGCTGATGCCCATGTTTTTAAGATGATACTTGAGAGAGCAGTGTCCAGTGAAGAAGTCCGTAAGTAACTTTGCGTCACGTTTGCTCATGTCAAGAATTTCTTTCATACGTTTGTGGGATAAGTCAATGAATAGTTTTGACTGACGATGGCCATTTGAGTTGTTCCAAATGCTGATCATGTTCTGTCGTTCCCAGGTAGTTCATTCGTTTTTAAGGCTACTGATTGGGAGACCACAGTAGGGTTCAGGGCCTTTGAATTGGGACTGAGAGCCAAGCCTAGCAAGGCGGTCAGCCTCTTCGTTACCCGGTACACCTTCATGACCAGGCACCCATGAAAGAGTTATTTTATTGTGAGTAGCTAATTGAAATAAACCTGTCAGGCAGTTCCAAACTAGTTTGGATTCGATTTTTGTAGAGGACAGAGCCTTTAGTGCTGCCTGACTGTCAGAGCAGATTAGTATGCTTGATCTTCGGAGGTTTCTTCTAATGCATTCCCTAATACAGAATCTATAGCCGTTACCTCTGCCTGAAAGATAGTAGTTGTGTTACCAAGGGATATAGATGACTTAAAGTTGGGACCGTAAATCCCTGCACCTACACTGTTGTTTGTTTTTGAACCGTCAGTATACCAGATGTATTGGAAGTTATTTGTAAGAATTACATTGTTCTTCCATGCTGAGCGGTTTGGAAAGATTACTTTAAAGGGGTGGTGTAACAGTATGCGTTTAGGCATAAAGTCCGAGGAGTGGGCTGCAGGCGATTTAGTATTTAGTATTTATTATTTTGATACATCGCTGCACAGATAGAAATAAATTCTTAAAGTAGTGCAGGTTGAATATAGTATTACATAATGTGTGTGTTACTAGTGTAAAAAAGATTTAAATAAAAATTACTATTAAAATAACAATTAAAATTACAATATAATCTTATACAGAGAAAGTCTTATTTGCAATTAAACATAAAGATTTTAGAAAAATTTTATGAAAGAGAATTATTTTGTGATAAAAATTGAAAAACGGTAGATAAAAACTGGCTGTGTTCTATTTTGTTCCTAATAGAGAGTGGGAGTTGATTCCAAAGTTTAATAGAGTAAACGAAAAATTGACGACGTGTTGTCAGACATGTGTTGTGTACGTACTAGATCTTAAGTTCGTACCTCGAGTTGATTGTGAAAAAGTTAATTTGTCAAAAAGATAAGTCAGTATTTTTCTTTTTATAATATTGACGAGAAAGGCTATGCATTTAAAACGAAGAAAGCAATGTAAAGTACATCCAAGGATTTTTCGTGAGTATTTCAGAATACTCACGAAAAATCCTTGGTCATCCATGATCAAACCTCCGGAGGCCAAAAACAAACCTTGTCATGGAATTAAAAGCCAATTGCAACTTGCGTAACGAGGCTGAATCTAAGTCTGCAAAAATTTCGCACTCATAGCTGAAAATGGGTATAACTAATGCTTTTACTAATTTATCTTTGACCTTTACGGGTAGGAATGGCCCAGTGGTAGAAAGACTGCGTAGTGAGCCATAAACTTTAGCAGCAAGGCTATTGATATGGTCGTTCCA
This sequence comes from Melanostoma scalare, assembly GCA_949752695.1. Taxonomy (NCBI): domain Eukaryota; kingdom Metazoa; phylum Arthropoda; class Insecta; order Diptera; family Syrphidae; genus Melanostoma; species Melanostoma scalare. Next base: position 121,661,282 of record OX456985.1, read on the forward strand.
GGACAGCGTACTTTTAAACATTATTCCTAGGTTTTTTATTTTCGAAACCATTTCAACCTGGGACTCGTTTAACAAGATGAGCGGGAAATTAGAAAAATTAGGTAAGTGCCTTCCAATAGGTAAACATTTTGTTTTATCTGGATTCAATAGTAACTGGTTTTGAACTGTCCATTTAACTATCGATACTAAATCATCGTTAATTTTTGCAATGGCATCATCAACAAGATCAGTAGAAAAACTAAAATACAGCTGAACATCGTCTGTCGCAGTATCGCCAGTCAATTGTCATCCGAGACCTTCAACAAGGCTGTTGTGCAGCTGTGACCAGATCTAAACCCAGATTGAAAAGGGTTTAAAAGCTTTAAACTTTCAATGTGCTCCTTGATTTGTTAACTTACTATTACCTCAAAGACTTTAGACAAGTAGCACAAAATTGATATAGGACGGTAATCATTAACAGATCTTGAGTTCTTTGGTATTGGAACTATCTTAGCCCTTTTCCATATGGTTGGATAGACGGAGGTGGTAAGGATGGTATTAAAAACATGTGTAATGTATTGCAGAATTTTAGGAATAAGTATTTTTACAAAATCTAGGTGAATATCATCTAGTCCAACACACTTTGATTTTATTGAGAATAGAGCGTTACCAACAGTGAATATATATACGGCCGAAAGTGGGAAAGCATCATGGGATGAGTTTGAAACGAGCTGTAAAGAGCTGTTTTGAATGACTAGAGATGGATTTGCGAATTTGTAATTGATTTCTTCGATGTTAATGTTTTCATCTATCAATGGTGATTTTTTACCAACTCCAATATTTTTAACTTGCTTCCACAGAAATTTGGAAGACCGGTTCGTACAGAATTTTTGAGAATAATGGAGGTATTTTTTACGTATAATCATGCTGGATACCTTGTTTCTAGCTACTTTCAAAGCAGACAGCATTTCATCGCACTCAAATCTTTTCCAACGACGAAAAAGAGTATCGCGTAGAGACATGGCACTGATAATTTCAGCTGTCATCCAAGGACACTCTTATAAATTTATAACTCAGGTGGGAAACCTCATTTATAACATTTTCCACAGTACGATAGTCAGCAATGCTGGGAGGCATATACATACATAGACCCAATCAAACATCTATTATCACCATTTCTTATCTCAATGTAGACAAAATCTATAGGATTATTATCTTCTGCGCGCAGAACTATTTTATATTTAATTCCATCTCTCAGGTAAATAGCAGCACCGCCCCCAACTCGACCACACCGATCACTACGGAAAAGCTTAAACCCACTTAGTGAAAAACATTCGTCCCGAGCATTAGGATTAAACCACGTCTCAGACACACAAACAACATCTACCCCGCTTCCTTCAAAGACATAGCTAAACTCATCAATTTTGTTTACAAGACTCTGCGCATTTATATGATAAATGTGCAAGCCCTTTTTTTGTTTGCACACAATTTTACTATTTTATATTTAATTCCATCTCTCAGGTAAATAGCAGCACCGCCCCCAACTCGACCACACCGATCACTACGGAAAAGTTTAAACCCATTTAGTGAAAAACATTCGTCCCAAGCATTAGGATTAAACCACGTCTCAGACACACAAACAACATCTACCCCGCTTCCTTCAAAGACATACCTAAACTCATCAATTTTGTTTACAAGACTCTGCGCATTTATATGACAAATGTGCAAGCCCTTTTTTTGTTTGCACACAATTTTTAGCAACGCATGTAAATTTTCATTCACTCCATTTGGGTTAATGTTAGTAAAAGAAGACATTTTAATGGTAAGGAAAGAAAACTAAACACAGAGATCAAAAAGAAAAAAAAAAGTCAGAAGAAAACAAATCACTTAATAATCCTCGCACAAAAAGAAGAAATAAAAATGATTAAAAAGATTAAAAATGCTCAAGAGAAAAAAGAAAGTTAGACTAAAATAAGACTTAAAAGAAAGAAAAAAAAAGAAAATATTAATTAATTGATAGTTATAAAAATTATATGATGAAATTCGATGTCTTTTTGCAGCTAAACTGTTATGTTGTTTTCTCGATTTCTTGCGATTCCAGTATTGGGAGCACCTGCAGAATACTCATTTATGTCCTTGTAAGTTTTCCTTTCTCGAGCAGTTAGTGAGATGAAGCTTTAGTCCGCTTAATGCAGCAGTATTCTTTACTCTTTCATGTAGCGGAGGAAAATTTAATAAACTTTCTAACGCTAAAGTTGGGCAGGTGCGCATTGCACCTGTGATACCTACACAGGTTAGTCTTTGTAACTTTTGCAAAGATTTGCGGGCAGAAACTTGTTCTGTTTTTTGACACCAGATCAGCGAAGCATAGGTTATGATGGGTGTGATAATAGTGAGGTATGTCCAGTAAATCATTTTTGGCCTAACTCCCCACTTTTTACCAAAGAGTCTAAAACAGGCCCAGAAAGCATTTGTTGCTTTTGCTATGGTTTTGTCTATATGTGGTTTCCAATTGAGTTTGTTATCCAGGGTTACTCCTAGATATTTGACCTCTTTGGAAAAATTAATTTGAACACTATTTAGGGATAGTGTTTGGAGATCAATTTAACGTCGCCTGGTGAATGGAATGATGACTGTTTTGATGGGGTTGACCTTAAGCCCTTCTTTATTGCACCAGTCAATAACTTTCTTCAGGGCACTTTGCATACGGTTTGTTACCTGTGCTTCTTGATTGCCTTGAATAGAGATGACTAGGTCATCAGCGTAGCCTTGTGTATCAAGGCCCAGCTTATTGAGGTCGTCCAAGAGCTGATCTATTACAATTGACCAGAGTAGGGGAGATAAAACACCTCCTTGGGGACAGCCTTTAACAGCATTAACTGTTATTGATGTTTGACTTAGTGTGGTGGAGAATTATGCCACTTAACATAGAGTCAATCAATTTAATGGTTGGTGTCTCAATTCCTTTGACAGTTGCAGCTGTTTGAATTGACAAGTACGTAGTATTGTCAAAGGCGACAGAAATATCAAGAAAAGAGCAGAGTATGATGTCTTTCTTAGCAAACGCAGTCTCAATTTTGCTGACCAGCTGATGGAGACCTGTAACTGTGGACTTACCAGTTTGGTAAGCGAATTGGTTAGCATTGAGAGGATTTGCTATTAAGGCCGTACTGCGAATGTGTAAGTCAATTACTTTTTCTATGACCTTTAGGAAGAAGGATGTGAGACTGATTGGTCTGAAGGATTTTGGGTCTGAGTTTGATCTATTGCCAGCTTTTGGTATGAATACTACTCTCACCTTTCTCCAAGTTTGAGGAATGTAGCTTAATTCAAAACTAGATCTATAGATAAGTGTAAGTGAGCAGATAATGGTATCAATTCCATACTGCAAGAGAGCAGGAAAGATACCATCTTCCCCGGGCACCTTGAAAGGCTGTTGGGAGGATATTGCCCATTTGATGGAGTCTTCGTTAAAAATTTTTCTTGCTAGACTTCTTGTTATACTGTAAGGTGTAGTGTAACTCACATTTGTGGTAAGAGATTGATCAGTGGTATGTATACAGTCAGGAAAATGAGTGGCCAAAAGTAGGCTCAGAGTTTCACTGTAACTTTGGGTAAAACTACCATCCAATTTTTTTAAGAGACCAATACCGTTGTTATGATCTTTAGCTAAGGCTTTTTGAACTCTAATTGAAGAAGGCAAGTTATCGATACTTTCACAGAAGTTTTTCCAGGTAAGTCGTTTTTGCCTTCTTATCATCGAGTTGTAAGTCGTTAGAATTAGTTCGTTTAGCTTTGTTGAACATCTTTCGAAGCTTTCTTTTTAGCTTCTCCAACTCACTGTTCCACCAGGGAACATCGCGATTTGAGTTGGTCTGTCTAATGTGACAGCTGGACTCGTATGCGCTTGTGATTTGTGAGCTTAAGCGTGTTGCTTCCCTTTCAAGTTGATAGGGAAAGTCAATGTTTGGATAGGATGGTTCAAATTCACAACGAAGTGTCTCTGTGTAGAGATTCCAGTCCGTGTGTCTTGGTACCCTAATGTTTTCTAGATTGTTGTAATTCGGCCTTGACAGATCAAATCTGATGTGCCGGTGGTCCGAGAATGATATCTCTTTCGAGACATGCCAATTGAGAATGTTGTTGGCTATGGCAAAACTTGCCACTGTCATATCCAACACTTCTTTCCTAACAGAGGTGACAAAAGAAGGTTCATTTCCCTTGTTTAGAATATCTAAGTTTGAATACATAAGAAAATCTAAAAGTGACTCACCTCTTCTGTTGATGTATCTACTACCCCATATGGTGTGATGGGAGTTGGCATCGCATCCAGGTAGTAGCTGTCTTCCCCTTGCGTTGAAATAACCAACTAGCTTTTTCACCTCTTCAGGTGGTGCGGAGGTAGTATCTCCCGGGTAGTAGGCTGAGGCTATTACAATGTTTTGTAAGCCTCATGCCGTGGGGATATCAGCTAGTACCGCAACGAGTTCATTTGTGATGAATTCTGGAATGGGAAGAAACTTAGCTCTTTTATGGATAAGAAGCGCAGCTCGTGGTTGGAGTTGCGTGTTGTCGTATATTAACTTACACGATTGTGTTGGAAGGCCTTTTATTTGGCCTCTTACCTCCCACGGTTCCTGGACTAGTAAGTAGTCCATATCCTAAATCGCCAAACCTAAAGTCTATGACTTCTTTTTTGGTTTTCAGTAGAGCCGCGGATTTGTGGTCCACCGAAAAGGTAAGAATAGAGGCGGCACCTATGGCTTCTCTTCTTATGACCCTCCATTCATTAACGGGGAGACCCTCATTCTGGAAATTGATTGCAGTGAGAATCTGCTCGTTCGTGCATGTAGGGCCAACGGGGAAATGGCCCACCAGAATTTGGTTTTTGGGAATTTCATCCTCTTCAACCGCCTTCAGTGGGGCATTCTCCCAAGGCTTTACTTTTGGAATTTCGCCTTTTAGCCAATCAGCCGTGAATTTAATTTTGCAGTTGAAGACAAGCCATCCTGGTCTGAAATTGGTGCCAAAGAATTTGGGGCTGATATCCCCTGTCTTTTGGTTGCAAATCAAACCAAAGATGGTGTCTTGCACTACTGTCATTTGGTCAGTGTTAAGTTGCGTTTGCGGGAAGTCTGAGGCAAGGATACCTATTTTGTAACTTTATATTATAATTTTCTTGCTCTATTTTTTGTTGATTTGGAGGCGGATTTGATGTGGAAGGCACATCAACAGACCTCTGCTTGTGAGCAATGTTAGGTTTTGCCATTTAGGCACGATTTGTGTCCCTAAAGAAGGATTCAGAACGATTCCTTTTTTCTCCCTTTGGAACAGCCGTTCTGACTCTTTCCCTGGCTTCGGCTTCGTTAAGGCCGCTAGCCAGAAGGAATTTAAAGCGTTTGCGAGCAGCTCCACAAAGCTTGACGCGCGCTTTTTGAGTGGTTTTGATCGTTTGATCAGTGTGCGTTGAAGGAGCAGCTTCGTTAAGAAGTTTCGTCTCCTCCAAAGAACCAATAGGTGGAAGGTCGTCAAGACCTGTCTCCATTGGTGTGGATGCACTTACAGCAGCATCACTCTCTTTAAAGTTTATATTAAAAATATCAATTTTGTACCCACGAGTATTAAGGAAAGTAGGTCACCATTGGCAGAGCCCTATGCCAACGGAAAGGACTTACAATTTATAAACTGGATTTGCCTAGGTATCCAAAGTTCGCAACTAGCGACTAAGAACCCCTTAGCCATTCAGCCTTCGGCGTCGCTGTTCAACCACTGGCTTGAGGATTGTTTATCGACCTTTACTGGTCTATAGATCCGTTATGTTCGGTTATTGCGTAAGCAAGTTGCAGTGGCATGCAGGATGTTATTTGCTAACGCATAACGGTATTGAAAAGGGAGAGGCTAGAGTTTCATGGAATACCAGACTTTTATTGCGCTTCACCTGTTCCTGGGTCTTAAGTCCTTGGCCACCAGCTGGCGACAGCAGCTAAATACTGTAATACCTTTTATTGCAATACTTTCGTGGACAGATCTGTGGGTATATGTGGTACGTTCTTACCCCAAAGGAATTGCCATTGGCAAAAGCAAGAGCTCGTTTGATACGATCGCAATTTATGTTTTGAGGAAATCATAAAAACATCGTCAAGGCTAAAGTAAATACAATTGGCTTCTTAGCGGAAAGTTCCATTCTCTATTACGATATACTAAAGACTAACTTTAAGCAATCATGCCGAATTAGAAAAATTGTTTATATTCGTTTTTTTTGTGACCTCACACATAATTGAGTCATCTCGACATCGACATACATTATGCTTACGTTATATTAGTACCTCTTTGCTTGATTAAGAAATAGCAGTAGATATACAGGGTGTATTGAATAAGATGCGACAAAAGCTCAGGACGGATAGGTTAGATCAAGACAAGAAAAAAAAAATACATCAGGTAGGCCCCATATATCCCTCCGCTCAGGTGGGAGGTGCAATTATATAAAAAATGATTACTTTTCTAAAAAAAATATGAAAAATCAACTAATCCTCATACTTCTTACATATTGTGCTGTTTTCGCGAACTAATACTTTAGTAACTGGTTTTTGATTAGCTATACAAATTTCAAATTCGAAATTTTGGAGGAAAGTGCTTTTACGTATACGTCTGTTTACTTTGATCAAAACTCTGCACAAAAAATTAAATTCTACAAATCCGCCACAAAAGTTATCTCACATTTCAACTGCGCTTCCATTTTTTCGTGACAAAATACTAATTTCTAGTTACCAACTAAATCCAAACTTGGTTTTTAAAACTATTTTTTCAATCATATTTCTCATCGAAAAACTATTTTCCGTCCATGTACATACAAGAAAATAGTTCAACTCCACCACCAAAGTAAGCCTATACCTACCTATTTCAATTGCACTTGAAAAAAAATGTTATTTTTTACTAGTTGTACCTATATGAAAATAAAATATTATAATTTTTTAAGGCATTTAAACAGTGATTACGAATGCGTGTGAGAGTGTGAGAATGAGAATTTAATTATCGGTCTACGAGTATAGCAACTAGTAGGGTAACTAGTGAGGGGTGACCTTAACCACTTAATTTAATTTGCACTCAAATATGTATTTTTGTAAAATCTGGATCTGCACCCAAAATTTTGCTCGTTATTATATACGTAAACATACGTGAATAAGCATTACAAACGCTCTGTACTACTTAAATAAATACCACAAATGCATACCTAATTACTAGGGTGTCCATCTGGCTACTTCCAGAAAAGAAGACAAGTAACTCAAAAACTATTGAAAAAGAGAACTTTGAAGAAGAAAATAGAGAACAAAAAAGAGAACATAAAAAAAATGAATAAAGCAATAAAAACAATTTATTTAACATAAACATTTTAATTGATTTAACACAAAAATAGAACTTTAAAAAACCAACAAAAAAATTACAAAACTAGAACAAAATCACAGTAGGTATCATAAGTACGTATAAGTCCTTAAGTCTTTGAATGGATTTTACATAAGTGTTTGATTCGCAGTCTTCCTCTTCTTCTTCTTCTTTTCATTTCCGGCTTTATGAGTAGTGATCTTGAAGCGATCACAACTCTCCCACTTTTCTGATTCACACTAGTGATCCGCCTGTGGGGTACGCCGCCGCCGCCGCGCCGCTTTAATTCGCAATAAAATGTTTTTATATAGATTCTTCGACCAATTTATCCTCTTCACTTTTGTCTTCTTCGTATTTTTCCTTTCTTTTTATCTTTGTCGTGTTACAAAAACAACAATAAAATAAATAAATAGGGTGGCGCTACAGAGCGAAGAGCCCCTGGGCCTAGCGCATTTCTCACAACCATGCCTTGTGAGGGAATGGAGGGGACCTACAATTTTATGCCGGATCCGAACGGCTAATTGAGAAAGCGCTTTTCATGGCATACTAACGGAGGACTTGCCAATTCCTCGCGAAAGGCGATACCCGGGAAAAAACATTTTTTTGCCTCTGCTGGGATTCGAACCTCGAACCTCTCTGTTAGCAGGTGGACATGCTAACCATCGCACCACGGGTACCACAAAAACAACAATACATATAAATAAAAGAAACTTGGGGGGCGATAGAAGCAAAGGTTTGACCATCGTGAAAATAGCTAAGCACATTTATAGTAGCCCTTTTGGAATTTTTGTAGTACATAGAAAGAAGTAAACTACCTTAACACTCGTTAAACTACGTCATCATAAATGCAACTTATGTCTACATCTAATTTTAGGTGATTGAATTATATATTTTATGGTGAAATTAAATTTAAATACGTAAATAAAATGAAAGTGAGTTTTGTCTAAAAAGAGAACAAAAATAGATCCTTGCAAAAAAAAAAAAGTGTAAAAAAGATCGAAGACATGTTCTCTTTTAAAGAGATACGATGGACACCCTACTGATTACCTACATCTATAGAAATGTTTAAAAAAAATTACTGTAGTATCCAAACCGATCAATTTTGCCTTAGTTGTTTCCCGTTTTTAGGTCTGTATTTTCCTCCAAATTTTATGGATTAGATAAAATAACTTTTAACTCTTCCTTGAAAACAACTATTGGAAAACATTTCTCTTTGCCTAACACTTGCCTGACTAGGTACATAACTAACAGTTCTTTGGTGCTCTTTCACGCATTCTAAGTAAATATAATGTGTTCCTACATGAAAATATCTCATATAAAATGACTAACATCTTATGGCTGCCGATCAAAGCTGCCTATCTGTGTAGCAGATCTACTTTATTTTTTTGAATGTGTCTGCTGCATGGCAAACTTTTCCTACTTCGTTTTACTCTTTTTATACAACTATCAAAATATTATAATAATAAGTATTGAATTGATTCATTTTTGAAAAGCAGAAATATAATCACCGGAAGCAAAAACCTACTCAAATTAAAGAACCTATGAATTTGTAAAACAATCTTTGAAAGGCTGTTCTCGTTAAAATTTATTCGTTCTGAATGTAAAATAAAAATGAACCTGCTGCTTCTTTTACAATTTTTTTTCCTTTTTTCGTTTCTGCTACTGTTTTTTCTGGTTCCTTTCCTACGATTAGCATTGGTAGCCCTCGTGCCTGTCATACATACATACATATGTAGGTACAACAATTGTGTTTGGTGTGTCTAACGTTTGATTTTCGCACAGTTTAAACTAAAACGTTTTACAATGTTACTTCACCGTCTGCCGGGCCGCTAACACAGCGATACAGGGTGTTTTGCATAAGTTGCGACAATAGCTCGGGACGGATGTGTAGAGAAAAAATTCAAGACGAGAAAAAATTGGTATGCGAAGGGGGATGGGTGTGTCTCCTTGGGTTTGGGAGGGAAGGGCGGTTTATGAGAAACTAACTCAATTTGTTTAAAAATAGTTAAAAGTTAAAAAATTTATAAAAATCAACTAAGCCTTTTATGGTAGACGCTATTTGCGTGAGTGAGACTTGGTTTCATGAAGGTATCGCTGATCAAATAATTGAAATTAAAGGGTTTAAGGTTATGAGAAATGATGGGCAATTTCGAATTGGTGGTGGAGTCGCCATTTATTTAAGAGATTCTATCAAACACAGATTCAAATACGTCTAGCCCTGGTTCTCCTATTGAATTCCTTTATGACAGACAGGCTATTGTTTTGTGAAATATAATTTCAAGGTTTTTGCCTATATCCGTTGAAGATCCACAGATTTCAATCTTTGGTCCAACACTTTTTTCAATCTATGTTAACGAATTACCAGATCTTTAACACCATTGCCATGAACATCTATTTGCTGATGACCTTCAAGTGATGAATAACTGTCATGTGGACCAGGTTGATGACTGTGTAGCCAGGATTAGTGAGGATCTTTCTTCAATTAGAAATCGGTCCATTAAATCTGGTCTTAGCTTTAACCCACAAAAAAGCAAGTGTCTAATCATCTCTAGAAAAACACTGGACTTGTCTAATTATCATGATATTCTACTAGGCAACTCAAAAATTCAGTATGTTGAGAAGGCAAATAACTTTGGCATTTGCTTTAATAGGACCCTTAGTTGGAATGACCACATCAATCAAGATATTAGAAAGGCTTATGAAGCTATCCGATTATGTGGCATACGAGATTTTCTTTTCCCTTAAGCACAAGAAAAATGCTAGCAAAATCTCTGGTTATTCTCCGTCTTACGAATGGCTGCGAAATTTTTGACAAACTTGACAGCAACAGCCATGGAAAGATGAACGTCTTATTTAACAATGTAGCTAGCTATATTTTTGGCCTAAGGCGCTACGACCATATCTCCCAGTTACAGCATATATGATATCTCACTCAACAACTTGCTTAAGCTTCGCATCCTTGTCACATCCTTCAAAATCGTTAGTACCCACCAGCCCTCATACCTTTATGACGCTCTTCAGTTTTTAATTTCAAGACGATTTAATCAAATAATTATTCCTCGTTGTTGTTGCCTTGCGCCGGAGCAATATATGTAAATACTGCTCGTTTATGGAATTCTCTCCCACGGCATGTTAATAACACTGCCACTTTTGGGAAATTTAAGAAAAAAATGTCTTCCAGTTCTATTCGTAGTCCAATTGCTATTGTTTTCTTCACTATTGTGTGACTTGCTCTCACCTGTTTTCAATTTGCTTATGTTGTTTCACTCCTGTAGTAGTAGTAGTAGAGTGTGATTGTACTGAGATATACTTAAGTAAAAATAGTTACATAATTACATAGTTCTTTGTTAACAATTGTCACAAAAAGACATTAATTATGCCGTCAGCCGAAAAGGAGTTATTTTATAAAGCAATAAAGTTCCTTGTATCTTCATTGTTAAAATTTCTAAAACAAATAATGTACACTAAAACTTAATTTTATAATACTATATTATTTTGCTTTTACTAATTTCCATTTTATTTGAAATATTAGTACATTTTGTTACCTTTTTTTTCTTTTCTCTATTTAGTTTAAGTCACAGTTAAGTCTTTTTATATACTTTACTTAGCTATAAACAAAGATGTAAACTTTAAAATTAAGTATCTTTTTTTTTAAGTTTCGCTATACAACAAAAATTGTCTTTACATTTTTACTAATTTTTATTTAAAGTCATGTTTATATGTATACTCCTACTCCTGCTAAAAAAAAAAACCAAACGTGGAAACTTTTCTCAAATTTTGGGAAATGAGAAAAGTTAAAAGTACTTTCTTCCAAAATTTGGACTTTGAAATTTGAGTAGCTACTCAAAAACCAGTTACTAAAGTATTAGTTTTCGAAAACAGCTCAATATACGTGGTATGAGGCTTATTTGATTTTTCATATTTTTTTAGAAAAGTAAATCATTTTTTATAAAGTTGCACCTCCCACCTGAGCGGAGGGATATATGGGGCCTACCAGATGTATGATTTTTTTCTTGTCTTGATCTAACCTATTCGTCCTGAGCTTTTGTCGCATCTTATTCAATACACCCTGTATATCTACTGCTATTTCTTAAGCAAGCAAAGAGGTACTAATATAACGTAAGCATAATGTATGTCGATGTCGAGATGACTCAATTATGTGTGAGGTCACAAAACTAATTCCGCATTATCGCTTACAGTTAGTCTTTAGTATATCGTAAAAGAGAATGGAACTTTCCGCTAAGAAGCCAATTGTATCTACTTTAGCCTTGACGATGTTTTTATGTTTTCCTCAAAACATAAACTGCGATCGTAGCAAACGAGCTCTTGCTTTTACCAATGGCAATTCCTTTGGGGTAAGAACGTACCACATATACCCACAGATCTGTCCACGAAAGTATTGCAATAAAAGGTATTACAGTATTTAGCTGCCGTCGCAATTCCTGCTGATTTGGCAAATAGAAATATTTACGTAGCATTTAATATGGAAACCAACTATGGATTGCCCTCAAACGACACGCATGATAGTCTTATGAAGGTGAGTTAAGGCTTTTCACTAAAAGTAAGGACGTAGCTTCCTAAGTGTTGCACAAAATATTTATTGTTCACTGTTGAAAATTGTGGTTTAATTTTTGTCTTTAGTGGAACTTAATTGGAATGTTCGGTGATATAAGCAATAGTGTAACGAATATCGTTAATGAAGGGAGACAACGTTCGATATATTCCCGAGCCAACTTTTATCGCAGCGCTGCTGCATACATGAAACTTTTTGGAATGAATGGTGTCGAGTGCATACTACGCATTATTTGTGAAGTTTCGAAGTCTGCTCTACACGTCTCTAATGGTGTTCTAGGAAGCATTTTCCACGTGCTGTTCATGTAAGTATTTTTTTTTTTTTTTTTTTTTTGAGGTTCTCTGAACAATCCTATCAGAATTATTGCAATATAATAATATCTTATCAATCAAACAATCCTACCTGAATTATTGCAATATAATAAGATCTTATGCATATATGGTTACGCACCGAGTGCAACTATTTGTAGGTACTTGAAACACTAGAGGTGCGTCAAGTTAGCACTACCACCCCCTAAAATGGTCAAATCAACTCGAAATCAAAAACTGAGTACGCCATTAACTGTCGTAAATTTGTCGTTCACAAGATATCCAAAAAGATATTTTGTCGCGACTCCCCTTTCAAAGTGCCCCCCATATGAATGATTTTGAAGCAACGAAAAACACCAAAGTTCAATTCTTCAAAAAATCGTTCAAATCAACTCCAAATCGAAAACTGAGTACGCAGTTAATTGTCGCTTTTTATCCTCTTATGAGATATGTAAACAGATAATTTGTCGCGCCCCCCTTTCGGATAGTATTTTAAAAAGAGTAGTGTGTAGTGCTAACTTGACACAAAGTTAGCGCTACCACCCCCCTAAAATTGTCAAATCAACTCGAAATCAAAAACTGAGTACGCCATTAATTGTCGTAAATTTGTCGTTCACAAGATATCCAAAAAGATATTTTGTCGCGACCCCCCTTTCAAAGTGCCCCCATATGAATGATTTTCAAGCAACGAAAAACACCAAAGTTCAATACTTCAAAAAATCGTTCAAATCAACTCCAAATCGAAAACTGAGTACGCAGTTAATTGTCGCTTTTTATCCTCTTATGAGATATGTAAACAGATAATTTGTCGCGCCCCCCTTTCGGATAGTATTTTAAAAAGAGTAGTGTGTAGTGCTAACTTGACACAAAGTAGAGTATTGAAGTATTGAACTTTGGTGTTCTTCGTTGCTTGAAAATCATTCATATGGGGGGCACTTTGAAAGGGGGGGTCGCGACAAAATATCTTTTTGGATATCTTGTGAACGAGAAATCTACGACAATTAATGGCGTTTTTTTTTTTTTTTTTTTTTAAAAGAGGAGGCTTATATGCTAATCTGGAGAGCTCAGACCTAATATCCAGTCCATTGTACTACCAGAGTAGCAGCCTTCCCTTTTTTTTTTTTGTGTTGCAGTAGTTGGAAATAAGTTGTTATTAATTTCACATATATAACCTCAAGGGCGGCGTCCATATGAAACTGCGAGGCTGAAAGAAAAGTAGATGCCCAGAGCGGGATTCGAACCCACGCATCCGGCCTCTCTACCAAACACACTTCCACTGCACCACGGCCGCCCTTAAAAGTTAAAAATTAATGGCGTACTCAGTTTTTGATTTCGAGTTGATTTGACCACTTTAGGGGGGTGGTAGTGCTAACTTTGTGTCAAGTTAGCACTACACACTACTCTTTTTAAAATACTATCCGAAAGGGGGGCGCGACAAATTATCTGTTTACATATCCCATAAGAGGATAAACAGCGACAATTAACTGCGTACTCAGTTTTCGATTTGGAGTTGATTTGAACGATTTTTTGAAGTGTTGAACTTTGGTGTTTTTCGTTGCTTGAAAATCATTCATATGGGGGGCACTTTGAAAGGGGGGCCGCGACAAAATATCTTTTTGGATATCTTGTGAACAACAAATTTACGACAGTTAATGGCGTACTCAGTTTTTGATTTCGAGTTGATTTGACATTTTAGGGGGGTGGTAGTGATAACTTTGTGTCAAGTTAGCACTACACACTACTCTTTTTAAAATACTATCCGAAAGGGGGGCGCGACAAATTATCTGTTTACATATCTAATAAGAGGATAAAAAGCGACAATGAACTGCGTACTCAGTTTTCGATTTGGAGTTGAATTGAACGATTTTTTGAAGAATTGAACTTTGGTGTTTTTCGTTGCTTGAAAATCATTCATATGGGGGGCACTTCGAAAGGGGGGTCGCGACAAAATATCTTTTTGGATATCTTGTGAACGACAAATTTACGACAATTAATGGCGTACTCAGTTTTTGATTTCGAGTTGATTTGACCATTTTAGGGGGTGGTAGTGCTAACTTGACGCGTCAAGTTAGCACTACACAATATTTTTTTTTTAAAATGAGGAGCTAAAATTTTTTCGATTTCACGACTAATCTACGACAAATTTACGACAGTTATTTGCATACTTAGTTTTTTGTTTAAGATCGATTTGACGGATTTGGGGGGGTGGTAGTGCTAACTTGACCGTCAAGTTAGCACTACACACGGTTTTATTTTAAAACGAAGAGCGACAAATTTTTTGTTTTCACGACAAATTTACGACAAATTTACGACAATTAATCCAATTAACAAACTATGAACATTTTGAAGTGGTAGTGCTAACTTGACGGACATAAACACTAGGCATGTTTTTTGACAAAAATGTTTTACACAAAATCAGACCTTACAACCATTACAAAAACGACATCGGATGTCGAGCATAGAAAAATGAGTAGAATCCTGACCGGGTAGATTTTTGACGTTAACTCCAGTATCAAATGATTTGCTGGCTTATTCAACGCTAAATGCTGGTGCAACTGATAGCTTTGATATGTCTCGAACAAAAATAAAATTATTGTTCAAGTATCTAAGTATTTAAAGGAAAAAATTCGTATGCCTACATGCAGAAATTCAATTCTTTACAATTTCTAATTTTCAAAAGTTTATTGATTTCTATGCTTAAATTTGTAGATTTATATAAGGATTTATAAGTAACATAACGTTACGGAAATAATAAAAGCTCTGTTAAACGATTGAGAGCATTTTTTACATAGATACTTAGTTCTCGTAAAATTTTTTTGTGAATAATTACATTTTTTCAATGATATTTCTTAAGTCTTCCCCTAAAATAGTTGTGTTTATCAGTTATCTAATGTTCCAGTTTATATCTAAGTGGAAGACGGGTTTATTTATCTTTTTTACCCTTTGAAGAGATCCGATCGGAGTGCTAAAGTAAACAGACGTAGACTCGTAAAATAGTATGGCATCATTTACATTCTCGCCACTAGCAGACCTAGAAAATATTGATAATCTTTGCATACTCAGCGATGATTCGAAAAACGATCATCTACCTAAAACGTCAAACAATGTACCAATAACTGGTGCTGATGAAGCGAATAACACAACTAAAGTTGTATTCTGCCAACCTATATATATATTTGGTGCGAACTGCACATTATTAACGAATGTGATTAAGGCTAGGTGTCCCTTGCATTTTTCGTTAAAATTTGAAAGCGTTGACTTATTGCTTCATAACTTTTGCAATTTTCTCGATAATTTTATGAAACAAAATGTATTGTAAAGATAATAAACACACAAACATTTGTGTATCATTCAAATGCTGAAAGTTATTCCCTAACGGTTTTTATAGGGACCGTAAGCCGTTTTTTTTATTGAGAATTTCGATTTGTTCACTATTTTGGTCGGGGCATCCGTATTTACATATGAACTTTTTATTTTTTTTCTTTTTCGTTTTATAACTAGAAAATATATATGCAACTAACCTCCGAGCGTTTTTTTTTTTTTCAAATTTTGTCTCCTTATATGAAAAAAACCTTCGTCAATTTGTTGTAATTTTTCGGTTTTCAGCATACTCTTATGGTAATAACTTGGCGTTTATTAATATTTTTTCATGAAATAAAAAGGAAAAAGTAGATAGATATCAGGATATCGCATCTTACAAAATCATTGGTAATAGTTTTAAGTTTTTTGAAACAGGTGTTATGATGAGAAGTTGGTGAAACTGCCTTTTTTTAACTTATAAAGCATGGGGCAAGGCGTGGGTGTTTTCAAGTACATATATATATACATTTTTTTGAAAGTAATAAAGCTCCTAAACTAACCTCCGAGCCCAAAATAAATATTTTTTTCTCCACACCGCTAAAATTCAACTTCAATAAAGTCATATTTGCAAACGATTTTTGAAAAACGAGAAGCCAAAAGAACCTCAATTTTTTGTTGGTATTTTTCTTTTATATAATCTTAATTAGTTTCAATAAAGAAATATACTATTGTGGCAACAGAATTTGGAATATTAATTCTTGAAAAACTGTCTACTTTGGGTTTTTTACTAGAAGAACTTGCTTAAAAACATATACATATGCATTTCAGTTCGAAGCAAATCCGCCACCAATTTTAGCGCTGTTTTCTCTTTTTTTGGTCTGTTCTCTGTGATTTGGAAAAGGATTATCGCTCAGATGATCTTATGCGTTATGTATCATCTATATTCTATACCTATGACCTTATTTTGTGATCTTTTGTGCTATTCATTTCTCATTACAAACTGTGTGCCTGTTGTTTTTTTTTTGCTGGTAGCAGTAGCTTGCATTGTAAAAAAAAGTTTGAAATGCACTAATAGAATGGAATTCCTTGGCCAAGTGTACGAGTTAACACCAGAGAAACATAAATCCAAAGATGATTTATGGCTATGCACTCATTTGCATTCTTTCGCACACTTTTCGCTGATGTTAGGAAAGACACCAAAACATCAGTTCAACGAAACCCGCATTCCATCACGTAGCGGGAGACGTAATCTAATACCACCTGTGGGAACGACGGATAACTACAGCGACCGATAGACGAATGGGATACTTGATTGCTGCTTGGGGTTAGGTTATATTTAAGATAGAAAATAATCATATTGTCACTTGTAATTTGGATTTAAAATAAAGAGGTGCTAACCTCGTAAAAGATTTTTTTTTAAGAAATCAAGTAAATAATTTCTTATTTGGCGCCCGAGCAGGGACTACTGGCTAACTTACTTCGGTCGTGATAAAAATAAAAAACCCTCAAGTAGTGTTAATTTTTTATGGTCGTTTAGTAACGAGAAAATCGATTTAAAAGTCCCCAAGAGGTACGGAATCGTTTTGGTCAGTAGTCGACGCGAAGTGAAAACGCGAAGAAAAATATTGTAAACTAAAAAGTGTGGAAATAAAAATAACATAAGCCCTCAAGAAGTGCTGTTAAAATAAAAATAACATAAGCCCTCAAGAAGTGCTGTTAAAATAAATAACATAAGCCCTCAAGAAGTGCAGTTAACAACAACCACCGTGGAAATAAAAATAAGCGTTAAACAATCTTAATTGATTCTCCATCAAGGCATCAAGTCCAACATGAACGCTGCATTATTTTTGATGTAAGATTAAATTTAAGATATATTTTCATTACAAAAAAAAAAGGAATATATTGCTATCTATCAAGTTGTTAATCTATAAAATATTTTGTTCTCCATACACATATATGTAAGAAGATAGGAAAAAGAGTATATTGCTTAATACAAAATTGCTAACGATAAAAAGAAAAATTTCAGTGATTGAAAATTGCCTCCTTTTTGAAAAAATTAACAGAAAGAAACAAATATCAAAAATGCCAGACTTAAGATCAGGTACGACAACCGATAATAATGGTCCCGGTGTCTCCAATTTAAATCAACAAAATACTAACACAATTCCTGTAGTGAATCTCACATCAGAATTGCAAAATGAAAATGCGAACTCTTCCTTCCAATCCTCTAACTCCCGTATGGACCCGCCTAAGCCTCAATCAACCCCCGAACTTAACGCACTCATTTCGTCTATTGTTCATGGTGTATTTGAACAACATGGACACAATTTAGTTCAGAAAGCATTAAATCCTAATGCCACTAACTTTCATGGCGTGGAACAAGGTATCGATCCAATATATCGTAATAACTTGTCTGAAATGGACAAAATGCCAGATGTTGTAAAGAGCCTTAGGTGTTTTTCAGGAGATAAAGGAGAATTTAGCTCCTGGAAAAAAAGTGTAGACCGAGTTTTACAATTATACGAATCATTTAGGGGAACTCCAAAATATTTTGGAATCTTGAGTACTATTAGGAATAAAATTACAGGAAATGCAGACACTGCTCTTGAAGCATACAACATTCCCTTAAATTGGGAGAGTATGTCTCGCTGTTTGGCCATGCACTATGCTGACAAACGCGATCTTAGCTCTCTGGAATACCAGATGATATCCTTAGCACAGGGAAATTCATCGACCGAAGAATTCTACCAAAGGGTATATTCGCATCTCTCTCTGATACTTGACAAATTATCAAGTTTGGAAGCAAGTTCAGAATCTCTTATGTTGTTAACTCAAACGTACCGAGACAAAGCTCTGGATACGTTTATTCGAGGCCTAAAAGGTGACCTCCCTCGGTTGCTCGGAATTCGAGAACCACTCGATTTGCCTCATGCACTAAACCTTTGCTTAAAGCTCGAAAACCAAAACTACAGGTCAAATCACATTTCGCATAATCAAGGAACAGTGAAAAAATATCCACAAAATTCATCAATTCGTACACCAGGTACCCAGTACGGATACCAAAATTCTTCAAGACCTACTATTCCGCATAACGTTCAACAAAATCGCTATTCGCATCAAAGCAATACCTATCCTAGATGGAATAGTGGCCCTCCCGCACAAAATCAATATCGTGCACCCAATGGCTTTTTCGGCCAAAATCAATATCGTGCACCCTTCCAGAACCAAAGTTCTAGTCAACATAATATAAAGACAGAAATCGGGCCAAGGCAGCACACATCGGCACCACAATCTAAGTATGAGCCCAAGAATTCTCAACGTAGAGAACAGCCTTCAAGCTCAAATCAAAAACCTTTTAGACCAATATCCCAAAAAAATTTCCATATTAGTACGGAAGAGGATGAGTTTACAGAATATAATAGGAACTTAGAATACGAAAACAGTAAGTTTGATGAAGCTCTAGACAACTTCATACCGAATGAAACAACAGATAATAATAACATGAATAGTATTTTGGAAGATTTTTCTGATATACATTTTTTAGGTTAGAAAACCCTTCGTTACCATACATCGAGGTTAAAACGAAGAGTGGACAAATTTTACAAATTCTTATAGACACAGGTTCAAACCGTAACTACATTCAACCTTCTTTAGTATCTAAACCTATTCCTAATAAAGACTGTTTCTATGCTAACTCAATTGGTGGCAGTACTAAAATAAGTCATCATGTCGAAACTAATCTATTTGGTCTCAAAGACAATGATATAAAATTCTTCCTGTTACCATCCCTCAAATCTTTTGACGCCATACTTGGCAATGATAGTCTCAAAGAACTCTCTGCTGTAATTCACACACAGCAAAACTACATAGAAATAAAAAATGGCCTTAAGCTTAGAATTAAACAAAAAATTTCTCAAACAGTTAATAATTTAGATATAAAAATGAACCATATGTCCAACTCTCAGAAAAATGCTATCATCTCGCTAGAAAAGGAATATGCCTCATTATTTTCCAAGCCTAATGAGAAATTGACCTATACAACAACAGTTGTTGGGGAAATTCGCACGACCACAGATTCTCCTGTTTTTACCAAGTTCTACCCGTATCCTATGCCCCTAAAAGGGGAAGTAGAAAATCAAATTCGTCAACTTCTCGATGACGGTATTATAAGGCCATCCAGATCTCCGTATAACTCGCCGGTCTGGGTCGTCCCAAAGAAAGCGGATTCCAAGGGCAATAAACAATATAGGGTAGTAATTGACTACCGCAAATTAAACACAGTTACCATCGCAGACCGCTACCCCATCCCAGAGATAAATGAGGTTCTTTCTCAACTGGGTAAAAACAAATTATTCACGGTTCTTGACCTAAAAAGTGGGTTTCACCAGATTCCTCTGAAGGAATCAGACGTGGAAAAAACAGCTTTCTCGATCAACAACGGTAAATTTGAATTCTTAAGACTTCCTTTTGGGTTGAAAAATGCCCCTTCCATTTTCCAACGGGCCCTTGATGATATTCTGCATGAATTCATAGGGAAAATATGTTACGTATATATAGACGACATAATAATCTTCAGCCAAACTGAAGATCAGCATATCCAACACATTCGTGAAATTTTTCACACGTTGAACAAAGCAAGAATGAAGGTGCAATTAGATAAATGCCGATTCTTCGAAAAGGAGGTCGAGTTTCTAGGTTTCAGGATATCACCTGACGGGATTCGTACAAACCCGGCTAAAGTTGACGCGATAACGAATTTTCCTGTACCACAAACTTTAAAGGACTTGCGTTCCTTCCTTGGCCTTTCTGGCTACTATCGTCGCTTCGTGAGAGATTATGCCAAAGTGGCAAAACCCCTCACCGCTCTTCTAAGAGGGGAAGATGGACGTACGTCCAAGGCACAATCGAGTAAAAAGAATATTCACCTTGATGAGGAAGCATTGGAAGCGTTCCAAAAATTAAAGAATTCATTAACTTCATCGGATGTCATATTAATGTATCCCGATTTCGGAAAACCTTTTCAACTTACTACTGACGCTTCTCAATTTGCAATAGGAGCCGTTCTGTCGCAAGACGATAGGCCTATCACATTTATCTCAAGGACTCTCAACAAGGCAGAAGAAAAGTATGCCACTAATGAGAAGGAAATGTTGGCCATATTTTGGTCACTGAGTTCTCTTAGAAATTACCTCTACGGATCAGCAAAGGTGAAGATTATAACCGATCACCAACCCCTTACATTTGCGGTAAGCAACAGAAATCAAAATTATAAATTAAAAAGATGGAAGGCATTCCTGGAAGAATTCGACTACGAGCTGCAATACAAGCCAGGTAAAACTAATGTTGTAGCCGACGCCCTTTCTCGAATAGTAAATCCATCAAATATAAACGCACTTACTTCAACACAAAGTTCACCCGCAGACCTAATTCCTAACGTTGAAATTCCTATAAATGTTTATAAGAACCAGATTTTCATTGAAATCGGTCCCAACTCCTCTGCAAACTTTAAAATCATCTTCCCAACTTATCATCGCCATCAAATTACAGAACCCCAATTCACTCATGATAGCCTCATAAAAATCTTGAAAAAATACCTTAACCCTTCAGTCATCAATGGCATCAAAACTGAAGAAACCATAATGGGAATGATTCAGCAAATCTACCCCTTACATTTTAGTAGTTACAAAATAAGGTTTACACAACTGCAAGTAGAAGATGTTACTTCAGAAATAGAACAAGAAAAAATTGTAATTGATACCCACCAACGTGCCCATAGAAACGAGAGAGAAAATAAAGCTCAGACATTAAAAACACATTATTTTCCAGGCATGATCGGAAAAGTTAGAGGAATTACCAGAAATTGTAGGATTTGTATTGAAAACAAATATGATCGTCACCCCGATAAACCCGAATTCCAGCCGACCCCTATACCTGAATTCCCTGGTCAGATCGTGCATATAGATATCTATTTCACTGATGGAAAAATAATTCTGACCGCTGCGCTGTGGACAAGTTTTCAAAATATGCCTTGACGAAAATCTTAAGGTCCAGAGCTATTGAAGATATTAAACAACCGCTACGAGAAATTGTTTTGTCCTTCGGTGTCCCTGAAACAATTGTAGTGGATAACGAGAAATCGTTAAGTTCAAATCCTATTTCATTTATGTTGGAAAATCTATTCAAAATTAAAATTCATAGAACCCCACCTTATACAAGCTCAGCCAACGGACAGGTGGAAAGATTCCATTCCACGCTCTCGGAGCTTATGCGTTGTCTGAAAGCAAAAAAAATGCACACTACCTTTTCTGAACTATTGGATATGTCTGTTTATGAATACAATAGATCTATTCACTCAACAACAAAAAGTAAACCGATAGAAGTCTTTTTTGGGAAAAATAGATTGAACCACCCCGAACAGCTTGAATTAGAGAAGAAAGAAATTAGCAAAAATTTAAAAACCAAACAGATAGCAGACTTAGATTACCACAATAAAGGTAGATCACCCCCTAAAAGTTATAGCATAGGAGACACTATTTACGTGAAAATAAATAAAAGAATAGGGAATAAACTTTCCCCCAGATATAGGAAAGAAGTTGTAGGTGAAAATAGAAATTCTACTATTATAACAAAATCAGGAAAAACAGTCCATAAAAGTCTCATAAAACGTTAATTTTCCCCAACAACAACATTTCATTTTAGATTGCTCATCGCAGCATGTACTGCAGAAGTACAGATCCTGGACTACTCAGGTTCCCAATCAATATCCATTGACACGGGAGTAGCGCGAGTGGAGACAGGAACTTTTAGAATTATACACACAATAGATATCAAACAATACCAAGACGCTACAGAAGAAATAGAAACCCTACTGGAAAACAATGTCCCCAATAATAGCCCCATCCTACCTTTCCTAAGGCATGAAATTTCCCAAATCAAAATACATCTTAAAAGACTTATGCCCAGAAGCAAAAGATCTCTGGATTTTCTGGGTAGTGCATGGAAATTCATTGCTGGAAGTCCTGACGCACAAGATTTCGAAATTATTAAGGAAAAGATAAACAATGTTCTAACCAATAATAATAACCAAATAGTCATAAATAAAGTTTTGATTCAAAAAATAGAGGAAATAGTCAACACAACTAATAACATTAGCACTAAAACAAATAACGAAAATGATTTACAAAATGAATTAATTCTAAATTTAGAACTTAAGCTAGGATTAATTAAGGACGAAGTCGTTAACCTCGAATATGCAATACATTGGGCCAAGGCCAACATAATTAATACATATATACTGTCAAATATAGAAATAATTAATAATTGTTTTCTTTATTTTAATAATAATTAAAATAAAGAAAACAAAGAAGAAATGCCATATTTAAATATTTTAGAAGCATTAGAATTTGCCGAAGTGAAAATTGCATCTAATAACTCGTTAATTCTTTACATAATTAATTTGCCAATGACTTCAACAGAAAATTGTAAAACTACTTTGATCAAACCCGTTAAAAAGGGTAAAATAATTAATAAAATCTCAAATGAAAATGTACTAGTATGTAAGAATAAGATTTATGAAATTATATTACCTTGTTCTAAATTTTATCAACTAACTATATGCCCCAAGAAAAATATCGTCAACATTACCAAGTCCACATGCATCCCATACTTACTTAACAGCCGACCTTCAAATTGTACAGAAATCAATAACCAGCACATCCCATCCTTTGAGGAAATCGCACCTGGGATAATATTCCTGAACCAGTACACAGGCCCAGTCGAAATCAATGGAGAAGCTATTCAACTAAATGGAACCTTCATAATACATTTCCACAACACATCAGTCAGACTACAAGATCAACTGTTTGAGTCAACAGAGATGTCGTCATACAAACCGTTACCAGCTGTTCTACAACCTGCTGCAATAAAGAAGAACTCCGAAGAACTCTTATCATTGCAAATGATGAAAGAATTGAATGCCAATAATTCTAATTACATCGATCTCATAGAAACCAAAAACAAATATAACACTATAGCCATCTTTGCCATACCAATTTTCATGATAATCATCTTTTACCTACTTAAACTGAAGAATAAAAATAAACCACCAACCGCTGGAACAGCTGACACAAATACGTCAACAATAATCGAACTCGTAGGAAACGAAAACCCTCCTAGAATCATTGGAATCGAAAACCTATCACAACATCTAGGAGCATCGGTATCGAATGAGGGCATTCGATTTTAAAGGGTGGAAGAGTTAACACCAGAGAAACATAAATCCAAAGATGATTTATGGCTATGCACTCATTTGCTTTCTTTCGCACACTTTTCGCTGATGTTAGGAAAGACACCAAAACATCAGTTCAACGAAACCCGCATTCCATCACGTAGCGGGAGACGTAATCTAATACCACCTGTGGGAACGACGGATAACTACAGCGACCGATAGACGAATGGGATACTTGATTGCTGCTTGGGGTTAGGTTATATTTAAGATAGAAAATAATCATATTGTCACTTGTAATTTGGATTTAAAATAAAGAGGTGCTAACCTCGTAAAAGATTTTTTTTTAAGAAATCAAGTAAATAATTTCTTATTTTACGCAACTTGATGAGAGTGTGTTTAATTTTTTTTCTTCAGATAAAAATTTTGTATTTGACTAGGTAGTTACTTTGTGTTTGAGAACTTCTATTATTTGTTGATGACATAATACGGTTGGCATGAAAATGTATGTAGGCAATAGGCATAGGTCAGTAACTTATATAGGCATATAGAATTCAACTTATTTGGAATAAGACATGCGTTTGGGTAAAGTGTATGCGAAATAATTTTTTTAACTTTATTTCAAAGTAGTTGGTCGTACTATTCTTTCGTTATTGGTTTGTACCTACATATTTGTACATTTATTTTATTTATTTTATTTTTGTTTCATAATGTACATGTGGGAAGGCAATGTAAGGGTGGATAAGTGTGGGTAGGTATAGGTACTTATATCTATGAAAATACATATCCGGATGTTTATGGGCATTTAATTGCAATTCAGCGTCTTCTTTATTTCTGATAAAGAAGGAACTTTTTTGTATTTGAGAATTCTTTCAATTTAAAATAAATTATACATTGAGAGTTACAGTGTAATTTTCTGTAAATTGTGTTGTGCTGATCGTTAGATACATATTGATTTTGAATTGGTATTTAAAAGCAAAGTGCTCGTGTCTACTTTTGTTTATTCGTGCTGGTGACAAAATTTTAGCCCATTCACTCAACATAACAAAACTTGTAAAAATGTCTTAAAAATTTGTTGTGTACAAATCCAAAAAAATCAAAAATCGTTTTTCAAGAAAAAGTTATGGAAGGTAATTATTCATAAGGTAGATTATTCCTAGAGAGATGGAATTCCTTTTTTTTTCTAAAAAAAACAAGTAGGTATAGGTACCTAAGGAGGTGGTGTTGATACGGCCAAGTACATGAAGTTTTAAATTCGGTAATGATGCGAAAGTTAAAAAAAAAAAAAAAAATATTGTGATTCCGAAAAAAAAAAATATATATACATATATTCCTATTGTACAAGTTAGTGTCGCTTAAAAGAAGAAATCAAGATATGTCATGATTTCTCCTTTTCCCCAGGAAGGGTGGTGTGAAGGGATCACACTAGCGACCACTTTATTATACATTAATTACGGTCATTGACTTTAATCCACATTACGCTTTACGATAACCAACCTTGCACTCGTATTTCATTCATGGTCATGAGTATCATCCTCATGCACTAAATTATTAAGTAATATTTTCAATGCCACTGACGATGACGGGACGCGACGCTTCAGATTACTTTGGTCAAGTGTATCTACCTACTCACTAAGGTTCAATGCACTGCATACTGTGTAGTGCATATGGCTGGACGTATTTGGATACATTTGTGCATTGTATTAGAAGGGCTATGCATATTGGCATCGGCTATTAATTTGACGACATAGTAAGTATGCTGCCTGGTTCCGTTGTTCGTTAATTTCCCACAGAATTCGGAATACCAAATATTTCTATGTTTAAGTTATAATATATATATTTGATATAGGCTTAAGATGTTAGTGTGTGAGTTGATTATTTTGTATAAATAGCTTAAGTTCAGTAAAATAAATTCATTTTAAGTTTGGAAGTAGAAAGCACACTTTGGCTCTTCAGCCTCGATTTTAATTCAAACAGATAGGCTTCCTAGCCATCCACCTTATTCGGCTTGGGGAAGCCATCCAATATCCCTCATAGCTCAGTAGGTGAGGTAGACGACGTGTAACGAATTTAAGGATGTTAAGTGATGTAGGCGACTTCTATTTCGGTTGACCTGAGAATATAACCTCAAAACTGAACAAAACTTTGAATCTGACAATCCACTGAACTCCAACCTTTACACCTAATAGAAATCTCTTGCTAACCTACCACCTTGGAAACCCACCAGTAGGACATAATGCTTACAGGGCCATTTGGTCCATCCTGGCAGAAAGGAGAAAGGGTGTCTGGACCACAACCGCTAGGCATGCTTGCTTTCGCACGGAGTAGCTCGTCGGAGGGGGGTCTTTGCTGTTGTAGGTCTAGACGGTCGTCACGCATTTTCATGCCTATAAATTTAAAAACAAGAAGCGAGGCCTTCATTTGTGCCATTAGCTTACGTGTTTTGGAAGTGTGATTTGATGAGTGATGGAGAGCTTAGGTGTTGTTGCTCTCGGAGGAATACCCGCCCACATACCTTTGCCTTAAGCCTTCGGCACATCCATAGCTATCACGTCCTCGATTTGAGTGATAACCCCTAATTTGTAAATTATTACAAAAGAACTAAACCATTACTCGCAGTTATACCTCTATAACCAAATTAAACTTAAGCTCAAAAATATCTTCTGTATTTTTCATAATTACTTCCGGTCTGAATAAAAAAAAAAAAACCACCAAAAGAGAACATATTCCAAAAAAAAAAAACAAAATTTTGTATACCATCGCTGTGTGTCATCTTAAATTTGCATCCACCGAAAAATCTCTTAAGCACAACAAATCATTTCAAAGAATCTTGATATCAAAAGCGTAATTCATATGCATGAATCAAAACAACCACTTAACCAATGAGAGGAAAAAAACTCGATGTTTTAACCTTAAATTTATACATATGAAATTCATGTATATGTTAATTAAATCCAAAAATAAATACTTAAAAACTAAGAAGAATTCAAACAAAATTATCAAAATAAAATTAAATATGAAATTAATCAAAGTTAAAGAAAAATGTTCATTAAAAAATATAATGTTACTGAACGATCTAGCTATAGCAGAAACAAAATAGATCTGAATGGAAATTAATTTTGACACTAGAGCATAAAGAGCACAAAATAGTACGTCATCAAATAATATCAACTAAAGAAACAATGGTTACTTAAAACGAAAGGGAGATGGCTATACTATGCATTACACAAGATTTAATTATTTAGGCGATAGCTTTTACTCAAATTACAGTAGAAAATTTTGTGTCATAATCCAACCAAAAAAAAATTATTCAAATTATTATTTCTATACTTTTAAATTTTATGTAGGTAAACTGTAGATATAGATAGGTATTTTAAAATTTTAGATAGCTTAATTGTAGATAGGGATTTTTAATTATGTTTCATATTTATAAAAAAGGGTAGTCAAATTTTTTGATTATAGCTTTAATTAATTTGAGAATGAAATGAATGATTATTTATATCATTATCTTTTTTTTCTGTATCTCAAACTGCGTTTTATTTTCTGTAGCTAGTAAATTTCGTTCGAAATATATTTAGGATTATCAAACTTACCAAAAACGATTCAGAAACTTTATTAATCCAATATGATGTGCGCACAGCATTCTTGGCAGGCAATTCGTTACTGTACCTGTATAAATGAAAAGAAATATACCCGGCGAAGTTCTGAACGAACTTTTGTTTACGTTTTGATCGAACTTTATATTTTTACTATTTTTGACTTTTGATTTTTTTTTTTTTAACAAAAGAGAACTTAACAAACTAAAATACTACAAACTAAAATAACACAAAAAAAAATATACACTAAATTTAACATAAAAAAACCTGCAGCCGATGACTAAGAAGATGATGATCATGGTAGGGTTGTCGACAGGGAATGTCATTTTTTTTCCTTTTTTTTTTTTTTTGGAGACGTCGGAAAGGGACAAGTGACGTCACTTGACTAGTGATTGATTGAATCAAACTCTTCCTTTTTTTCTTTTATTATGTTCTGGATTACTTTCTTTTTATTTTGACTTTTTACACATGGAGATTGGTAGGTCACCTTTTTTTTTTTTTTTTGTTTTTTATTTCTCTTTTTATGGAATTTTTTTTTCGTAATATAAATAATTTTCTGCACAAAAGATTAACGACGATTTTTGGGATGGCTTAAACCGAAAATTTTTAGATTACTCTTTCTTTATTTTAAACTTTTTTCTTTTAATTTGCAAAGTAGCACGCGATTTTTTTTTTAACGCTTTCGCCGGAGCGATCGCGGCCTTACTTTCTGAGGGTATGTGGTCGACTAGATGATTTAATTGCAAAGAGAGCGAGTCCGACTTGGGGCTCAGCTTTTATAGCAAAAATTTTGTGGATTTAGGTTCCACAAGCTTCAGAAAGGTGGTACTTCCGGGCACATCTTATATTTCGTAAGATTTTAACCAAAGAAATATTATTTTGGCATCAAAAATTAAGTTTGAATTTATTACAAATAAGTGTGAGGTTAACAGATTTTTCAAGTTTAAATCCTACGAGATATAAGGTACGTGAAGTCTTCCATTGCCCCATACATTGACATTCCTTTATGACGTGGGAGTTCGTTTTGGTAGCGTACAACCTCGTCATTTATTGACAGATTAAACCAGAATATCTTAAATTTTAAAGCGATCTCTTAAAGAGAAATTTTTTTGATGAGAAATTTTTCGATAACGATTCATAAAATCATCTTGCACAAGGCACTACCTTATCGACGCATAAAGGTTATGTATAAGAATCTTGATTTTTTTTTTTTAGATGTCGCAATATTTTGAGATTTCCTACAGACGTTACACTATTATCTATGCATATACACATACAGGGTGTCATGTATTTCGTGTATTATCCTTTGGGGTGTGGTTCTTGGTCATATTCTTAGAAAAAAATTGTTATACAGTAAAGCTCGTTTCTCAACTTTGACATGACTTTTTGACAATTTAAAAAAAAGCTTTCTTTGGTGTACCCTGACCTATGTTAAATTCGATATCTCTGTCAATACTGATGATAGAGACCTAATCTTAGACTTAATTTTTTGAAGAAATAACAACCTTTAAGACTGTATTTTAGTTTAGCTTCTATAGGTTCAGGGTTGCCAGATTTTCTTTGCTGCTACGACTGGCAACCCTAAGCCTATAGGAATCCAATTTAAAAACAGATTCAAAGATTACAAAACTAGAAGCAAGACAAGAGTTATCGAGAGCAAACACCCACAATGAAATTCACAAACGGGCTGTGGCATGCATTCAAAACGAAGGAGGGGACTTTGAGCACTTGTTATGATTGTATTTGTATAAAATACGTAAAAAAAATGATGAGTTTTTTAGTTGAGATATTCCACGTGTTTTTTAATCTTATAAATGAAAAGATTAGTAAAGTTTTTAAGTGTTTTAACTGTTAAAAACTTTACTTATCTTTTCATTTATAAAAAAAATACTAAAAGTACCCATATTATTGTTTTATTTAAACAACCCTCAAGGTAAAAATTTTTTTTATTTTTTTTAAATTTTACCCGTTTTGTATTTTTTCAAGTATCATAAAATGTATTGGTTTTTGAGTGAACTTATACAAGAGTTTTTTTTTTATTATTGTTTTCTTCATCTGTAAAAAATAAAGAAACTCTATGTTTAACAGGCATTTTCTGCAAAAAAAATGACCTCAAAGTCAAAACTTTGTTTCGGGAAGAAAATTTGAACACCACTTAAAATTGAAAATCTGGCAGCCCTAAACCTATGGAATTAAGTCTATGATTAGGTCTCTATCATCAGTATTGACAGAGATATCGAATTTAACACAGGTCAGGGTACACCAAAGTTAGCCTTTTTTTAAATTGTCAAAAAGTGATGTCAAACTTGAGAAACGGACTTTACTGTAGAACAATTTTTTTCTTAGAATATGACCAAGAATCATATCCCAAAGTATGTAAAACGAATTACGGGACACCCTGTATATAGTTTATAGGTTATCATAAAACTAAAGTGTATGTAAACAGTGCGAGCGTGCACGGGGTAGTTATAAACAGACTCCGCGAGACAGGTATAGGTTGTAGGTGCCTATTCATTCTCTCCCAAAAAGACAAAAAAGAATTCTATACTTCTTAAAGGTATTAATGCCTGATGGGGATATACCTACTGAGAGCATACATAAAGCGTTGACACAATCTGCTCCAAACGTAAAAGTAAGTAAAATCACTGAATTCTCAACTGCTAGAACTAAAGCTCAAAACATAAAATTAAATATTTTTGTAATTCAATTCGAAGTTGAAGAATCCATTAAAGATCTAATAAACATTAGAATCATGTTACACCAAAGGGTGTACTGGGAAAGGAAAAACAATAGGGTGGTCATAAGGTGTTACCGCTGCAGACGTTAAAGACACACGGGGGACTGCTGTGCCTATGATTATAGGTCGTCGCTTGGATAAATGATTGTCGTATGTTACATAATGCTTAGGGTTGAAAAAAAAATGTTTTTTTTTTTAAAGAACAAAACATTTATGACATCAATGACATGTTTCATTGCTGTTTTAATTGCCTTGTTTTAAACATGTTTTAAACAATGTACGTGTTTAAAACATGGTTAAAAAATGTTCAAATCCGTATAAAACAAAAAATAAATTTAAAAAAAATCATTTTCACAGATTTGGATTTTCGATGAAGAGGTTGATGCACTGGAATACTTATAGATGCATAATTCGAACACTTTTCCCTATGTGCTCTCATATGTACGAGCAATCAGGCCCACAATGCTTGTTCTGCAATGCTTCCATTGCACTCTGAGAGTTTTTCCGCAAACTCCAATGGTAAAACTAGAGACTGGAATTTCTTTTTAATTCCTCCAAAGCGAGTCCTTCTTCCGCCCTGTTAACATTTAATAACGTCGAACGAAAAAACTTATTTATTTACAAAAAAGTACGTGTCTACATTACACGAGCATTACAACATGAATTGATCGATTTCGTTCGGGTTGAACAGTAAGCCGGGAAATTCCTGCGTTTTATGAACATTCACAGGCAGCACTTTACCGCTTGTCACTTTGTCAGTCAGGGGAATCCCATCTCACAATATCGAAGTTGCCAACTCTTTGGTAAAAAACGTACCATACAGTGAGTTTCTCAATTTCTTCTAACAAAAAGTATAATGTGTTTTTTATGTGTTTTAAACAGGTTTAAAACAAATTGTTTTTAATTACATGTGTTTTAAACGAGATATGTATTTTTGTAGTGTTTAAATCTGTGTTTTAAACGTATGTTTAACACAATTGTTTAAAACATTGCCAACCCTCTCACATTTGGCTACTTTTGGGAAAACGAAATCAAAGTTTAGAATTTTTTTCTCAAAAACCATACGTCAGAATTTCTTGAAAATTCTATGACTTATGTAAAACAAAATTGTTAGTTCAAAAACGCCAAAATAAAGTCGAATCATTTGCTTAGTGACAATTTAGAACCCATTTTCTTCAGAATGCCTTTCTCGTATGTTACACTTCCCCACAGCCTTTTCGTTTCCCAAACACATAGGACAAAATTTTTATATATGCGACAAAGATTTATCAAATGTTGAAATAAAGTAGTCTTCGACATTTACGACAAAACGATTTCTTGAAAGTAGTAGGCTGCTACCCTCTTATAATTCATTTATTTTTTGCAAAAACAACTTGATTCTTAACAATAATTATAAACAAAACATGAATAAGTAAATTTTTTTTGTACTTAAATTTCTTTTTTCTTTACTTTTTAAAAATGAAAACTCTAAATAAATAGATTTTCTTTTGTACATAAATTAAATTTTTACACGAAAAAAAAAATCATTTAATCATTTATCATTAAGAGCTTGTATCCTCGGTGTTTTCAAGGTAGGGTATCATTCATTTAAAATTAATTTTTTTTATTCGCATCTATAGGTTCGTTTGTTGAACTTTATCCAGGGTTGACCCCGGTTTTCTTGACAACCCTATAAGTTGCAAAAAACCTGGGTTTCTCAGTCCTCAAAAACCACTAAACCACAAAATCACCAAACATCCCTGTCATTTGAATGAAAATATATGCCATTTGACAGCCCTCAAATCGACAGAGCTAAAACCTAGGGCGAGTTAAGGGCTAACCCAGGTTAACCCTAGGGCTAAAAAAACTCTCAGTTTGACATTCAGGGCGACTTAAGGTTTCCGAAAAACGCTTTGTGGCGACCCCAGGATGGTCATAGGGCTTCAACGAACAAACCTTATATTTTTGTTTGAACTTTTTTTAGTTTTTTATTCCATAAACTTGTTTTTGTAGGATTCTTAAACCGAGATTTCATCACTTATTCAATGTTATTATAGCATTAATCTTTAAAAGTTGTTATCCCAATTGTATTGATATTGTCCCTGTGGTAGTAGATGGACTTGCAATTAAAATATTAAACTTGATTCAAAATAAGTTTTTCTGATTTTAAGGCATAATCTTTAAAATCCTTCGAGTTCATTTGCAATATTTTCAAAGAAAAATTTGGAAAATTAATTTTTTTAAAGCCCATAACAACATTTGAGTACATTTATATGGGACACAATGACAAACGCATACCGCTAATTCAGTAAATTATTATCATATGTGTTCAATAAAAGGCACATACGACAATTATTCACCGAATCGACGCAAACGCTGGTTTTGTATGGGAAAAACTGTCGTATGTTTTAAATTTGACGTAAGTGTAACGTTTTTTGACACATATACGACTAAAAAATCACTCAATTCGTCAACCTTCTTGGATATACGACAAAAAACACACTGATTATCTCGGGAACTAAGATCGATAAAAAGAAACAGAGTTCACAGTATTGCAGGCGAAAATTCTACTACCAAAACTGCATTTCAACCTCAAAACTTTATTTTTTCACATACGTCAATCATTTATCCAAGCGTTGAGGTGCGTCCTCTGTGGGGAGAATCATGACTCTGAGTCATGTTTAGAGTCTCACAAAGCCCTCAAGGTTTCAAACCAAGTAGCCCCAAAACCAGAATGCATTATTTTCATTTCATTTCATTTTCATTTTCTTTTATTTATTCAGTTCATTTTGCCTTAAAAATGGAGTCTAGAGTACGACGCAACAGTGAAAACTTCAGCTTATCGAATAAATAGATTGGCATATTTGAACGAATTAAACTTAAAACATATTTGCATATTTATAGAACGAAGTACGACATGAGTGGCATATTAAAGATACAGTTAAACAAGTGGGATGTATGGTCAAATTTTCTAAGAGCGTATATAAAACGGACACAAGAATTGAAATCAACATTTAGTTTTTATTTACTTATTGAGTCCATCCCAGCAAGAAGAGGTAAACCATAGTCTATAAGTGGAGCTATTATAGATTTTACTAGCATTAGCCTAGTTTGTTGAGATACAAAGTTAGAAATCCTCCACAGGAATTAAGTTCGAATGACGAAAGGTAGAATAAAAAAAACTTTATTTCTCAACATAGATACAATGATACACATATATGAACTTAAACTTTAACTTGCGATTCAACTGCGGCTTCTATTCAGACTGACTGTAATTGGTATCCAATGTTCTTTATAGCATGCAGTTATTGCTGTGTCAGCTTTTACCTGAACTCTAACGAGTCCAGTCGATTGCCAAACCAAAGCTCGTGTTGGGTTTCGTCGCATTGGCAGACGCTGACGTTTCATTCTTGTTAACTGGGGCGGTGGGAACATCCGTTGTTGTTTGGTTCGCTGACCTTGATATAACCTCTCCCTCCTTAAGATGAAAACTCTCCTGAGTTATATAGAATGTACGTCTGAGTTCTTTTGATTTTATATAAACATAAATTATTAAACTAATAATTAATAGTACAATTATGATTCCAACATAAATATTAAACATAACATGGTTCTTATGGTTGAATTTTAATTCGTTAATGTTTTCGATATTTTCTATTTGTTTTATTATTATATCATCGAAACTTAATTGTTCTTTAGTTGTATTAAGGCTTATCTCGTAAGGGATAATAAATCTTTCCTCAAATACATCTTTATTGTTGGTAAAAGTGTTATTCAATATTTTGAGTTTGCAGCTATTAAAGTTTAATAAAAAGTTTCCATTTAAAGTTGTAATTCTTTCATCACAAGTACTTGACAAATTTGTATCTTTAATATTCTTTAACAATAACAAACCATTTTCAATTTCATTAATTTTCATTTGGTAGTTCTTCGTTTTCATACAGACAGTATTGTTTAAACATAAATTTGGTTTCCTTAAATTTTTAAATTCTACATTTGGTTCGTATTTATATATAGTTTCGTTTATCTTAATGATTTCTTCGTCATCTATTACTAATTCTTCAAAATTCATATTTGTTAAGGAGGTAACTAAATATTTTCTTGTCTCTATTAGTTCATTGGGTATTTTAATTATAAAAACAATTTTTTCATTTTTATACAGAGCTGTTCCAATTTTTATATTTTTTAGCTTCTCGAAACTTATGTCATATTTCATTATTTCTTCTTTACTTAAAATATTGTTTCCCATTATTCCTGTTCTACTTGAAGCAATGTTATTTTGAATGTGCTCGATATTGTCTTTTATTGTTCCAATTTTCAATAATGATTCTAAGTAAATAAGTTTGTTATTCCATTTAATAGTTTCTTTTTTAATATTATTGAATTGATTCAAAATTTTAAATCTATCTTTTTCAATAGTTTGTTTTAACGTTACAAAAGTTTGATTAAAACTATCGTTAATGAATATTTGTTTGTTGTTTTGGGTTATTAGGTTATGGTTATTCTTATCGATGACTTTTAAATGTTCTTCGATGTTTTGCCTATCATCTTCGTCCATTGTTCCATATAACCATTTCATACCTGTACCTACTATGTTGATAAGTCCTCTTTTGTGTCTATGTGGGATAATTGTGTGTAATTTGTATTTTAGTGATTCTAACTCATGAAATAAAATTTCTTTTCCGTTGTCAATTTGAATATTGGAAATATTTTCCTCTATGCATTCAATTATCTTCAAAATTTCTGTGGGGTTTATAATGTGTAGTATGACATCATAAGTTCTTACTATTTCAACGTTTCCTAGTTTAATTTCTATGAATCCACTGTTTGTATCAATTTTTTCTATGGTCAATGTTGCGTCAATTGTCGTCGCTGTCATTAGTAGAATTACTAATATCCACTTGATCTGAAAATTTAGTTGGTCTTTTAATATTTGAAGGATGTACATTATGTAGTTTAAGTTTTCTATATTTAGGCTCTTCTTTATGTCTAAGTGCTTTATAATTCCTAACTAGTCCTTCTTCTCGTTCCTCGTTATATTCTTCTCTATTTGTGTTTAGTTTATTAATAATCTCGTCCTTTATATCCTGCATGTTTGTTTTAACTTTTTGTTTATCTACTCTACCTTCTAGAACATCTATTGGTTTGAATTTTATTGCTGAATGTACTGATTTGTTATACCATTCTACACACTTATATATTTTTTCTTTTGTTGTTAATTCTGATTTTTCGGTTGTGAGTACTCTCATTTTTTCACTGATGGTGCTGTGAAGTCTCTCAATGTCTGAGTTACCTGTGTGGCTATTCGGTTTGGTGAAGTGAACTTCGATGTTCTCTTGCCTTAAGAAGTCTTTAACGTTAATGCTTTGGAATTCGTTGTCTAAAATAATTTTGCTGGGTTTTCCTTTGATAGAAAAGTATAGTCGCAATTTTTCTTTGATAGTTAAACTATTTCTGTCTTCTAAATAGAACATAGTACAGTGCTTAGAGAATTTGTCAATGAAAGTGAAGAAGTTGTTTTTGGAGTTAGTGTAAATATCTGCGTGTACTATTTGATTTATGTCACTTGGTGTTTCGGTGTAATGAAACTTTGGCTTTATTGGTTTTCTATCGTACTTGGCTCGATTGCATGTGTCACAATTGTTAATATATTTTTGTATGATTTCTTTTAAGTTTTTAAAGTATATGAGTTTCTTTAAACCTTCATAATTTTCGTTTATGCCTGCATGACCTGTTTCGTTCTTATGATATCGTGCTATTTGTTTATAGGCTTCTTCTTCAGTTTTTATATTTTTTGCGTGATACATGCATTTATAAAATTTAATATGTTCTATGTTAAATAATTCAATTAGTTTTAGTTGAACCAAATTATATTCATGTTCCGTTAACTCTGAGTATATACCTATTTTACCTTTTCTCTTTATGAACCTTCTGAATATATCTATGAGTCTCTCTTCTTGGATATCTTCGGAATTAATATATATTATTCTTTTATTATTTAGTATTTCTATCTCTTTTGTCTTATTGTTTGTTAGAATGATTTGCGTATAAAACCTATTAACTATTGTGTCTAGTATTGGGAAATGGTCATTCTGTTCTTCTTCTTGGGAATGAATTGTATTGTTATCTACACTCATATTATCAATTTCAAAATTTTAATTTGGGTAGGGTGTAACTTCTCCCTCCTTATGTGTGATTGCCTCAATCGCATTTATTTCTCCTGTTTCGGTATTGATTCGACTTAGAAAATCCGCGGCTTTATTCTCTTTTCCCTTTATATAATCAATATTAATATTATATTCTCCTAGTTGTAGCAACCATCTTTGAAGACGTTGATTTATATCTTTACCTTTATGTTTGGATTGTAACCATTTAAGGGGCTGATGATCTGTTAATAAATCGAAAGGTCTACCATATATATATGGTCTAAAATAATTTACCGACCAAACTATTGCTAATAGTTCTTTTTCAGTGACTGAGTAATTTCGTTCATGATCATTTAAAGTTCGACTAGCATAACACACTGGGTGTCCATCCTCCGTTAGTACAGATCCGATAGCAAAGTCACTTGCATCGGTCGTTAGTTGAAATTTTTTATTGAAATCAGGATATTTTAAAACTGGTGAGTTTGTGAGGATTATTTTCAATTTTTCGAAAGAACTTATATAATTTGAATCGTTCAGGTTTATTCTTGCGTTCTTTTTAAGATATCTAGCAGTGGCGTGGCGTGGATATTTTCAAATGGTAAGTCGAGAAAAATGAATCACCTACGAGCCATTCCATATGAAAACGGTCAATCCGAAATGTTGCTATACCTCCGATTTTGCTCAAACTTTGTAGAAATGTTCCTTTGCTATCGAAATACGTAATAGTCAAAGGATTTTTTTTTGTAATTTTCCTCTCCCCTCTAGCCATACTCAAAGAACCGAACATAGTGATTTTATGGGCTTCAGACTTTGCACTCTTAAATTGTCTGTATTCAAGCGATTAGGACGATTAAGGTGTCATTTTAAAGCTGATAAAGCATTCTTTTCAAATCAATCAAAAGGTTTAAGATATTTGAGTTGCCTTAGAAACCTGATCCTTTTGAAATCAACACATCTTATACACATTTTTGCCATTTTTTGAAGTAGTCCTGTGCCTAAAATATCAATAGTAAGTCCCTAAAAATGTCCCTGATCAAAAAAAAAAAGCTTATTCTTTTAATAAAACACAATTCCTAGTTTCAAAGACTTTTTTTAATATCGTTCTATCCAAAAAAAAATTTAATTTTTTTTGTAAGCTTGTTTTTAATCAGCTGTAGCTTCAGTGTACATTCGAATAACAAAATGAAATTTTGAAGACTTAAGACTTTTTTAAGACTTAAAGCTGAAGAATAGACCTTTAAATCCTGCCCACTCCCGTATTGATATCTGGCAGTCAACATTCCCAAAAATGTGCCCAAAGATTGGCTTTTTTCATAGCTTAGAAATAAGCTTGTTTTTAATCATCTGTAACTTCAGTGTGCATGCAAATAACAAAATGAAATTCAGGACTTATAGTTGAATTCAGGACTTATAGTTGAAGAATAGACCTTTAAATTCTACCTACTTTCATTTTAATATCTGGTAGTCAACATTCACGAAAATGCTCACAAAGATTGAAAGGGATGTTTGTAAAGCACATAAAAAAATTTGTTTCTTGATCAACTTTGAATTTTTTATTTTGTAATTATTGTAACGTTTAATTAGGGAAATTTTTAGGGAATTACTATTGATATTTTAGGCACAGGACTACTTCAAAAATGGCAAAAATGTGTATAAAATGTGTTGATTTCAAAAGGATCAGGTTTCTAAGGCAACAGAAATATCTTAAACCATTTGATTGATTTGAAAAGAATGCTTTATCAGCTTTAAAATGACACCTTAATCGTCCTAATCGCTTGAATACAGACAATTTAAGAGTGCAAAGTCTGAAGCCCATAAAATCACTATGTTCGGTTCTTTGAGTATGGCTAGAGGGGAGAGGAAAATTACAAAAAAAAATCCTTTGACTATTACGTATTTCGATAGCAAAGAAACATTTCTACAAAGTTTGAGCAAAATCGGAGGTATAGCAACATTTCGAATTGACCGTTTTCATATGGAATGGCTCCTACACAAATTAATAAGGAATAAATAGAAGGTACCTTAAATTCCAAACGTGGATTAATCGAAGCCAATTTTTCTATACTTTAAGTCATTTAGGTTGAAATTCACTTTAAACTTGCAAATAATTCAAAACAATGATCTGTAGAACAAAAAAAAACAGCACAACAAACCCGAATTCGCCGTACATTACTCTAAGGCGAAAACTGTTTTATTTTTTCCAAGCAGAAATTGCAGTAAGACGAAAATTATCGTCTTACTTTTTTCAATAAGAGAACGTGTATTGAAAAGGGAGGCACCGGGGTGGAAGTATATCGTAGGAAAGACAGGGACAAACACAGAATATGTTCTGCGCGGCGATTTTCAATGCTTTGTGTTTTGTGTTTGCTTTGTGTATTGTGTGTGTATCTCGCAAATTTAAAAGTGGTTGAAGAACATTGTATGTATGGGCAAAGATAGGCTGTTGACTGCTTAGTTGTAGACTTATGTTGCTGGTTTTTTCTATGAACAAGGGACACATTTTAAAAGGTAAGACGATAGGAATCGTGTTATATGGACGCCACGCCACTGATATCTAGTCATTGGTTCCGCAATTTTAGCGTAATCCTTTATAAATTTTCTAAAATAACCCGTAATACCTAAAAATGACTTAATTTGCTTTGTAGTTTCTGGTAATTGAAGTTTTTGAATGGTTTCAATTTTCTTATTGTTTGGTTTTACTCCTTCGGTTGTTAAGACATGACCTAAATATTCGGTTTCTTTTGCGAAAAACTTGCACTTGTCTATTTGTATCTTGAGATTGTGTTGTCTCAATTTATCTAACACTTTTTGAACACTGATGATATGTTCTTTGAGGGATGTACTAAAAATGAGAATATCGTCTAAGTAGACGACGCATATTTGATTAATATGTTCCCTAAGTACCGAGTTAATCAACCTCTGAAACGTAGCAGGGGCGTTTTTGAGTCCAAAGGGCATTCTTGTGAACTCATAATGCCCAAGAGGAGTTGAAAAAGCTGTTTTTTTTCTATCCTCTTCTCTAACTAAGACTTGGTGAAAACCCTTAGCTAGATCTAAAGTCGTAAAGTATTGCGACCTTCCTAATTTATCTAATATAGTGTCTATATTAGGAATAGGAAACTTATCGTCAATTGTTGCTTCATTAAGTTTCCTATAGTCGACAACTATTCTCCATTTCTTTTCGCCGGAGTTGTCTAATTTTTTTGGAACAACCCACAATGGGCTGTTATAAGGAGAGTTGCTTTCTTTTATGATTCCCTGTTTCAACATTTCCTTAATCTGTTTGCTAATTTCTTGTTCGTGTACCTGAGGGTACCTGTATGTCTTCGCGTAAATTGGTCTATCCGTAGTTGTAACGATTTCATGTTTTACATCATGAGTGCTAGTGAGTTGCTGTCCCTCGTGAAAGAATAAATCTTTATTCCTTTTCAAAATTTTTTCTAGTATTTCCTTTTCTTCGATATTTAAGTGATCTCCGAAAAGGCTCTGTAGTATGTTTTGCTCTTCTGTAATACTTTCTAATGCATATACCTCGTTATAATTTTATGGGCAAGCACCTAAAAATTTAATTTTACTTCCGTGTATTTCTGCATAATCATCTTCTAAATTAATTTTTGCTCCAAGAGGTCTCAATAGATTTTGTCCTATAATGCCATCAAAATCTTTCTGGTTAAAGGAAGTAAGTTTCCAGTACATTCTAGCTTTCTCTTTAAATTCTTTTGGAAGTTCTGTAAGAATTTCAGTTTCTATACATGTTCTTCCATTAAGTGTGTTAAAAACTATTTTGTCTTTTAATGGGATACGTTCGTAATGTTGTAATTTTGTTTGATCTAAAAGTGTTGTAGTTGATCCCGTATCAATTAAACATTTTATTTTAATTTCTCCTACTGTCAATTCTA
Source organism: Melanostoma scalare (assembly GCA_949752695.1). Classification (NCBI taxonomy): domain Eukaryota; kingdom Metazoa; phylum Arthropoda; class Insecta; order Diptera; family Syrphidae; genus Melanostoma; species Melanostoma scalare. The sequence goes on from OX456985.1 coordinate 121,701,403, forward strand.
CTATCGGTAGATCCGATCTGGAGGCGTTGAGTGAAAATTTTCTTCCCTACCTTGTTCAACATGGTCACATTCCATGGGTTGATTATTATCAATATTATTATTTGGATTATTCCTGGTTTGGTTGAAAGTGTTCCTGTACTGACCTGAATTATTTCGAAAAGGATTCCTGTACTGACCTGAATTATTTCTATTTTGGTTATGAGGGTTCCTATACTGACCTGAGTTATTGTAATTATTATACTTGTTCCTACTTTGATGCTGTTGATATCTGATATCTATTAAAGTTATTATTATTAGTATGAGTAGGTTTATGGGGTGGTATTTGCCTATTAAATTTCTGTTTATCTGGACTTGTTTGAATCATACCTGTTTCTTCAAGAGTATAATAAGCGTCTCTTAAATTATTAATCTGTCTACTTATTACAACACTGGCTAGATTCGGATTTAATCCGTTTATAAAAATTTTTAAAATCATATTTTCATTCGCTGAAGGCGAGAATTCATATGGTTTATTGGTATCAAATTCATATTTGGTGTTAAGCTTATCCAATATATACTTAAGATTTTCAAAATATTCACTTACATTATTGTTCTTTAGGCTTAAGGCTTGGTGATGGAGGTTATAGTAGGTTTCTCTTACACCGAAGTTTCGTATGAGTTCCGCTTTTATATTTTCCCACGATGCGTTTGTTCCCAGAGTTCTGATTACTTGAAGTGCCGGTCCTTGCACCTTGTTGACCACGTTCCTTTGTAGAAAGTACTGCTCCAGCGTTGTATTGGCGAAAAAAGGCAGGAAAATTTCGACTTCCCTAATAAACGATGTCAGGGCGTATTCGTTTGAGCCCCAATACTCCTTGATCCTTGATGACTCCTTCATTAGTTCTGTTAAAGTTAATGTAAACAGATTTGGAGGATGTTGAGCCTGAGCTTGAGCCTGAGCCTGAGTTTGTTCTTGTTCTTCTGCTGCGTTCATCTTATGTGAGTTTTTTGTTTTTTTTGACGATTAATGTGTAGCACAAATTGATTTTAGTTCTATTTGGTTACTTCACTATTTATGTGTCACTTTTATTTTCCACCTTTCTTGTATTGATAGCAAGTGTTTTACTTTCACGATTTGATTCTTGGTGGTACAAATTAATTTTAGTTTAATTTGATCACTTCACTTTTCTATCTTATTTAATTCCAATCTTCGGATTGAAATCCTACCGACTGCGCCAATTAAGTTCGAATGACGAAAGGTAGAATAAAAAAAACTTTATTTCTCAACATAGATACAATGATACACATATATGAACTTAAACTTTAACTTGCGATTCAACTGCGGCTTCTATTCAGACTGACTGTAATTGGTATCCAATGTTCTTTATAGCATGCAGTTATTGCTGTGTCAGCTTTTACCTGAACTCTAACGAGTCCAGTCGATTGCCAAACCAAAGCTCGTGTTGGGTTTCGTCGCATTGGCAGACGCTGACGTTTCATTCTTGTTAACTGGGGCGGTGGGAACATCCGTTGTTGTTTGGTTCGCTGACCTTGATATAACCCAGGCGCCTTAGGCAAAAATAAATAAAACCAATAATTTTATTGACATGATTATTCCAAGTCAGAGTTTTATTGAAAATAATTCCCAAGTTCCTCACAGTTGACTTGTAAGGAATAACATGATTGTTTAAAAAGACTTTGGGAAAATAAGACTCATCTAAACTTTTTTTGTAAATAATAATTGATTGAGACTTACTCGGGTTGATTATTAGGTTATTTTCAACGGACCACTGATATAAGTTACTCATATCTTCATTCAGATTATGTACCCCATTTTCCAGCAGCCCTAATAGAATGTGTAAGTAAATTTGAAGATCATCTGCATATAGGTGGCAGGAACTAAATTTGATTACATCGACAATATCATTAATGAATATGCTGAAAAGAATGGGTCTTAACAATATTTCAGGCTATTCAGCCAGTTACATAAGCTGCCCATCTTATGTACGATATAAAGAAAGAAAAGAAATAGTCTCTCACAATGCGAAGGTAAGTAACCAATCTTATGTAATGCTATGTTCGCACGCACCTGAAGTTAACCTGGGTTTCGTTCCAGAATGGTTTGAGTTAACCAAGTAGTGTCCGCATATGCAAAAAAGTTTTGAGTTTATCTTAAGTTAAAAAGAGACATACATAAAGTGTGAGCAGAACGTCAACGACGTATGAGAAAATTCATTCTCTCTCCACTCACTTCCACTCTCTTAAATAATGTAAAATTCAATGGAATATTGGAAATAGTGCATTCAGCGCACTTGGCTTCGAGTAGGTTATTACGAGACGCAGTGACTAAAAAGGTTTCATTTTGTATGGCAAACCACTTGGTTATCATGTTGGTTTGGGATTGTTTTGAGTTAAACAAGCTTAACTCTCAGGTGCGGACATAGCATAAAGAGAAGTACATGAGACGGTAAATCAGTTTATAAGATCAAAAGTTTCGTTTGCCGATATTGCAAAAACTTCTTTCAATGAAAAATATTCAAAAAATCCCAAACGTACAAACAATCAATCCGAGAAATTTAAACGACTTTTTAAATGAGCCACAGAATTTATTTAACATTCCTTTTGAGGATCTTTTAATGAAAAAAGGGCAGTTTTGGCGTAAATATAAGCAGCTTCAGTAGAAACAAAAAAAATGTTAAATATAATAAAGTTTGTTGTAGCCATATTATACTACAATTGAAGCTACAAACTTTAGGTATGTAGTTTGTAGCTTCGATTGTAGTATAATATGGCTACAACAAACTTTATTATTATATCGATGAATTTCAATCCACAATGAAATCCAAAAACGGGCTCTGCATTCAAACGGGCTCTATGCATTCAAACCGAAGGAGGGCACTTTGAGGACTTGTTATAATTGTATTTGTTTAAAATACATAAAAAAACTAATAAAAGTGCAAATTTTATTGTTTTATTCAAACAAACCTCAAAGCTAAAATTAAAAAAAAAAATTTTTTTTTTAAATTTCACCCGTTTTGTATTTTTTCAAGTATCATAAAATGTATGGGTTTTTGAATGCACTTATTACTGAGTTTTTTTTATTATTGTCTTGTTAACCTGTAAAAAATAAAGAAACTTTTTATTTATAAGGCATTTTCTCAAAACAATGACCTCAAAGTCAAAACTTTGCTTGGGAAGAAAATTTTGAACTCCATTTAAAATTGACAATCTGGCACCCTTAAACAAGAACAATAAAACATAAAGATTGTTATTTCTACAAAAAATTAAGTCTAAGATTAGGTCTCTATCAGCAGTATTGGCAGAGATATTGAATTTAACACAGGTCAGGGTACACCAAAGATACCCATTTTATAAATTGTCAGAAGATGATGTCAAAGTTGAGAAACGGACTTTTCTGTTTTACAATTTTTTTCTTAGAATATGACCAAGAATCACATCCCAAAGTATGTAACATGAATTACCGGACATCCTGTATACTTTATTCGATCTCAACTCAATCTTTGCACTATCACTTGTAAACAAAAACTCAATCTCAACATTATCACTCTATAATCAAAACTGACCTCTGGTTGCATCAGCGGCCTATTTATAAAGAATCACATTACATCTAGAGAGCTTTCCAGTAACTTCCACATGGAGAGTTTTCCCGTATTTTGCTGTCAAGCATTTCCCCTCCTGGTATATTTCTACACTCACACACACTGACTTACAAGCAAGTTATGTATAACGATGACATCGAAGGCCCTCCAGAAGTAGAAGATAAGAACTTTAAGGAAGCATCCTCACCGGAGCTTCCGCTTTTTGTTTTCAAAACATAAAATAAAACTTATCTTAAATTTTTGTAGCCACTCAAATTTCCCCTATGGAATTTAGTGGTATACTAAAAACAAAAGTAAACAAAAATAAACAATGATCGTTGCCATTGTGCAACGATCAGCATATTGAAATATAAACATTTTCAATCAGCATATCAAAATATAAACATTTTTCTTGTCGACTCAAGTATCCCTTATGGAACTTGATGACACATTCACATTGTATTTTACGAGTTAGCCTAAGATAGAAGATGAATAAAGTCAGTCTTAGTTCAAACTCTGAGTAACACGGTTGTTTCAATTTAAAATAAAACTGGCGACGAGGATGGGATGTGAAGTGAAAAATCATATCCAGTGTTAGAACTCATTGTAACTAAAAGAATATATCTTTTGTTGTGAAAAAAGTGTTTAACAGAAACTCAACATTAAAAGTCCGAGTTTATCTGAAAAAAGTTATTTTTTCTGACTGTGACTACTGTATAGGTTATCACAAACACAATATTGTCAAATATATTGAAAGTTCGAGTTTATGTGAAAAAGTTATTTTTCTGCACGACTGTAACTACTGTGAAGGTGATCACAAACATAATATTGTCCGATTGGAAAACAATCGATTTTAGAAGCGCAAGTGAAAGAAAATAAAAACTACGAAAACAATTGAAATCCAGATGGCTTTAACATTGGCACAATGTTTGAGGGAGGCTAGCAGCCTACCAGCATTTAATGGCAAAGATTATATAGCATCAGCAACTTCTTGCGAGACGTCGGCGTCGGAGCGCTTCTTGCACTTACCCCAGTGGAACATCAAATATCTTTGCAAGCAGTATTAAGCAACCGCCTACAAGGCAAGGCGATAAAGGTAATTGAAAATTTGATGAACCCATTGTGGGAACAAATTGTGAATAAACTAAAAGAAGAATTTGGTGTTAAACGTTCTTTCTTCAATTTAAGACACGATGCACTCAATATATATGTAAAAATTTTTTAAGAGTTGCATCATAGATTAAGTAAAATTCTTAGTGAAATAAATAGAAAATATAGATGAGTTATACACTCCTAATAATAATGAACTAATTATTTTTGACATTTATGTAAATTTTCTACCTTTTCATATAAAAACCCTGCTAATTCAAAACAATTTAAGATCAATAAATGCTGCATATACACTGCTGTTCACTTATTTAGACGCACAAATTTTTTTTTACATAAACCTAATTTTTTTGTAAGTGTGGGTAGCAATTGTCAAACAATTGCATTTATTTAAAAGCTTATTAAATTCTCAACAAAATAACACTAAAAAGTCCAAGGTGAGTGGAAGTAAACGGACATTTTTTTTCACTTTTGTCTATGCTCCAAGAAAAAGTACAGTTTTCTTTTGTTCACATGATTAGACGCACCTGTAAAATTAATTAGTTGGTCGCGATCTGTTACGTGGATTACATATAACTGCAAAGTTAAAGCAATAAAAAAGTGTTTGTCTCAGATTTCAGTCCAAAATGTGGAAAAAAAAGTTTTAGCTGCAGAAGAAAAAGGGAAAATGGACGTGTTGCAATCCGAAGAGTTTTCAATGAGAAGAATTGCAAAAAAAAGGCCAAAGTGACCATGTTGTGAGGATTTTTATTAAAACCAGTGATTCATACGATAAAAACTGCAAAGGAAGGACAAAAACGGCTTACTCCTCAGGATAAGAGAACAATTTTAAAAACTGCATCAAATTCAGCTCTCTCTAACAGCAAAATAAAGGAAAAAGTGGGGGTAATAGCCAGCACATTAACTGTTCGTCGAGCTATTTTAGGTGCAGACCATCTTCAATTAAAAAGAAAAATTCCTATACTAAACGCCATAAGAGCAAACTGAGGTTGGAGCTCGCACGAGTTCACATGACCTGGGATAGCAACTTTGGAAATGAGCTAAATTGGCAAAATGTTTTTCTGACCAAAAAAATAATCAGGGAAACAGTGGTTGTATCCATCAGGACCATCTAGGTTAAATTTTTTTGGTCAGAAAAACCGCATTTTGCCAATTTAGCTCATTTCCAAAGTTGCTATCCCAGGCCATGTAAACGCGTGCGAACTCCAACCGCTGTTTGCTCTTACGGTGTTTAGTGGAGGCATTTTTCTTTTTCTTTTTTTTTTAATTGAAGATGGTCTGCACCTAAAATAGCTCGACAAACAGTTAATGTGCTGGCTGTTACCCCCGCTTTTTCCTTTATTTTGCTGGTAGAGAGAGCTGAATTTGATGCAGTTCTTAAAATTTTTCTCTTATCCTTAGGAGTTAAAGCCGTTTTTGTTCTTCCTTTGCAGTTTTTATCGTATGAATCACTGGTTTTAATATAATTCCTCACAACATGGTCATTTGGGCCTATTTTTTTTTGCAATTCTTCTCATTGAAAACTCTTCGGATTGCAACACGTCCATTTTCCCTTTTTCTTCTACAGCTAAAACTTTTTTTCCAACATTTTGGACTGAAATCTGTGGGAAACATTTTTTTTTTGCTTAAACTTTGCAGCTATCTGTAATCTACGTAACAGACCGCGACCAACTAACTTATTTTACAGGTGCGTCTAATCATGTGAACAAAAAAAAAACTGTACTTTTTCTTGGAGCATAGACAAAAGTGAAAAAAAAATGTCCGTTTACTTCCACTCACCTTGGACTTTTTAGTGTTATTTTGTTAAGAATTTAATAAGCTTTCAAATAAATGCAATTGTTTGAAAATTACTACCCACACTTACAAAAAAATTAGGTTTATGTAAAAAAAATTTTTGCGTCTAATTAAGTGAACAGCACTGTACATAATTTTTGGAAAATAATGTGATCAAAAATATTATTTTAAGAAAGTGTTTTTTTGAATTTGAATCACAAAAATTTTAATTGAAATTCTAGTTAAACTTTAAGGCAAATCATAACAATAATTCATTTGTTCTAAATAACTAACAGACAAATTTTAGAAGCCAAGAACACGGTTATCAAAATAGATCACAACTTTTCGGAAATCCAAATGCTGGCAACCAATCACAACGTTATCCAAATAGGTCACACAATTTAGGAAGCCATAATTATAGAAATCAAACGAGGGGTAAACTTCAGTCAAATAGAAACGATAGGCAACCCGAACCAATGGAGGTAGACACAGTTTACGTTCAAAATTTTCGGCAATCTTGCCTAAATCCCAATTACCGGTTGTACCTTTAACAATTGATAGTATCAAGGTCAGGTGTCTAATCGATACCGGATCTGCAATCAGTTTAGGAGACTGGAAAGTTTTTGAACGATTCAAAACAATCCGTATTTAGATAAACCAATTAAAATAAATACCATGTCAGGATACTCCATAATTTCCGATGAAGCTGTGGGACAACGGGAAAACCATGTCAGTGAAATTAACCAATTTTTGTGACAAACCTTTAGGTAACAATATTTTAACTCCAATAGGTGCGATAATCAACCTCTTGAACAACAAATTAATTGTAAATGGAAACGAAATAATAACACATAGAGAAAATGAGGCTCCATATAGGTACGGAGGACTTGCCAATTCCTCGCGAAAGGCGATACCCATGGGAAAAACATTTTTGATAAGTTGGGACGCGCAAATTACTTTTCAACCTTATATTTATCTAAGCGGTTCCACCAAATTTTAATGGAGGAGAGTGATATAAAAAAACTGCATTTTCAATCCCGATGGGTCTTTTCGAGTACATTCGAATGCCATTTGGGCTCAAAAATGCGCCCGCAACCTTCCGGTTGATGAATCATGTATTACGTTATTTTGTAAATAAATCTTGAGTAATATACATGGATGACATCCTTATTTTTTCTTCTTCATTAAGTGAGCATTTTGAAACACTCACATAGATATATAAGAAGCTTAATGAATATAATTTGAAGGTTCAATTGTCAAAATGTCAATTTTTGGCCAAACAAACTGAGTTTTAAGGACACATAGTTTCATCTGAAGGCATCAACCTAACCCAACAAAAATAAACGCTATAAACAAAGTTGGGTTACCTAAGACAATAAAACAAATTAGATCATTTCTTGGTCTTACCGGGTATTACCAGAAGTTTATTCAGAACTGTTCTATGATAGGAAGTCCTTTTATTAAATATTTAAAGAAAGGTTCTTGTATGAAACAAATTGAAATTGACAACAATATATAGAGGCATTCGAAAAATTAAAGATACTTATAACGACCCGGGTACCCGTGGTGCGATGGTTAGCATGTCCACCTGCTAAACCAGAAGTTCGAGGTTCGAATCCCAGCAGAGGCAAAAAAAATGTCTTTCCCCGGGTATCGCCTTTCGCGAGGAATTGGCAAGTCCTCCGTTAGTAAATTCATGCCATGAAAAGCGCTTTCTCAATTAGCCGTTCGGATCCGGCATAAAATTGTAGGTCCCCTCCATTCCCTCACAAGGCATGGTTGTGAGAAATGCGCTAGGCCCAGGGGCTCCTCGCTCTGTAGCGCCACCCTATTTATTTATTTATTTATTTATAACGACATACCCGAAACCCGATACTCGCTTTTCCAAACTTTGATAAAAAATTTACTTTGACGACATTTAGCATTAGCATTAATTTTTATTGAACTTAGTATATTATATGTACAATTTGATTAGATCTACTTAAAGTTAACAATAGGCGCGTTTTATCGAAATTCTATGTGAAGTTATGTACACTTCAGTAAAACATCGCTCATGGGAAAACAACAACTCCTTATGTCAATAGCCTAAGTGCACATAAATATCGCAGTAAGCTAACTGCACACAGGGATGGTTGGTAAATTTCTTTTTTTGGCACCCAGAGGTTGGCAGTCTTTGGGTTGTGTTCGTTCATATTTCTGATTTTCGACAACAGATTGAATAAGTCTGTTTCTTTACTTTTTGTGCACAGAAATTTTTTTTTTAAGGAGTGGTTGTAAAATTCTTTCAGAAAATCTATTAAAGAGCGTAATTGTCTTAAAAGTAAAGAAACGCCTTGAACAAACCATTCGCAGCAACGCAACACTTGGAAAAACGTCTGTTTGACAGTTTTTGTATTTGTTTTGGCTGTGCACGATTTCTGTCCACAGAAATTTTGGTGCCGGAAATTCGCAGGACGGGGAAATTTTTTTATTCTCTCGAGAGCACTCTCTTTTTTGTGCACTGCTACGAAAAATCGGAACGGGATTAGACTGACTTTCGCCGAATTTCGGTGCATTTCGTGCGAATTTTCAGTAAAGAAACACACCTAATGGCTAATAGAAGAGTCAGGTGGTGACTTAGTGGGGACATAAATAGACACGCAGTTACTAACACACACACACACACACACACACAAGGGAAGTTTCGCAATCGGTCAGAAAAAAAGAACATCAGACAGAACACATAAGAACATCAGAACCAAGGCAACCAAAAACATGAGTCACAAAATGAATCTAATTGAACACAGCCATTGCGAAAAAAAATTAAAGTGACATTTGTTTGTTTACCTCGAAAGTAAAAAGTTGAAATGCGGCAAATAAATTGAGAATCGAGAATTAAATAGAGAAAAATACAAATGGAAAGTAAAAGGTATGCATTTATATCCTTAGAATGCAAATTTTTAATGTTTCTTATCCTTAGAACAATTGCAAAGGGTGCCAACACTGAAAGTGAAAATTGAAAGTGACGTCCGAAGTGAATATAAACCAAAAAATCGTTTTATTGAAAGTGTACATAAGTGCACATAGAAAATTTTCAATAAAACGCGGCTAATGTGGGTATTTATATGTTGTTGGCACAGAGGGGGCCTAACGTTCTTACATTGACTAAGATAAAAAAAAATAATTAAAATTAATTGTTGCTGTGGTTGGTTAATTTCCTGGTCTGTCGTTTTCTTCTCTCGGATTGTTCAAGTCCGGTTGTCACTGTGTTTTGATGGGGAGGGGTGAGGGTGGGAGGTTGGTGGCTCCTAGCCACGGTGGTATGCTGACCCTGGGTCAGCATAGAAGTTGATGTTCACTTCATCACTTGTAGGGATAAGATCCTCATCCAGAAGTTCCATTGCTAGAAGGTACCGTGGGCTGGGATGTCTTGATTCTCCTGTTGCTTACGTGCTTCCTTCGTGTCCTGTCATAATGTAGTCCTGTGCAGATCCGCAGAATCTTCCGCTCGAGAACTGCCAGTTTGTTCATGTGGGTTTTTGTTGCCGTGTACCAAGTAGGGAAACAGTACGTGATCACAGGCCGAATGAGCTGCTTGTAGAGAAGTAGTTTCGTCTTCTGGCTTAGCCCGTTGTTCTTTCGCATTAGTGGATGGATGCGGTGAAAGGCGAAGTTGGCTTTCCTTAGTACAGCAGCTGCATGCGGGTTGAACCTGTGTAATTCGTTGAACTGTACTCCCAGGTACTTCACATTGTTTTTGGCCGTTAGTTGAGTACCATCGAGTAAGGAGATCTTGGAACTTCTACATTTGTTGGCTGAGCGTCCTCTTGCGTACCCGGGTCTGGTGCAAGGTCGTCTAAAGCATATTAGCTCAGATTTGGCTGAGTTTGCTTTGAAGCCCCAATGCTGGTAGTACTCGCAAAGCTGTCTAACGTGGGCTTCAACTCTTCTGGCAGCAAATACCGGGGACATGGACTTGGCGTATGTGAGGGAGTCATCTGCAAACAGGAGAGTTTGTGCGTCTTCTGGCTGTGGTTGGTCTGATGTGTAGATGTTGAACAAGAACGGTCCTAGCTTGGATCCTTGTGCAACTCCGGCGTTGATTGTCCTTGTTGATGACTGGCAACTTCCTATTTGAACGAAGAATGACCTGCAATGAAGAAAATTGTATATTATTTTGATTAGTGCCTGTGGAAAATTTAGTTGGAAAAGTTTATGCACTAGTCCTTGAATAAAAACACTGTCAAATGCTTTCTCGATATCGAGAAGGCATGCAACAGTGACTTGATGGCAATCCAAGGAAGAGGCAATGTCGTGCTGAAATTTAATAAGAGGATGTAAGGTGGAGTGTTTTTCACGGAAGCCGAACTGTGTGTCTGGTATGATGTTGTTGTTGCTGCAGAAGGATTTTAGCCGTGTCAGTAGAAGCTCCTCTAGTATTTTGCTCATGTTGCTCAAGAGAGAAATGGGTCGGTATCCAGAGACGTCTTTGTTTTACTTTGACGACGGATGCTAGCTATCTTGTTATAGGTGCCGTATTAAGTCCAGAAGGTAAACCAGTGTGTTATGCGAGCCATACGTAAATTCCGTCCGTCTTTGGAACTCATTACCACGAAATATTAAGGAAATTCAAAACGCAACAAGAATTAAAAGACTATTAATAAACCACTTTCGAACTTATACAAATGTAAATAACTAAAAATTTTAATTTAAATCTGTTTCATAATTTGCTTCAATTTTAATAACTTCTTTTTATCTTGCTCTTTATCTTGTTAAATTAGCTAATGACTAGCTTATAGGATATAATATCTTACAGTTGTTAGGCATTCATGAAATAAAATAAAAATAAAAATAAAAAATAAATACGTTAAACGGCCATGAAAAAAAATTACTCGACTTTGAAAAAGGAATGGTTAGCGATTGTATGGGTGGTTAAGTATTTCCGACCATACCTTTATGGACTTTTGGAATTCGACTTCGAGTACTTAAAAGGCAAAGATAATAAGGTTGCCGACTTTCTGAGTAGAATAGAAGAATCGGAAGGCAATTTCACCTTAGATTCGATTTTTCAACTTTCCGATGAAGTTATTGAAATTGAGAGTGATAATTGCGATGATCAATTACTTTCCTCAACAGGAGCAACCATCCATTCTAGCCCAGAGGATTTGAATGATCATTTTCTTATAAGCGAGGGTATAGTGAACAAATACAGAACACAAATTAGAATTGTTAAAACGAAAAATTCTGAAATAGAATTTTGTTTTCGTAAATATAAAATAATTTATATTGAAGAAAATGATTTGAGTAGAGAACACTACTTAAACGATTTGTTTAGAAGTCATTTAAGGAACCGTAAAATAGGCATCTACTCAGAATGGAATGAAGAAGAAGTATAATATCATTCAGCAAAAATTAATTAACTTATTTCATAATGATGCAAAGATTGAATCTATTAAATGTTTCAAACTAGCAACTGATTTAATTAATGAGGAACAGTTGTATTCTGAAATCGAGAAAGTTCATTTGAACACTAATCATCGTGGAGTTTTAGAAAACTTTGAAGAAATGAAAAACAAATTTTTTTGTCCGAGTTTGAATAAGTTCATCAATAGATTTATCAATGACTGCGTTACTTGTTCCGAAAATAAATATGATAGGAAACCAATAAAAAAGTTCTTTAACGCAACAGAAACTCCAATCAAACCTAATGTGATCGTACACATGACATATTTCAAATCCTTAAAACGTATTTCTTAACAACGATAGATCGATTTACGAGACTAGCTTTCGTTCATTCAATTAAAGATAAAAATATGTTAACTGTAAAAATAAAGTTAGAAGAACGGATATCTTATTTGGGAAAACCAGAAACTCTTTTAATGGATAATGAATTTAACAGCACTTTAATAAAGTTTTTCTGCAGAGAAAAAGGCATTACGACACATTCTACTACCCCCAATTCTCACACAGGAAATTCCGATATCGAACGGTTTCATTCGACTTTATTGGAACATATCAGAGTTCTTAAACGTACATAGTGATGAAAATATGGGAATAGAAGAACTGGTCATAAGATCGGTAGGTTTTTACAACAACTCTATTCATTCTACCATAAAAATCAAACCTATATATTTTATTAATCACGAAGAAATAGATTTGAATAAAATTGCTTTAAATATGCAAGAAAGGAAGAAAAAAGCTATAGACAGACTAAACGCCAAGCGCGAACCAGTACCAAACTTTAACGTACCTAATTTATTTATAAAAAATCCAAAAGCTGGAAGACAAAAAACTGAGAAAAGATATAATAAATTTAACCGTTGCAACCCCAATAAAATCGACATGACGCAAATGAGAAGACCTCTAAAAAATATTTTTTTTCTAGATGACGATTTGCGTAATGCTTCTGGCAATCATAATGCCAAAAATCATATCGGGGTCACTCCAAGTTCAACAAATAATGGACAATAGCGTATTTATAGAAGTGAAATTAACAGAGAACCAATTGGTTACTGAAACCGATCTGATATTGCATATCGTTGATCCAAAAGATATAATAAGACTGTTAGACTTTAGACTTAGACTGTTAAGACTTTACTCCCTAAGCATAGAAATAAGCGTGGCCTCATCAATGCCGTAGCCCAAGTATGTAACTTTTTATTTGGCACCATGGACGATAAAGATACAATTGACATTGAAAATCACTTAAACACCATTGACTCTAATTTACATAACTGCACTTAATCAACAAGTGAAGATTTACAAACATTTTAATCAAACATTCATGAATCTTAGAGATACTTTATAGATTTTTTTTTTTAGATGCGATTTATTTACTGTATCTATTATTACAAAACATTTCAAAAAGACAAACAAAAACAATATATAAAAACCGTTATCAAATGTTAGACCATGTTGGATTGGACTATTAAAAATCTTATTCTGCTGAACGCATATCACGAACAGTTATTCAAATTAAATACTTTAACAAATCAAATCGAACAGATTCAAGACAGTGTTACTACCGCAAGAAACGGAGTAATTCATCCAGGCATACTCACAAAAGACGTAATTGTTAATTACCAAATAGATTTAAATAAATTAAAATATTTAAGAATAGGTGTAATCGAATATAAAAACAATCTACTAGTTTTTGTGATTAAAGTGCCGAAAACTTTAATAACCATACAGTTAAAAGCAATTATACCAATTCTAAACAATGAATTTAAGGAAATTGATACATTTATTGAAAAAATATTTGAATCGTCAAACCAAACATATTCCTATGAGGAAAATGAAGTATTAAATGAACTAACATTGTCAAAACATTGCAGTATTTTAAGAAATTGTAATTTGTTATAAATAATTTCACAGAAATTGTAACTATAGACGAAGATCTTATACTTGTAAGAAACTCAAAAAATACAAATTTGCAACAAAACTGCGATTCAAGAAGAATCATTTTAAAAGGAAATTATTTAATTCAATTTGATCTGTGTAAACTAAGAATTTATAACCACTATTTTGAAAATAGCAAAACTGTGTTTCCTTTTCCAGACATTTATTAGAATGGAAATGTGCTTCCCAAGTGTGAAAAGTTTAAATATCTGGGATCTATGATCAATAGTGAAGCAACTTGTGATGACGACATCAATCATCGAGTAAGCGTAGGGTGGATGAAGTGGCGAGAAAACTCCGCTATCTTCTGTGATCGAAAAATGCCCCGTAAGCTGAAGGGAAGACTCTACACAGCAGTTGTCCGTCCAGCTCTGACATACGGTTCACAATGTTGGACAATGTACAAAAAGTATGAGAGCAAATTGACGGCAGCCGAAATGAAGATGCTTCGGATGACAGCAGGAGTAACAAAGCTTGATCGAATTAGAAGTACTAAGATCCGAGGAAGTCTTCATGTCAAAAGTACCATCTTGGACAAAATTCAGCACGACCGGCTTAGTTGGTATTGCCATGTTTAAAGGAGAAATCCGCAGAACCGCGTCCAAAAGGCAATATCGTACAACGTTTCAACAAATTCGCGACGAAAAAGAAAAGGCAGGCCAAAACACTCCTGGTACAAGCAAATGCAAAAACAGCAGCATTTGGTTGGCCTCAGACATGAAACAATCCAAAACCAGGAGGCTTGCCGACGCTTTCTGAGGTCAACGCGGCGTACCCCACAGGCGGATCACTAGTGTGAAGCAGAAAAGTGGGAGAGTTGTGATCGCTTCAAGATCACTACCCGTAACGCCGGATATGGAAAGAAGAAGAAGCAAAACTGTGTTTTACGAAAAATTTAGGTATACGAAAACAAATGTACATAACATTTAATTAAAAAAAAAAATCACTTTTGATGACATTGCATTACCAAATGAGCAAAATATTCATGAAATTGTTGAATTGAAACATCATAAAAAAGTTTCATTATGTACATTTTATAACTTTTATTGTATTGTCTATACTTATCATTATAACTATTGCTATATTACGAAATACATTTTTTACTATTGTCAAAGGAATTCGAGGAGTCTCGAATTTAAAGGGGTCGAGTTATGTACAAGGTTGCAAGTTTGTGAATTAAGAAATCCTTAAGTCATAAGTCAGTAAGTGACTTATGAATTAAAAAAAAATTAATTCATAAGTCAGCAAGTGACTTGTGAATTAAAAAAAAATTAATTCATAAGTCAGTAAGTGACTTGTGAATTAGATAAATCATAAGTCATAAGTTACCAAGTGATTTATGAATTAAATTTTTCATAATTCACAAGCTACCGAGTGACTTATGAATTAGATGAGCCGCAAGTCATAAGTTACCAAGTGACCTATGAATTAAATTTTTCATAATTCACAAGCTACCAAGTGACTTATGAATTAGATGAACCGCAAGTCATAAGTTACCAAGTAACTTATGAATTAAATTTTTCATAATTCACAAGCTACCAAGTGACTTATGAATTAGATGAACCGCAAGTCATAAGTTACCAAGTGACTTATGAATTAAATTTTTCATAATTCACAAGCTACCAAATGACTTATGAATTAAAAAAAAAAAAATCTTAAGCTGGGAAGTGAATTAAGAATTCAATAAAATTTTATTCACATTGTAGCAAGTGACTTACGGATGTGGAAAGTACAAGTCATCTGGTATTAAGAACCTTATGGTGACTTTGTGGAGACGTAAATCCATAGATCCAGACACAACCTACGCACTTCCACACACACACACACACACACACACACACACACACACACACACACACACACACACACACACACACACACACACACACACACACACACACACACACACACACACACACACACACACACACACACACACACACACACACACACACACACACACACACACACACACACACACACACACACACACATTGTGTATTTAATTCAGGGTTGCAAAGTCTTAAACCACTTTTATCTTAACTCTTGACTTTAATTCATAAGTCAGTAAGTGACTTGTGAATTATGAAAAATTTAATTCATAAGTCACTTGGTAACTTATGACTTGCGGTTCATCTAATTCATAAGTCACTTGGTAGCTTGTGAATTATAAAAAATTTAATTCATAAGTCACTTGGTAACTTATGACTTATGATTTATTTAATTCACAAGTCATTACTGACTTATGAATTAATTTTTTTTTAATTCACAAGTCACTTACTGACTTATGAATTAAAGTCAAGAGTTAAGATAAAAGTGATTTAAGACTTTGCAACCCTGGTTATGTATAACGATAACATCGAAGACCCTCCAGAAATAGAAGATAAGGACATTAAGGAAGCATCCTCAGTGGAGCATCCGCTCTTTGTTTTCAAAACATAAAATAAAACTTATCTTAAATTTTTGTTGGCACTCAAGTTTCCCCTATTAGTGCAGTCAATGAAGCATTTTAGGTCCGAATTTTTTTACTGTGAACCGATTTGCATGAAATTTTGGAATTAGGCTCATCTTACCCTTAAATTCAAAAGTGAAAATGATTTGCACACCGCCACCACCCTGGGGGCGGTTGCCACCCCTTCTCGGGGGTGAATTTTTTTTTTTTTAATAACCTCGGATATCGATAGAAGGCCTAATTTTAAGCAAAAAAACATATATAAAGTTTTTTGTTCAGTCCAAAACTTTTCGAGTTATTGCCAATTGAAAATTCGCAATTTGTTCACGTTTTTCATCTATTTTTTGCGAATATCTCCTTAACTATACTTTTTATCGAAAATTTTATAATGAACAAAATTGTAGCAGGTAAAACAATGAACAGTTTGGTTTTTTATAAAGTATTCTAAGAACAATATTAAGCTAGATATAAAAGATCAAAACCATTTTTTATTTTGTCTGAAATTTAATGGTTGTAGTCAATGCCATTTAGCGGCGAGCAGATGCATTTTATGCATTCTAATACAAGAGAATGTTTTGTAGTGCTTGAAATAAGCTTTAAAATGAAAAAGTGAAGCAACTTGTGATGACGACATCAATCATCGAGTAAGCGTAGGGTGGATGAAGTGGCGAGAAAACTCCGCTATCTTCTGTGATCGAAAAATGCCCCGTAAGCTGAAGGGAAGACTCTACACAGCAGTTGTCCGTCCAGCTCTGACATACGGTTCACAATGTTGGACAATGTACAAAAAGTATGAGAGCAAATTGACGGCAGCCGAAATGAAGATGCTTCGGATGACAGCAGGAGTAACAAAGCTTGATCGAATTAGAAGTACTAAGATCCGAGGAAGTCTTCATGTCAAAAGTACCATCTTGGACAAAATTCAGCACGACCGGCTTAGTTGGTATTGCCATGTTTAAAGGAGAAATCCGCAGAACCGCGTCCAAAAGGCAATATCGTACAACGTTTCAACAAATTCGCGACGAAAAAGAAAAGGCAGGCCAAAACACTCCTGGTACAAGCAAATGCAAAAACAGCAGCATTTGGTTGGCCTCAGACATGAAACAATCCAAAACCAGGAGGCTTGCCGACGCTTTCTGAGGTCAACGCGGCGTACCCCACAGGCGGATCACTAGTGTGAAGCAGAAAAGTGGGAGAGTTGTGATCGCTTCAAGATCACTACCCGTAACGCCGGATATGGAAAGAAGAAGAAGCAAAACTGTGTTTTACGAAAAATTTAGGTATACGAAAACAAATGTACATAACATTTAATTAAAAAAAAAAATCACTTTTGATGACATTGCATTACCAAATGAGCAAAATATTCATGAAATTGTTGAATTGAAACATCATAAAAAAGTTTCATTATGTACATTTTATAACTTTTATTGTATTGTCTATACTTATCATTATAACTATTGCTATATTACGAAATACATTTTTTACTATTGTCAAAGGAATTCGAGGAGTCTCGAATTTAAAGGGGTCGAGTTATGTACAAGGTTGCAAGTTTGTGAATTAAGAAATCCTTAAGTCATAAGTCAGTAAGTGACTTATGAATTAAAAAAAAATTAATTCATAAGTCAGCAAGTGACTTGTGAATTAAAAAAAAATTAATTCATAAGTCAGTAAGTGACTTGTGAATTAGATAAATCATAAGTCATAAGTTACCAAGTGATTTATGAATTAAATTTTTCATAATTCACAAGCTACCGAGTGACTTATGAATTAGATGAGCCGCAAGTCATAAGTTACCAAGTGACCTATGAATTAAATTTTTCATAATTCACAAGCTACCAAGTGACTTATGAATTAGATGAACCGCAAGTCATAAGTTACCAAGTAACTTATGAATTAAATTTTTCATAATTCACAAGCTACCAAGTGACTTATGAATTAGATGAACCGCAAGTCATAAGTTACCAAGTGACTTATGAATTAAATTTTTCATAATTCACAAGCTACCAAATGACTTATGAATTAAAAAAAAAAAAATCTTAAGCTGGGAAGTGAATTAAGAATTCAATAAAATTTTATTCACATTGTAGCAAGTGACTTACGGATGTGGAAAGTACAAGTCATCTGGTATTAAGAACCTTATGGTGACTTTGTGGAGACGTAAATCCATAGATCCAGACACAACCTACGCACTTCCACACACACACACACACACACACACACACACACACACACACACACACACACACACACACACACACACACACACACACACACACACACACACACACACACACACACACACACACACACACACACACACACACACACACACACACACACACACACACACACACACACACACACACACACACACACATTGTGTATTTAATTCAGGGTTGCAAAGTCTTAAACCACTTTTATCTTAACTCTTGACTTTAATTCATAAGTCAGTAAGTGACTTGTGAATTATGAAAAATTTAATTCATAAGTCACTTGGTAACTTATGACTTGCGGTTCATCTAATTCATAAGTCACTTGGTAGCTTGTGAATTATAAAAAATTTAATTCATAAGTCACTTGGTAACTTATGACTTATGATTTATTTAATTCACAAGTCATTACTGACTTATGAATTAATTTTTTTTTAATTCACAAGTCACTTACTGACTTATGAATTAAAGTCAAGAGTTAAGATAAAAGTGATTTAAGACTTTGCAACCCTGGTTATGTATAACGATAACATCGAAGACCCTCCAGAAATAGAAGATAAGGACATTAAGGAAGCATCCTCAGTGGAGCATCCGCTCTTTGTTTTCAAAACATAAAATAAAACTTATCTTAAATTTTTGTTGGCACTCAAGTTTCCCCTATTAGTGCAGTCAATGAAGCATTTTAGGTCCGAATTTTTTTACTGTGAACCGATTTGCATGAAATTTTGGAATTAGGCTCATCTTACCCTTAAATTCAAAAGTGAAAATGATTTGCACACCGCCACCACCCTGGGGGCGGTTGCCACCCCTTCTCGGGGGTGAATTTTTTTTTTTTTAATAACCTCGGATATCGATAGAAGGCCTAATTTTAAGCAAAAAAACATATATAAAGTTTTTTGTTCAGTCCAAAACTTTTCGAGTTATTGCCAATTGAAAATTCGCAATTTGTTCACGTTTTTCATCTATTTTTTGCGAATATCTCCTTAACTATACTTTTTATCGAAAATTTTATAATGAACAAAATTGTAGCAGGTAAAACAATGAACAGTTTGGTTTTTTATAAAGTATTCTAAGAACAATATTAAGCTAGATATAAAAGATCAAAACCATTTTTTATTTTGTCTGAAATTTAATGGTTGTAGTCAATGCCATTTAGCGGCGAGCAGATGCATTTTATGCATTCTAATACAAGAGAATGTTTTGTAGTGCTTGAAATAAGCTTTAAAATGAGCACTATTAAAAGTCTTTTGCACGTAAAATAAGTGAGCTGTAGTGCAAATAAGGAGAGCATCTAATGTTTTTTTCTTTTAAATCAATGAGTTTTTGGACCATAACTCCTTCAATTTTTATGCTATCACAATTTGTAAGAAACCATTGTAAATGTAATTAAGAGAGCTAAAACATCCTTGATTGCAATATATAGTAAACAACTTTTTGCTAAAACGGTGAAGGGTTAAAGGACTTAAGAGAGGCTGTGATTGCGCTGCCACGCGCTCTTTAAACAATCATATCTCCGTCAATTTTTGTTTGACAGAAAAAACTAAAAGACCAAATTGTATGTCAAAAAAAAACCAAAATTTTTTATTCTAACACTATTATACGTATCTGTAGTCATTTTTGAGATATTATGAAAAAAATGGGGTTTTTAAAAATTTGAAAATTTGTTGTTTTTTTTTTAATCGTGACTTTTTTGAAAAATATGTAACCAAAAGCAGCCAAACTGATACTTTCTATCAAACTCTTCATAACAAAGTTAATTTTAGGCGCAATACGATTAAATTTAATTTTGGTGGAAATGGCACTTATGAAAGCCATTGATTTAAAAGAAAAAAACATTAGATGCTCCCCTTATTTGCACTACAGCTCACTTATTTTACATGCAAAAGACTTTTAATAGTGCTCATTTTAAAGCTTATTTCAAGCACTACAAAACATCCTCTTGTATTAGAATGCATTAAATGTATCTGCTAGCCGCTAAATGGCATTGACTACAACCATTAAATTTCAGACAAAATAAAAAATGGTTTTGATCTTTTATATCTAGCTTAATATTGTTCTTAGAATACTTTATAAAAAACCAAATTGTTCAATGTTTTACCTGCTACAATTTTGTTTATTATAAAATTTTCGATAAAACGTATAGTTAAGGAGATATTTGCAATAAATAGATGAAAAACGTGAACAATTTGCGAATTTTCAATTGCCAATAACTCGAAAAGTATTGGACTTAACAAAAAACTTTATATATGTTTTTTTGCTTAAAATTAGGCCTTCTATCGATATCCGAGGTTATTAAAAAAAAAAAAAATCACCCCCGAAAAGGGGTGGCAACCACCCCCAGGGTGGTGGCGGTGTGCAAATCATTTTCACTTTTGAATTTAAGGGTAAGATGAGCCTAATTCCAAAATTTCATGCAAATCGGTTCACAGTAAAAAAATTCGGAGGTTGGGCCCTATTTTTCGCTACTTTGACTGCACTATATGGAACTTAGTGGTATACTCATAAACAAAAATAAACAATGATCGTTGCCATTTTGCAACGATCATCAAATTAATGTCGACTCAAGTATCCCTTATGGAACTTGATGACACATTATATTTTACGAGTTAGCCTAAGATAGAAGATGAATAAAATCAGTCTTAGTTCAAACTCTGAGTAACACGGTTGTTTCAATTTAAAATAATACTAGCAACGCCTTCTATTAGATGTACGTTATAGTGTTGCCGCTTGTGTTTTCGGTTGAACGTTTTTTTTTAGATTTGTTGAACACAAAATGAACAGCATATTTACAATTTTCTTATAAGTCATTGCACAGTACAGAGTTATGATAGATACTTTTATCTTACTACTGAAAAAACATTGTATCATATTTGTTTGATGCTTGATTTATTAAACGATTGATATTGAAGGAACGCTTTGGTATTGAAAAACCTTCATTTAAGTATGATTGTATAATTTTTGAAAGTTTTATAAAAGGCTTGACAGTTCAATTCATGATTTAACGTATAATGAAATCGAAAAAGAATAGTATAAGGAGATAAGAAAGAGTATTAAATAAATAAGAGATATCACAGCTAATTAAATTTATATTTAAAAAAATAAACAATTAAATAAATAAATAAATAAATAAATAAATAAAGAAATAAATATATAAGTAAATATATTATTTGATAATTATGTTTAGGTCAAGTAAGTGACAAAAATTATAAAAAGATAAATAGATAAGATTATGAAAGAAGAATATAAGAGAACAATAAGCATTTAATCTAATACAGCCTTTTTACAGTATATTTCTAACTAAAACATTTTCGCTATTTTCACAATTTCTTGAGAGTTTTTCATTGAGTGCTTCAATTTTATCTTCTTTTCTTAATGTATGCGCATTTTCATGCAATGCTTGCGTTGAAAAATTCCAGGGAACTTTATGTATCATTTTTAAAATTTTGTTTTGCTGTATTTGCAATTTTTTAATATGCGTTTTCGCACAGTTACCACAAACAGGAGATCCAAATAGTAATAATTGAAAAATTACTTTAAATATAATTATTTTGTTTTGCTTGCTGAGTAATGATCCTCGACAAATTAGTAGGTATAACAACTTGATGGCAATGTTAATTTTGTTAATAGTTACATTAATGTGTTCCTTAAAACTCAGCGTCTTGTCTTAGTGTACACCTAAGTACTTGACTGAGCTGACCCTTGGGATGACATTGTTCTCAATTTTAAGATTAATGCTGGTCAGAAAGCAATCCTTTCTTTTTCTAGTAAAAAAGATAGCTAGACTCTTCCCAGCATTTATTCTAATTTTCCAATGCTTGTAATACTCAAATATAGACTGAAGAGCGCTTTGCAATCTATTTATTATAACTGTTGGATAGGAGTCAGACGAAAAAATCGCAATGTCATCAGCGTACACATGCCGAAATCACATTGCCGTAGCACTGGAAAGTCAGGTACAAAAAAGTTGAATAGCGTTGGAGACAACACTGAGCCTTGAGGAACACCGGCTGGAACTTTGTTTGGAATATAAAGTGCTCCATTTAATTGAACAACGAACTGCCTTTCACTAAGAAAACTTTGTATAATTTTTGTTAAAAATGCTGGACATTGGTGTATTAAAAGGTTGCTAGCAGCTTAGATATTCGCTTTTTCTTCATTTACGGTAAACGTATACCCGAGATTCTCAAGAGATGGGCACTTGGGATCCTTTTTTCATTAAAATTTTGAAAACATTCCAAAATGGTTTATAACCTGGATGTAAAGAGCTGAGTTTTTGTTTCCATTGCCTATTTCTAAACTCTATTATATCTTGAGTAATCTGCCAGTTGAGGTAGTTCAGTTAACACGATCCAATGCACGAGCTTTGAGCTGACCTCGACTCATCGTGGGTCATCGCACCGGGAGTGCATGGGAAAATGCATAGGCAGACAATATGCGTGTTTGTGAGCAGATCATATTGCTTACACGCTTCGACACGAAATTGATGGCAAGGTTTATCGAGCGAAGCGGCGTAGGACCTTAGGTAGATTGGGACAGTTAGTCTTAGTGGATTAGCGGAATCGACTAGTCGATTAAAGCACTTAATTACTAAACATATTTAACTCGTTTTATATAGCGGTACGAACAGTTGGGCCAACGTAAGTTTGCGTTCGGGTTTTCTTATTCGCAATTATATAAAATCCTTAACTGGCGCCCGAGCAGGGGACCGGCAAACTGTAATCCTTTTTGTCCTGGAATCTAGTATAGTGTGAATTAAATGAGATAGGAAGCCTCCCCCGGAGGAATGTAACTGAACGCACAGTTGCCAATCTGAGTCTCAAAGTTCACCCTAGAAACCCGTTTGCATTAACATAAGAACATGCAAATATTCCGAAAGACAAAAGGATATGGTGTGAAGATGTTCGTGCCACTAGTAGGTTGCAAGCAAGCATGCAACTAAACGGGATCACCACGACACTTCCTTGCCGGTCTTTATTAAGAGAAATAAAATCGCGTTTGATAATTTTTTTCCTTTTTACGCGAGCTTAAATACGAACAATTTTTTCTTTTTCGTTTTCCAGTGGAAATTTGAAATCAAAAATTTGAAATCAAAAAAACTGAACAATTGAAATGCTATTGTGAGTAAAATGTTGAATATAGAACAAGATAAGCTTGCCAGAAAAATTGAAAGAAAAAAAAAACAAAAAAAAGGATAATAAAGAAAATTGTGAAAAAAAAATTGTGAAAAATTTTGTGGCAGAGAAACCACTAAAAAAGAAAAAGAAATCTATGAAAAATAATATAAAGTAGGAAAAATATTTATAATATATATAAATAGAGAGAAATGTTTGAAATTTGTGAAAAAGTTGTGGCAAAGAAACCACTAACCATAAAAAAGTGTACACATCAGGGTAAAGTAACCCTGTAAGCCGGTAAGCGTTCCTTGTTTTAATTTTGTTCCTTTAAATTATCTTAAATCATCAATAATATGGATGAGGTTTCAAAAGCGATAACTGCGGACATGCGGACACTTGAACATCAGCTCGATCAGCTCTGACAAAAGAATAGTCAGCTAAACGATTTCTATGCCGCGGTGAATCATCAACTATCGTTGATTATTAACAAAATAAAAACCGAGGCTCGGAGCGAAGAAACGGTGCAGGCTCTAATCGAGGCGTATCGCAACAGAGCTCTTGACGTCTTCGTACGCGGCCTTAACGGCAATATGTCACAGATGGTTTTATTGCAAAGACCAAAAAATCTTCCTGAGGCTTATTCTAGATGCCTCGAGTTTCAAAACTTGAACTTCCGGAATAAAAAATACAACTTCTTCACTATTTACTCAAGGCTATGTGAGGAAGCTTTTTATCAAAGGCTGAGGTAGGCTCAGCGGATCCAAGGTCTTCTAAAGAAGCAGCAAAACTTTAGTTTAATGAAGTTAGTTTTATTTCCGAAATTCAATATTGTAATTCTTATAATATTTAGTACAATGGTTTTAAGCTTTTATAATTTCAATTCAAGTTTCTAGTTCTATTGCTATGGGTAGATTGCAAGTAGGCCTCTTCGGATAAGGGGAGTTTCACTTGGGGTTCGGTTGGGTGTGGTCTAGTCCGGGAGTTACGACCAGGTTCTCGTATGGGTCTTCAGATCAATCGAATGGTGTTCTCCTATCCTGGATTACCTGTGGATTGGTCTTTGGGACACTCGGTGTACTGTTTCCTGTCCTGGGCTTCCAGTTCCTAGGCTCGGATTTGAGGTCACGCTGGGTGCTTGGTAAAGATCTGAAATGATACTCGGAAGCGGGAGTTAATGGTTGCTCTGAGATAGCAGGAGCCACTAAATTCACAACGAGATAGCGTTGGACACTAAATTCACACCGAGATAGCGGTGGACACTAAATTCACAACGAGATAGCGTTGGACACTAAATTCACACCGAGATAGCGGTGGACACTAAATTCACAACGAGATAGCGTTGGACACTAAATTCACACCGAGATAGCGGTGGACACTAAATTCACAACGAGATAGCGTTGGACACTAAATTCACAACGAGATAGCGTTGGACACTAAATTCACACCGAGATAGCGGTGGACACTAAATTCACAACGAGATAGCGTTGGACACTAAATTCACACCGAGATAGCGGTGGACACTAAATTCACAACGAGATAGCGTTGGACACTAAATTCACACCGAGATAGCGGTGGACACTAAATTCACAACGAGATAGCGTTGGACACTAAATTCACACCGAGATAGCGGTGGACACTAAATTCACAACGAGATAGCGTTGGACACTAAATTCACACCGAGATAGCGGTGGACACTAAATTCACAACGAGATAGCGTTGGACACTAAATTCACACCGAGATAGCGGTGGACACTAAATTCACAACGAGATAGCGTTGGACACTAAATTCACACCGAGATAGCGGTGGACACTAAATTCACAACGAGATAGCGTTGGACACTAAATTCACACCGAGATAGCGGTGGACACTAAATTCACAACGAGATAGCGTTGGACACTAAATTCACACCGAGATAGCGGTGGACACTAAATTCACAACGAGATAGCGTTGGACACTAAATTCACACCGAGATAGCGGTGGACACTAAATTCACAACGAGATAGCGTTGGACACTAAATTCACACCGAG
Source organism: Melanostoma scalare (assembly GCA_949752695.1). Classification (NCBI taxonomy): domain Eukaryota; kingdom Metazoa; phylum Arthropoda; class Insecta; order Diptera; family Syrphidae; genus Melanostoma; species Melanostoma scalare. The sequence goes on from OX456985.1 coordinate 121,727,043, forward strand.
ATAGCGGTGGACACTAAATTCACAACGAGATAGCGTTGGACACTAAATTCACACCGAGATAGCGGTGGACACTAAATTCACAACGAGATAGCGTTGGACACTATTATACTCACCTGAATCTTCCCTAGATGACCGCTCACTTGCCACGGTCGGCGCAGACTGATTTTTCATGTCTTGGCTTGGTCGTCTTATACACCTTTCGACGACAACCGGGTGTGAGTTGTAAAAATGAACGAACTCACAATGGAAAATTCCATTCAACGTCTTGATAATGAAGTGCCTGTAGTTGTTGTTGTGTTGCGATATGTATCGGGCATCGCATGTTTAGGTTGTTTTGGTGTTTTGGTGTTGTTTTGGTGGCGTCGTATGATTGATGTGGGGGTAAATTTGTAATGGTTCATTACATTCCCCCCTTTCTTTCGGAGACGAGAACCTTCTCGTCTGACCCTTCGGCCGGCGGCTCTTTGGCAGATGTGTGCCCCTCTTTGGTGTGTCCATCTCCTTAATGTTTTTTTTTTTTTTTTTTTTTTTTTTTTTTTTTTTTTTTTTTTGTAAATTTTAACTCAAATTTACCTTTTTTTTTCGAACTCGATTCTGTTTATTTAAATCAAAATAAAAGATTTCTTCTCCACTTAACAGCTAACTTAATAATTTACATTCATTTTCTTATCTTGTAATCAAAAAAAATTTTATGTACTCTATACATATGTAAAAAACAACAAAATATCTTTCATAGTCAAATTAATAATAGTCAACAACAAGGGCTTACGGTAACTGTAGTACCTTCTGCTTGGCACCGAAACGGAGTGTTGCGGTTTTGCCCGTTATCAGCACCATGACATCTCCAAATGGCTTCTTTATTTTGAATCGTTGTCGTCTGGCTCCCGGTCGAAATAATGGATGCTTCAAAATGTTTATGCCACCAAATGGATTTTCTGGTCCGGATCTCGATTGAGAACTACTATTTGATTGGATCGAGTCACGGCGTGGAGACATTTCTATCTCTGGCAGTCCTCGTCCTGGGGTCGCTGGGGCTTCTGATGATGGTGGGCTGTCGGCAATCCATATTGGGGATGGTGGTGGTGTTGGAGTCAGCCGCGGCAGCGTTGGTTCCCTTGATGCGTTCAGGTCCGGAGTGTTGGCGGTGGGGACCGGCGATTTTCGTTGATGGAACATCTCGAAGGCTTGTTGCCGCATCTCCCTAATTGCGGCCATTTGCTCCTCTATAGTTACGGGTTTTTTGATTACAATGACTGACCTGATGTCGATAGGTTCCTTTCTATTGGGTTTTTTGGCGTTGGGTTCCTCCAATCTTGGTGCTTGTACCTTCATCGGTGCAGTCCGTAGCCGAACACATGGTGAAAATTCCTCGGGGGCACCTCCCTGGTGTTTGGTAGTGGACCGCTTGGCCACTTTCCGCACGACTTTCGATTTATTCGCGGTAGCTGCTTTCTTGTCCATGGTCTTTGCTTTAATGAAATGCAAATTGTCGGTGTCGCAAGCTTTTATATCTTGTATATGCGCTCGATACTCTTAAGGTCTCTTTCCTTTTTTCATCTTATCTCCTTCTCTCTGTAGAACCACGATGACTGGGGAAATAAATTTTTTTACGAGATATGGTCCTTCATATTTGGGTGCGAGTTTCTCCGCGAAATAATTTACCCCTGACGAGAGTACCTTGTTTCGTTTATATACTCGCTCGCCTATACTCGGCTTCCATGCACGCCGTCGTAGGTTGTAATGTTTTCCTTGTCTTTCTGCTGCCTTTTCCAAGTTTAGCTTGACTAACTGGTAGAGGGCTTTCATTCTCTCCTGGCGAATAGATAATGAGTCAGCTGTTGTTCCTCTTAGTTCGGTGGGGATATCGGGGTCTTTTGGTCCTCGGATTTCTCGTCCAAAATTGAGCAGGGCGGGGGAGAAACCAGTGGACGTATGTTGACTTATATTTATTGCGAAGGTAAACTCGGGGAGGTGGTCGTCCCATGTGCGGTGGTTTTCTTGGACGAATTGTGCTATCATCGTCTTGATCACACGATTAACTCTTTCGGTGGGATTTTCCTGCGGGGTATAGGGGGCGGTTAGGCGTTGCTGCATCCCGACGTCTTCTAAAAATTCTTTAAACTGGTTACTAACGAATTGCGTGCCATTGTCTGAGATGAGGATCTTCGGCACACCGAACCGTGTGAGGATCCTTTCCCGAAGAGCTTTGATAGCTCCATTCGTGGTAGCTACCCGGAGTGGTACGGCTTCTACCCACTTCGTAAATTTATCGACCATGACGAGCATCACGGTGTTACCCTTCATTGACCTGGGTAGAGGTCCGACAAAGTCGATGCAGAGGACCTCCCATGGCCCTTCTACTGCCATGGTATGCATCCGACCACAAGGCTTTTGTTGCGGTATTTTATATTTACTACATGTCACGCATTGGCCGATATGTTTGGCCACTTCTGCCCGCATTCCTGGCCAATAGTGATGTCGGGAGATTCTATCAGTTGTTTTGGTAATCCCTAGATGTCCGGCAGTATCTAGGTCGTGATGGTTTTGTATTATTTCCTTTCTTTTCGCTTTAGGCACGCATAGTTTCCACTCGGTGTTTGGATCGCTTAATGGGTTTCTATGGGGAAATCTCCGGAACAATTGGTCTCCTTCAAGTCGGTAGTCTGGAAAACGGGTTGGGTGCTCGGAAACCTGCTGCTGTTGTCGGTGGACCCAGTCCGCCTTCGAGTCGATACTTGCAGCCAAAAAATCCATGGTAGTGATAGGGAGCGGATCCCTGGACAATGCGTCGGCCACTACGTTTAAAGTACCTTTACGGTATTGTACATTGAAATCGTACTGTTGTAGTTCAATGGCCCAGCGGGCCAATCGTCCTGACGGGTTTTCCAAGGAGTGGAGCCATTTAAGTGAGTGGTGGTCGGTTATGACGGTGAAGTGGTAGCCTTCCAAATAAGGCCGCAACTTCCTTATTCCCCAAAGTATGGCAAGGCATTCCTTCTCAGTAACTGTGTATTTTCTTTCGAGCTCTGTTAACGTACGACTGGCGTATGCCACCACCTTCTCTTGCCCTTCCTCCTTTTGTGACAGTACTACCCCAAGCCCATAGTCACTAGCGTCTGTTTGGAGCGTGAAGGGTTGGTCGAAATTTGGGCAAGTCAAAACTGGAGCTTCTGTTAGTTTGCCCTTGAGTGCGTTAAATGCCTCCTCCTGTTCGTCTTGCCAGAGCCATACCTGATTCTTTTTCAGTAATTTGGTTAGTGGAGCCACTATCGTAGAGAAGTCTTGGATGAATCTCCGGTACCAGGAAGCAATACCCAAGACTCGCCTCAGCTCTTTCACATTTGTTGGTGCTTTTAGCTCCCTAACTGCTGCAACTTTGTCAGGGTCAGTGTGGATACCTTGCCGGCTCACTACGTGCCCTAAATACTTTAATTCTGGTTTACAGAATTCACATTTCTCTGGGTTTATTTTCAAGTTGGCCTCTCTCAACCGTTCGAACACTTTACCGAGGTGCCCAAGGTGGTCATTGAAGGTTTTACTGATTATAATGATGTCATCCAGGTAGGCGAACGCATATTCTTCTAGATCGATTCCGATTACTTGGTCTAGCACGCGTTGGAAGGTTGCCGGGGCTGAATGTAGTCCGAATGGCATTACTTTCCATTGGAATAATCCCCGTCCGGGCACGGTGAAAGCTGTATAGGCTCGGGATCCATATTCCAAAGGAATTTGCCAATAACCCTGTTTCAAGTCAATGGTTGAAATAAACTTGGCTCCTCGTAGCTTATCGAGGATGGCATGGATCTGGGGAAGCGGGTAGGCATCTTTGACGGAAATCTCGTTAAGCTGGCGGTAGTCGACACACAGTCTCCAAGAGCTGTCCTTCTTTTTCACCAACACTATCGGGGAACTAAATGGGCTTTTGGATGGTTCAATTCTTCCATTCAATAGTAGCTCATCTATTTCTTCATTTATAACTTTCTGCATAGCGGGGTTTCTTGGATAATATCGCTGCTTAAACGGTTGATCGGTGGTGAGTCGGATTCGGTGCGTAGCGACGTTGGATGGTCCCTTTAATCCTTCAAACTTGGGTAGTTCCTCGGCCAAAAATTTTCCTAACATGTCTTTGTCTCTACTTGGTAGCTGCACGTTATTGACAAGGGTGCAGATTGGTTCGGAAAAGGGGCGCTGGATGTTGCGGTTCGTCAGTGGTTGTCCCGCTAGAGTCATTGAAAAGTTTGCCTGGTCTAGTAAGTCGACTCCCAGAATGGCGTCCTCGGACAACTCACTTAAAAAGGTTACTTCTCCATCCACTAGACCTCCCTTAAGATTGAACCTTATGGAGTAGTGCTCCCGAGTTATAACGGGATTGCCATTGGCTAACTGAACTTCGCGCCTTTGATATCGGACGGGTAGTTTCAGGGCTCTTAACTTGTTCCGCAACGTGGGGCCAACGAAAGACTTGGTGGAGCCTGTATCTACTAATGCCTGGAAGATCTGTCCTCCCATCCTTATGGGGACGAAATATCGCGGATCATACCAATGGCCATGTGTCGGATTCGGCATTTGTCGTGGTTTGGACACTACGGTCGGCTCTAGATGAATTGGGTCACTGGTTACTTGGTGCAGCGTATTCTGATATTGGGATGCCCACTGAACAAAAGGTCTATATCTCTTCAGCCACCATCGATTACGATGACACGCCAGGGTGCTTGGTTGCCCGCGGGTTTTGGCTCGTTGAACAGGTTCTTGTGCCTGTCGTGACTCACGGATCGTAGTTTTGAGCACAGCTACTCGTGATTGGCTGCTCTCTTCGTGTCTGGCATACCGTACTCTGTCGCCTTCCCTCGGGTTGTCGGCAGCTCCCCTTATAGCGGATGTGCGGTTGTTCCAGTTCTGGGCCGGCTGGGTGTGGCGCTTGCACGTGCAATCCTTGGTTAAACGTCCGTCCTCGCCACAATTCGAGCAAAACAGTCGAAAGGGTCGGTGACAGTTCCTCTTCTGATGTCCTCTCTGTTTGCAATTCCAGCAATGCGTATTGCGGTCATACGGCACCGATATTGCTCCAAATTGCGCTCGGGGTGTAGGAGGTGGGGCCAAGGCGGGTCTCATATTTTTTTCTTGGTTTTTGACGTACTCGTATTCTTCCGCTTGGTCCGTCAACTCCTCCAACGTCTGGAAATCCCTCCTTCGTACAGCGAGTCGGTATTCTGGGCGGAGGCTGTCGTATATCCTATCGACGTTGTCTTCCTGACTCATCTTGGGATGCTGTCTGATAAGATATTCCATGGCCCGGATGAAGTCTCTGGCCTTCTCCCGCGGCCCTTGTTTCTTGCGCCAGATTTCCTCCTCCAACTTGTGGACGAAACGTGGCGGTAAGAAGTACCTGAGGAACGCTTGGCGGAACTCCTCCCACGTCTGAAAACTTCCTCGGTGAATTCGTAGCCACTCTAGGGCGGAACCTCTAAAGATTTCTGGGAAGGTCCGGAGGATGTGCTCTGCTGGTATTGAATAGCAATGTACCAACTCCTCTAGGCGTTCCATGAACTCGAGGGCATTTCCCGAGCCGTCAAACTTAAGGCCCCATTTACGAACGGTATTCATGGTCTCAGCCTCGGGACTTCGGTACATTCTGTATGGACCGGGTTGGTTGCTACTCTCTAACTCTGGATAGTGTGGGGGTGGACGTACGGTGCTTGAGTTTAAAGTTGTTGTGGAGCCGGCTCCAGTGGTCTGGTGGTACCGCCCTCCTACAGCTGGAGGTACGTGTAGCTGGAGTTGGACGCTAGACTCGTCTGTCGTCTCGGTTGTATTGGCAGGTTGCGGTGGTGCTTCGGTTTCATCTTTGTATTCACGTTCCTGAACCAATTGTGAAATTTCCGTGCACAGGTTTTGCGTCGAACGGTGAGTCCTGGAGTCTTTGATGTAAGTACTCAGGCGGGATCGCAGCGTAGACACTGTGCCACTAGTATCTAACTTTTTGGAAGGCATTTTCTCAATGAGTTCCGTCTTCTTCAGCAGGTAGATGGACGCGAGATTTTCTTCGACGTCCATGTTGATATTGCTGTCGGTATTTGCCATGGTTTTAAATCACTGGCACGGGTTGAAATTTGAGTCTCTCTCTTCTATTCTTTTCTGGCTCGGTAGAGAGCTCCTCTGGTTTTGATCGGTATCCTCGGTGTATGACAGGTCGGTCGGTATGATCCCTCAGAGAGTTAGTTCTTCTGGAACGGTCGGTCGGTCAGTAAATCTGGATAAGAAATAACTCCTCTGACTGGATCAATCTTTATTCGGTGTAATACAGGTCGGTCGGTATGGACTTCTTAGCAAGTTGATCCTTCTGGAACGGTCGGTCGGTAAATCGGTTAACCAACTTCAAAGAAGTCCCTGCTCGGGCGCCATTTGTGAGGAAGCTTTTTATCAAAGGCTGAGGTAGGCTCAGCGGATCCAAGGTCTTCTAAAGAAGCAGCAAAACTTTAGTTTAATGAAGTTAGTTTTATTTCCGAAATTCAATATTGTAATTCTTATAATATTTAGTACAATGGTTTTAAGCTTTTATAATTTCAATTCAAGTTTCTAGTTCTATTGCTATGGGTAGATTGCAAGTAGGCCTCTTCGGATAAGGGGAGTTTCACTTGGGGTTCGGTTGGGTGTGGTCTAGTCCGGGAGTTACGACCAGGTTCTCGTATGGGTCTTCAGATCAATCGAATGGTGTTCTCCTATCCTGGATTACCTGTGGATTGGTCTTCGGGACACTCGGTGTACTGTTTCCTGTCCTGGGCTTCCAGTTCCTAGGCTCGGATTTGAGGTCACGCTGGGTGCTTGGTAAGGATCTGAAATGATACTCGGAAGCGGGAGTTAATGGTTGCTCTGAGATAGCAGGAGCCACTAAATTCACAACGAGATAGCGTTGGACACTAAATTCACACCGAGATAGCGGTGGACACTAAATTCACAACGAGATAGCGTTGGACACTAAATTCACACCGAGATAGCGGTGGACACTAAATTCACAACGAGATAGCGTTGGACACTAAATTCACACCGAGATAGCGGTGGACACTAAATTCACAACGAGATAGCGTTGGACACTAAATTCACAACGAGATAGCGTTGGACACTAAATTCACACCGAGATAGCGGTGGACACTAAATTCACAACGAGATAGCGTTGGACACTAAATTCACACCGAGATAGCGGTGGACACTAAATTCACAACGAGATAGCGTTGGACACTAAATTCACACCGAGATAGCGGTGGACACTAAATTCACAACGAGATAGCGTTGGACACTAAATTCACACCGAGATAGCGGTGGACACTAAATTCACAACGAGATAGCATTGGACACTAAATTCACACCGAGATAGCGGTGGACACTAAATTCACAACGAGATAGCGTTGGACACTAAACTCACACCGAGATAGCGGTGGACACTAAATTCACAACGAGATAGCGTTGGACACTAAATTCACACCGAGATAGCGGTGGACACTAAATTCACAACGAGATAGCGTTGGACACTAAATTCACACCGAGATAGCGGTGGACACTAAATTCACAACGAGATAGCGTTGGACACTAAATTCACACCGAGATAGCGGTGGACACTAAATTCACAACGAGATAGCGTTGGACACTAAATTCACACCGAGATAGCGGTGGACACTAAATTCACAACGAGATAGCGTTGGACACTAAATTCACACCGAGATAGCGGTGGACACTAAATTCACAACGAGATAGCGTTGGACACTAAATTCACACCGAGATAGCGGTGGACACTAAATTCACAACGAGATAGCGTTGGACACTAAATTCACACCGAGATAGCGGTGGACACTAAATTCACAACGAGATAGCGTTGGACACTATTATACTCACCTGAATCTTCCCTAGATGACCGCTCACTTGCCACGGTCGGCGCAGACTGATTTTTCATGTCTTGGCTTGGTCGTCTTATACACCTTTCGACGACAACCGGGTGTGAGTTGTAAAAATGAACGAACTCACAATGGAAAATTCCATTCAACGTCTTGATAATGAAGTGCCTGTAGTTGTTGTTGTGTTGCGATATGTATCGGGCATCGCATGTTTAGGTTGTTTTGGTGTTTTGGTGTTGTTTTGGTGGCGTCGTATGATTGATGTGGGGGTAAATTTGTAATGGTTCATTACAGCTACAAGGCTAATACGCGAGCTATGCAGCAAACTATTCCAAACTCAAAACCTAACAACCATGGCTCTTTTTACATTCCTGCGTGGCAAAATAATCTCCCACCTTAGGTTGGCCCCAAGCCACCAGAGAAAATGGAAGTGGATAGGTATGTCCACTCTAAAAAAAGTTAACTATATTAACCGCCCTCGTGATGGTGGCAATCCATTCAAGAGGGCTGAAAGTTCAGAATGTTACCGCCCTTTCAACAAACAACAAAAGCTATTCCACAAGGAAATAGTTTGCGAAGAGCCTTTGGTACAAGGGCAAGCGACTGAATATAGCGGTGAAGTTGAGGACGCAGCAGGCGATGTTGTAAATTTTATGACAGACGCCTCTCCAGCGTTCCATATTTAGAGTATACTACGCAGGCGGGCACCAGCCTGGAATTTCTAATTGATACCGGTGCCAACAAAAATTTTATTAACTCTTCACTAAAACAGGAGACTACACGTCTCACAAAACCATTCACGGTAAAGTGTGCTGCGGGCAACATTACCGTTGATGAGAAAGTCTCTGGACAATTTTTCAAGAAAGTTGGCATTAACAATACACTTACCTTTTACGTTCAAAAGGGATTGGAGTCGTTCGACGGCATTATTGGTGACGACACCTTGAGGGAGTAAGAGGCTGTAATTGATAGAAAAAATAACACCCTCACTCTGAAATCTGATGTTGTTATTCCTCTGAAAGCCCGCATTTCAAAGCAAATCAATGCCGTCCTGAACGAATCCCTTCCCGAACACTTAAAGCTTAAAATTCAAGAAATCATTAACAAGTACGATCCTGTCTTTGGCCCTATCGACAAACGGGAAACTATTAAAACAAACGTGAGGGCCGAGATAAACACGAGCACTAGTGAACCCGTTTATGCGAAAAGCTACCCCTATCCGGCTTGCATGCGGGAGGTAGTTGAAAAGAAAATCATCGACCTCTTGCAAGGGGGAACAATCCGTCCCTCTAAGAGTCCATACAACTCCCCAATCTGGGTTGTACCGAATAAGCCTAAGCCTTCGGACGAAAAACAATTTCGAGTAGTCATAGACTATAAACGGCTCAACGCGATAACAGTGTCTGGCACATATCCTATACCGGATATAAACTCTACACTTGCAAGCCTTGGTAAGGCTAAATTTTTCACTACGCTCTACGCTCGACCTCACATCTGTGTTTCATCAAATTCCGATGAAACCCAGCGATATACAAAAGACAGCATTCTCGACGATCAATGGGAAATTCGAAATCCTAAGGTTACCCTTTGGGCTTAAGAACGCCCTGCCATCTTCCAAAGAATGATTGACGATGTACTAAAAGAATTCATCGGTAAAATCTGCTATATGTACATCGACGGTATAATTGTCTTTGAACAAAACGAGGAAGACCATTTAAAAAACATCGATACGGTCTTCCAACGACTTAGAGACGTTAATTTGAAAGTTAATTTGGAAAAGACTCACTTCATGAAGACAGAGGTTGAATTCCTTGGGTATGTTATAACACCCGACGGAATAAAACCAGACAAAAATAGTATTATGGGAATTCAGGCTCTTTTACCCACCTTCAAACCTGAAAGAGCTGAGAAGCTTTTTAGGACTCACTTCTTACTACAGGAAGTTCATCCACGACTATGCGAAGGTGGCGAAGCCATTAACAGTTCTCACTAGAGAGGGGAGATCTCTCAAGTCAAAGCCAATCAGTCGAAAAACATCCCAATTATATTTGGTCAGGATGCTTTAAAGGCGTTTAACGATCTTAAGGTCCTGCTGACTTCCTCCGAAGTTCTAGCTATTCCTGACTTTGAGAAAACTTTCAATCTTACGACAGACGCGTCCAACTTTGCAATCGGAGCCGTGTTATCACAGGGGGAATGGGGAAAAGATCGCCCCATAGCATATATCTCAAGAGCGCTTAGCAGAGCGGAAGAAAATTATGCCACCAATGAGAAAGAAATGCTAGCGATTGTGTGGGCTCTCGATAACTTGCGATCCTACCTCTATGGTGCTAGAAAGATCCGAATTTATACTGACCATCAACCTCTAACCTTCTCATTGGGTAACAGAAACCACAATGCAAAGCTTAAGCGTTGGAAGTCACGTACTGAGGAGTATAATCTGGTAGCAGATGTTCTCTCTAGGTTGAAAGCTGAAATAAACCACTTGGCCGCCTCAGAACGCACTGGGATGGCACCAAATACAAGTCAAACCAATGATGGATCAACAGAAACCGCCATCGAGGAGGGGGATAGAAACTCCGATACGGCAGATGCAACAGAGAGCTCTAACAGCGAGACCCAATCTGCAGAGGATATTGAGTCATCGAGTGCCACCATTCATAGTGCTGAGCAAGACAACACCGATCTAATCCCACATGTGGAGGCACCGATAAATGTTTTCAGAAACCAAATTATTATCAAGGTAGGACAGGGTTTCGAGGCTCAAGAGCAATCCCATCCAGGTTATATCCGGCACTATTCAGCTATTTTAAACCCAAATAAAGATAATCTTACAGCTCTCCTGAAAGCAACACTCAACCCAAACGTTATAAACGGTATTAAAATACCAGAAAGCTTTCTTTGTCTCCTTCAGGAGGTGTACTTAGAGCACTTCACTCGATACAAGTTGCGTATAACTCAAAGAGTTGTTGAGGATGTGCGCCACGAAAATCGAGTGTGTGAACTCATTATGAACGAGCATAAAAGGGCACATCGAAATCCGCGAGAGAACAAGGAACAACTTCTCGAAAAACACTACTTCCCTAAGATGAATAGTCTGATTAATAAATATACCAAGTCGTATGAAACTTGCAACGCGAACAAGTATGACAGACACCAGATTCACCCAGAATTCAAACCAACCCTCATATCCGTGTCAGATCCTTCATTTGGACATAATAGAAATACGCAACGAAAAATTCATTAGCTGTATCGATAAATTTTCAAAATTTGTGAAGCTTTTTCAGACTAAGAACCGTTCTGTTCTACATCTTAGGGAAAAAATAATTAAAATCCTTCACTACTTCACCGTGCCGGAAATACTGGTTGCGGATAACGAAAGTAGTTTCCTGAGCCCCATTATAATGAATTTCATAAAAATGCTCGGAATAAAACTCTATAATACACCTGCTCGTCGATCTGAGTTTAACGGTGTGATGCTTCTTTTGTTTCCAGCTGGGGTATAACTCAGCGGGTCCAAGGTGTTCCCCAAGGAAGCGATATTAAGACTTGGGTTGCGTTTTCGTTCAACTTCTCAAAGGAATAGCCAACTCAGAAAATGGTTTAGGTTAACGTTATAATTTATTTATACAGGATCTTACAACAATATAAAATATTCCTAGCGGAGGATGGTGTTGGGGTTTATAAGTTTTGCCCCTCGTCTTTCACACAACCGGTGTAGTTGAGCTTTAATAGCTCCTGGAAAACAGGTCTTGGGCTGGATGGTGGCGTTCGTCTTCTTGATGACGTCAAGTAGGCGGTAGGCGGTAGTTGGATAGCGGCGCGGTACACTCTGGTAAAACTAACCTACTAGGTCAATGCCAGTATGATGGTTTAAGTAAGTAAGTAAAGTATTCATTTTATTTTTTCTAATTAAAGATACATTAAATCATTTTTATGAATTTGAAAAGCTATATGGCATTGCCGTCAGCTGGGTTGGCAAAATTACTTCCTACATTTTGTTTTTTATAAATAATTATACAATAATTAAAATATAAAATTGTACTATTCAAACTCTGTTAATAATAACATTCTATATTTATATATATTTTTCAAATATTGGTATAGTATTTTCCATTCTGTCTCATTAAGCACCTTTACTGTCTCGTTGATCGTCATAGTTCTCTTCTTGAAGTACATAAGACGTTGTTGTACATAGATGGGGCATATGCTAATGATGTGAAAACAATTCTCTTTGGCCTTTAAATTGCAAAGTGTACAAAACTGATTAAAACTTCCGTTATACGGGCACCCATTAAGACTTAGGAGTTCACATCTGGTTTTAAATATAAGTGATATTTCTTTGTTATTCATTGAATCGTCGAAATAGTTCCTTTCCATCAAATTATAATTGAGTTGCGAGTATAGGATTCTACTTTCAGAATCGCAAGCTTCTTCTATAAATTCATCTCGTATTCTATCTTCGTGAGCCTGAATTATGCGATAAAACTGCCCTTTTGAATCTCTTAAGTTGTTAGAATCGAGCACCAACACTTCTCCACATGCTTCTCCTAGACTTTTCCACTTCGCCATCCACCAATCCTCGTTCCGTATCTCATAAAGAGCCATTTGTTTTCCAAGACGGGTGTCCTGATTAGACAGTACCTTAATTAAGTAATCAGCTTGAGATTTCAGGGTGCTTGTAAAAAGCTTAGGAAGACCAGTTTCGAGGTAAAGCGCATAATTTGGAGTATTCAGTGGCAGGTTAAACAGTTTCTTCAAAAAATTACGATGAAATTTTTCTATCGGTTCGTACTCATCAACTCCCCATACTTGTGATGCGTAGCAAAGTGTAGATCCAACAACTGCATTAAATATTTTAAACTTTGCCGATAGTATGATCCGTTCGTTTGCAACTACATTTTTTCAAGACACATTAAGCAGGCATTGTGAGGCTTTGGATTTTACAATCAAGTGTTCTGAGAAATCCATGGTCTTATTAAGTTGTACTCCGAGATACTTATATTGGTCGACAATTTCTAAGCGGATGCCATTAAACGTCCAATTCCAGGTGGACTGATTTCGATTAGATCTCGTGAATATAATAACTTTGGATTTACTGGTGTTAATTATGAGACTCCATTTTATGCAGTACTCAGCTAGGCGATTAATCATCAATTGCAAATTTTCCGGTGATTCTGACAGAAGTACTAGATCGTCAGCATACATAAGAACATTAACTCTCTGGTTAGCAATACGGATGCCTCCCGGCAGGTGTGTCACTACGTCGTTAATAAATAATGAAAACAAGAGAGCACTGAGTAAACATCCCTGCTTAACACCAGTGTCAGTTTCAAACCATTCTGAGTAACGTGAGCCATCCCATAATGTTGCTTTCGAATTTGTATACATATTTTTTACGACATTTATGATTTTTGTGGAGAGACCTAGTTGTGAGAGTTTGTAAAACAGCGCGTTACGATTAACATTATCAAAAGCTGCTTTGAAGTCAATGAAAAAGGCGTACGTTTTCTTGTTCCTGGCTTGCTGAGCTTTAACAATCGAGGTAATGGTAAACATGTGATCTATCGTAGAAAAGCCTTTTCGAAACCCGGCTTGAAATTGCGAAAGGATGCTGTTAAATTCTACCCATGCTTCCAATCTATTGGCAAGCACACCACAAAAAAGTTTTGCCATAACGTTCATAAATGAGATTCCTCGATAGTTCTCAGGATTATTAATATCTTTTTTTTTATGTATCGGGAATATGACAGATCTTTTGAAGGGTAGTGGAATATCTTCACTTTGGTGAACTTTATTAAAAAAGTATGTGAGATTGGAAATAAACTCTGGGGTTGCATTTTTGAAATATTCAAATCCATCTTCACCTAGAGCTTTTCCGTTCTTGGATTTGTGAATTGCAGCTTGTACTTCAGCCAACGATATTGGGCTGTCTAGAATTTCATCAGTAAAAAGGGGTTCAGCATATTAAAAATGAAGATTTGATTGGTCACGAAGCAGATTCTTGAAGTTAATAGCAAGAACTTCCGCAGATATTCTTGATCCTATTGAAAAGTTTATGCCATTAATTTGTTTATTAATTTTACAGAACTCCTTCGAATCTTTTGTTTGGCCAAGTTTTTTCGCTTGATTGTTTTCAAATTCTGTTTTTTTTCTTGAGCATAATTTTTTATAAAAAACTTTTGCTTCAGTATACCAAATTTTAAGATTTGGACAGCTGAAATTGGTATTCCTCAGTGAATTAAAGAGTCCGAACGATCTATTTCGTGCATTTAAACAATCTTTGTCAAACCACTTCTGTTTGAATTTCATTATTTTTCTTGGAGCTACGATGCTTGTAGAGTTTCTTATACAAGAAATAAGTACATTATACTGTTCTTCAGTTGACTCGGGGACCATAATTGCGCTCAGGATATTATTATTGAGTTCTCTCTGGTAGATAAGAACGTCATCTTGCTTCCATTTGAGACGGGGTAGCGGTTGAAGATTCCGTTGTTGTGTTGATGGTTGACATATCCATTCGGCAGTAATTGGTAAGTGATCAGAAAAGTTCTTACACTGTACTTCAAAACTTGTAATCAATTCATTCCAAATATTGTTAACCGCGCAATAGTCGATGACAGATTTGCCTTGACCTCCATAAAACGTGAATTGTCCTTCAGTGTCGCCAATAGTGCAACCATTTAAAATTATAAAATTGTGGACTTGTAGCATTTCGATTAACGTTGTACCATTTAAATTTTTTGAGTTGTCCTTTGAATTTCTATTCCTGTACGATATAGAGGGATTATTTGTGATCTGGATTGATGTTGTTTGCTCATTACTTGTTCTGGCGTTAAAATCACCAATAAGTAAAATGTTTTTGTTGGCAAGGTTACATATGAGGTTATTCAGTCGTTCAAAATCCTCTAACCATTTATTGCAATTAATGTAAAACGGAACGATGAACGAATCAGTTTTGTTTAGTAGTTTAATCACAGTTGATCCTTCGATTACTTCAAAAGTGTATAAATTAAGTAGTGATGTTTTTATCCCATACAAAGTTCCACCACTAGCACGCCCTTTTGAATGAGTTCTTACTGCTGCATTTGAGACAATCTTATAACCATTAAAATATTTAGTAAATTTGATTAAATTTTCGTTATTCACATGTGTTTCATACAAACAGAATATATCAAAGCTTTTTACATAGTTGAAAAAATCTACAAATAACAATTTATTACTAAGACCTGACACGTTATATGACAAAATATTATAGTTACATAAAGGTATTGAGCTGACGACATCGGAATTTCAATTGCGTACTATAGTACTAACACTTGGAGAATTTTGAGAAAGTGGCATCACTGGCACGGTGGCAGCAGCTGGTTTCGACCAATTAGTGTGACGTCTATTTTTTGATGGCATCATATTGACGTTTTTAAAGTCAAGTTCTCCAAATAAGTTTAGCAGATGTTTCTCTCCGTCATGGTTTTTATATTGTAGTGTATTATTATTGTTTAGATAGAATTCTTTATCAGAAATTAATAAAGAGTTACTTCTTATTTGTATATTTTCACTTGGTTTTTTTGTTTTTATTATTTTTCGATATTTCAGCAGTATTTGTCGCTTTTGTTGCGCTTGCTTTGTGAGATCTCTTTGGATATAAGCGCCTGTACCCTTGAGTTTTGGTGCATTTTGTAACATTTTGGATGTGTTATTGCTTGAACCAGTGTTAATTTTAATTTTTATCGTTCTTTCGGTTTCACTTAGCTTAATTGTATCCGCTATTTGAACTTTCTCACCAAGTAGGAGTTCAGTTATCGAGTTTATTTTAGTTTGTATATCAACATGTTCATTTGGAATAGATATGATAATGTTTTTTCCCCTGGCTTCCCGGCCTTGCATCTCCAGTTCTTCCTCCAGAATATTACATCTGGTTTCAAATTTTTGCAGTTGCATTGTGAGATCTTCGTTTTTTTGTCGTAATGTGTTTATCTCCGCATTTAGGTTGATGAGATCGTCCTTTGTAGCTAAGATGGCGGTCGCTTTTTCAAGTTCTGTATGAAGTGAATCATCTATTATTGTTTTTATTTTCTTGAGATCAGCATCAGAGATTAACATGTTTTGTCGAATTTTCAAGTTTTTCGTTGTTCGATTAGTAATTGGTGTCTTGCAATTGGGATTTTCTTCAGGTGAAGTTGTGTTCAATTTGCGTTTGTTGCCAGTCATAGGGCAGGTGTATAATTTGGGAATGGATTTCAAAGACTATGATAATTGCTTTACCTGTTGAGTTTCACTTTTATCGATGTAAAATCGTTGGGGGATTAGATAATTACAATTTTCATTGATTTATTTTTACTGTTTTTAATGAAAAATTAACAAATTGTAGGAGCGGTAATAAAACTTAACAAAACACTTTCACAGCAGAGTTGCCAACCAACATGATGGTTTAATGTCAACTGCCCATGCACGCACGTCCGGTATGACACTAAACAATCTACGTTCGGCAGGCTGTCCAAATAATTGTTTGGCCCATACGAGACGTCCCGCACAATTATTTGCCCGGCTGCTACCTAGGCTCTACTTCCTTATATAAAATTGCTTTGGCAGACTGTCCAAATAATTGTACGGCCCATACGGAACGTCCCGCACAATTATCCGCCCGGTTGTTACCTTCACAATTCTTCTCACTCAATTATTTACCTGCCGCTACCTTTGTTTTTGTTGCCTCTGGTTCGTTTGCCCAATGTACTATTCGTGCACTTCACTAACTATTCTTTGGTTGCTGCTTCACTTATACTGGAACACACTTTGTTCTTTGTTGAGAATTGATCACCACTGTGTCGGAACTTGATTTTCGGTGTTGCGATCACCTCCCCTTATAGCACCTTCGGCCACAAGAAAATGTGAACTCTATAAAATGAGCGTTACTGGTTTCTGAAAATACATAAAATATGAAAAGGGGCGGTCCCTCTGCCATGCCCTTGGCATATGAGAACCACAAGAAAATAATTAAATTTATACAACCCATTGTATGCCATGCAGTCATTGCATAGTCTCAGCGCACATTTGCTTAAACGAAATTCAACCTTGACTGCTGCTGCGGTACGTAGTCAGCTTGTGTGTGCAAACAACCAAGTAGTTTGCCTTTGGTTCTTTGGCGAACGCTGATTGGCTGATGTCTTTCGTTTGATAATTTATAGGGAAGTCTGGGGGTATGTGCAGTCACTTGATTCGGTCGAGTAAAAATCAGGCGCGGGAAAGTTAGTTGGTTGGTTTTGGCGAAAAGGTGTAACGCTTCGTTACAAACCCCCTTTTCTTTATGAGACGAGAACCCTCTCGTCTGGACCGGTGGATCGGGAAAGAAACCTGAGGAATAATTATGTTCATTAAATAATTCATATCTTCCTTTTTTTTAACGTAAAAATTCATTCTTATAAAGCTTATAAAGGTAAAAAAACAACAAACAAAAGGATAACAAGAATTCAAAAAAACAATTCAATATTGCATAAGCGACTTGATTAAATCGGTGCGGCGGCTCTTCGTTCTGCAGCCTTTCTCTTGCGGCGTTCTCGGCGGCGCGCGGCGGAACCTGAGCCTGGTCCTCTCAATACGGTAAACTCGGTACTGGCGGTAGATGATGTTGGTGCCGGTGAAACGGTGGCTGCTGGTAACTCACTTACTACCAGGGGTGCCTGTCGGAGTTCTTCTGCTGGAACGGGTCTGGGTCGGTTATTGCTGTCCGAAAAGCGAGGATCTACGCTGCGTCGGTCGTAACTCATCCGTGGGCGCATCGTTTCTATTACTGCTCGCTGGGCGATCACCGAAGGAACCATCAGAATTTCCGTCAACTGCCAAGGCGGATCGGTACCAGGTGGCGACTGAGGAGGCTCCATAGTGGAGGTGCGGTTTAACCACAGTTCGGTTGCGCGCTGCCCTAGCCGATGTCATCGCTGCTTCAGTTGGGGGTGGTGCTCGGATTAAGACCGCTTCCGCTAACTTGAGCGACACCCTTCGGTTGGTCGCCGCTTGCCTTGGTCTCTCCAACTGCAGAACTACTCACTTGGAATCCGGGGGCGGTCGCATCTTCATCGGACGAGTTGGCATTCGCACACATGGATCTTGGTCCGGTTATTTACCTGGCTTAATGGGGGCCATACTGGTCGTTGCACTATTATAATTATTTTTTGTAGTTTTTATTTCTTTATCTTCCCGGAATTGCGACTGCTCGGAGGGGAAGCTGGTGGTATACTGTCTGGAATTTCTGGAAGGGAAAATATTATTAGTATTACCCAATTTTAAATTGCGTTGAACTTCCGGAATATCTGCTTCTTTCAATTTTTGGGAATGGTGATTTGCCGTTCAGGTACTCATGGTTAAAAAATGGTGGCAACCGTTTTTTATGGTTGCGTGTCTTCGTCCCGGTGGCAAAGCAAAGAGTGTCGACTTGATCGGTTGAATGGGCCTTACTAGCTAGTTCTACTCCTCTCAAAATTATCTTGCATCCTCCACTTCCCAGGAAATCCATTCCCAATATAGCATCTTCCCGCGAAGTAGGTAGGTCACCTCACTAGTCATTGCTTGGTTGGCCAAATTCAGGGTGACGGTGTAATGCTCCGTAGTCAGGGTTGAGCTACCATCGGCTAGTTCTATGGAATGAGGGCGCTTCCGAACGGGCATGCCTAAACTACAGCACACCTTTCGTAACTCTTTCCCTATAAATGACCGAGTTGCTCCGGTGTCTTTCAGAGCGCGAAATGTTTTGCGTTTGGTGCTAATGTCGACGAACAACCGGGGGTCGGTATGGGTGGCCTGGTGCGCAACGGCTATTGAACTCTGGTGGCATGGGCAGTCTTTCGTCAGGCGGCCGGCGGCAGTTTGCTTTATTGTGACCGCGCTGTTTACATTGCCAACAATGCGTACTACGGTCGTAAGGTGCATTCGGAGTCGTGAAGCGAGGAGTTAGAGCATTATCGGCTATGGGTGGTCTGTTGTTGCGGGAACCGGCGAAAGGATTATAGTTCTGGGGGGCGGAGGACTGAATATTGGGTCGGTCCTCTTTTCGAATGAATTCGTACTCATCGGTTAATTCCATCAGCGCTTCTAGCGTATGGAAATCCATTCGTTTGACATATAACCGGTACTCGGGTCTAAGACTATCGTAAATTCGGTTCAGGTTGTCTGCTGCGGTCATTCGCGGATGCTGGCGGACTAGGTACAAAAATTACCGGATGTAATCCTTGGCTTTCTCCCGGGGGCCTTGACGTTTTCGCAAAATCTCGTCCTCAAGCTTGACATAATACCGTGCCGGTGAAAAGTACCCAGTAAACACTTGACGGAATGTCTGCCAGTTGTGGAAGTCGTCTCGATTGATCCGTAGCCATTCGAGTGCGGATCCTCTGTATATCTGGGGAAGAGTTCGTACCATTTGATCGAGCGGTATCTCGTAACATCGAGCGAGCTCTTCGATCCTCTCCAAAAACTCCAAGGGCTGGCCCAAGGAATCGAATCGGAGACCCCATTTCCGCCATCAACTCTGCTTCGTAGCTCAACGGAAAACGGTGCGGGAACTGGGGGCCTGACGAAGGTCTCAATCCTATCCCCTTATCGGTGTGTTAGCTAGTAGTAGGAGCTGTGGTTGCGCCTTCGAAATGTTGCTGGCGGTAAGCTTGTTGGGACGTGAACGATGGAGACGTCATGGGGGCTCGTTGCAGTAGCGGCACTTGTAAACTTGTCTGGTATACGGACTGCTTGGCTTTGGGGGTGTCGAATGGAGTGGGGGGTTCTTCCTCTTCGGCGTCGTTTCGAGCTTCGATATTTTTTTCCCATTCTTCGCACAAGCTCTGGGTCGATTTGTGTGCTCGTAGTTCTTTTAAATGTTGGCTTAATCTTTGCCGTAAATCACGTACGGTGCCGGTAATATTCAGTCCTAACAGGCTAAGAGTTTCGATGAGCTCCGGTTTCTTTAGGAAGTAGATAAACCTCAGGTTCTGGTATGGGTTGAACTCATCGGACTGTTCGGAGGCCTGGTCGGATAGTACAGGTTCATTTTCCATGTTGGCCATGTCGGGCGGCGGTCGGTCGGATATGGTCGGTGGACGAGGCTTCAGTTCCTGGTAATCGGGCGGTCGGTGGTTGAACTCTCAGCTCGTCCCTGCTCGGGCGCCAATTTGTGATGCTTCTTTTGTTTCCAGCTGGGGTATAACTCAGCGGGTCCAAGGTGTTCCCCAAGGAAGCGATATTAAGACTTGGGTTGCGTTTTCGTTCAACTTCTCAAAGGAATAGCCAACTCAGAAAATGGTTAAGGTTAACGTTATAATTTATTTATACAGGATCTTACAACAATATAAAATACTCCTAGCGGAGGATGGTGTTGGGGTTTATAAGTTTTGCCCCTCGTCTTTCACACAACGGGTGCAGTTGAGCTTTAATAGCTCCTGGAAACCAGGCCTTGGGCTGGATGGTGGCGTTCGTCTTCTTGATGACGTCAGGTAGGCGGTAGGCGGTAGTTGGATAGCGGCGCGGTACATTCTGGTAAAACTAACCTACTCGGTAAATGCCAGTATGATGGTTTCATTTTATTTTTTCTAATTAAAGATACATTGAATCATTCTTATGAATTTGAAAAGCTATATGGCATTGCCGTCAGCTCGGTTGGCAAAATTACTTCCTACATTTTGTTTTTTATAAATAATTTTACAATAATTAAAATATAAAATTGTACTATTCAAACTCTGTTAATAATAACATTTTATGTTTATATATATTTTTCAAATATTGGTATAGTATTTTCCATTCTGTCTCATTAAGCACCTTTACTGTCTCGTTGATCGTCATAGTTCTCTTCTTGAAGTACATAAGACGTTGTTGTACATAGATGGGGCATATGCTAATGATGTGAAAACAATTCTCTTTGGCCTTTAAATTGCAAAGTGTACAAAACTGATTAAAACTTCCGTTATACGGGCACCCATTAAGACTTAGGAGTTCACATCTGGTTTTAAATATAAGTGATATTTCTTTGTAATTCATTGAATCGTCGAAATAGTTCCTTTCCATCAAATTATAATTGAGTTGCGAGTATAGGATTCTACTTTCAGAATCGCAAGCTTCTTCTATAAATGCGTCTCGTATTCTATCTTCGTGTGCCTGAATAATGCGATAAAACTGCCCTTTTGAATCCCTTAAGTTGTTAGAATCGAGCACCAACACTTCTCCACATGCTTCTCCTAGACTTTTCCACTTCGCCATCCACCAATCCTCGTTCCGTATCTCATAAAGAGCCATTTGTTTTCCAAGACGGGTGTCCTGATTAGACAATACCTTAATTAAGTAATCAGCTTGAGATTTCAGGGTGCTTGTAAAAAGCTTAGGAAGACCAGTTTCGAGGTAAAGCGCATAATTTGGAGTATTCAGTGGCAGGTTAAACAGTTTCTTCAAAAAATTACGATGAAATTTTTCTATCGGCTCGTACTCATCAACTCCCCATACTTGTGATGCGTAGCAAAGTGTAGATCCAACAACTGCATATATTTTAAACTTTGCCGATAGTATGATCCGTTCGTTTGCAAATACATTTTTTCAAGACACATTAAGCAGGCATTGTGAGGCTTTGGATTTTACAATCAAGTGTTCTGAGAAATCCATGGTCTTATTAAGTTGTACTCCGAGATACTTATATTGGTCGACAATAATTTCTAAGCGGATGCCATTAAACGTCCAATTCCAGGTGGACTGATTTCGATTAGATCTCGTGAATATCATAACTTTGGATTTACTGGTGTTAATTATGAGACTCCATTTTATGCAGTACTCAGCTAGGCGATTAATCATCAATTGCAAATTTTCCGGTGATTCTGACAGTAGTACTAGATCGTCAGCATACATAAGAACATTAACTCTTTGGTTAGCAATACGGATGCCTCCCGGCAGGTGTGTCACTACGTCGTTAATAAATAATGAAAACAAAAGAGCACTGAGTAAACATCCCTGCTTAACACCAGTGTCAGTTTCAAACCATTCTGAGTAACGTGAGCCATCCCATAATGTTGCTTTCGAATTTGTATACATATTTTTTACGACATTTATGATTTTTGTGGAGAGACCTAGTTGTGAGAGTTTGTAAAACAGCGCGTTACGATTAACATTATCAAAAGCTGCTTTGAAGTCAATGAAAAAGGCGTACGTTTTCTTGTTTCTGGCTTGCTGAGCTTTAACAATCGAGGTAATGGTAAATATGTGATCTATCCTAGAAAAGCCTTTTCGAAACCCGGCTTGAAATTGCGAAAGGATGCTGTTAAATTCTACCCATGCTTCCAATCTATTGGCAAGCACACCACAAAAAAGTTTTGCCATAACGTTCATAAATGAGATTCCTCGATAGTTCTCAGGATTATTAATATCTTTTTTTTTATGTATCGGGAATATGACAGATCTTTTGAAGGGTAGTGGAATATCTTCACTTTGGTGAACTTTATTAAAAAAGTATGTGAGATTGGAAATAAACTCTGGGGTTGCATTTTTGAAATATTCATATCCATCTTCACCTAGAGCTTTTCCGTTCTTGGATTTGTGAATTGCAGCTTGTACTTCAGCCAACGATATTGGGCTGTCTAGAATTTCATCAGTAAAAAGGGGTTCAGCATATTAAAAATGAAGATTTGATTGGTCACGAAGCAGATTCTTGAAGTTAATAGCAAGAACTTCCGCAGATATTCTTGATCCTATTGAAAAGTTTATGCCATTAATTTTTTTATTAATTTTACAGAACTCCTTCGAATCTTTTGTTTGGCCAAGTTTTTTCGCTTGATTGTTTTCAAATTCTGTTTTTTTTTCTTGAGCATAATTTTTTATAAAAAACTTTTGCTTCAGTATAACAAATTTTTAGATTTGGACAACTGAAATTGGTATTCCTCAGTGAATTAAAGAGTCCGAACGATCTATTTCATGCATTTAAACAATCTTTGTCAAACCACTTCTGTTTGAATTTCATTATTTTTCTTGGAGCTACGATGCTTGTAGAGTTTCTTATACAAGAAATAAGTACATTATACTGTTCTTCAGTTGACTCGGGGACCATAATTGCGCTCAGGATATTATTATTGAGTTCTCTCTGGTAGATAAGAACGTCATCTTGCTTCCATTTGAGACGGGGTAGCGGTTGAAGATTCCGTTGTTGTGTTGATGGTTGACATATCCATTCGGCAGTAATTGGTAAGTGATCAGAAAAGTTCTTACACTGTACTTCAAAACTTGTAATCAATTCATTCCAAATATTGTTAACCGCGCAATAGTCGATGACAGATTTGCCTTGACCTCCATAAAACGTGAATTGTCCTTCAGTGTCGCCAATAGTGCAACCATTTAAAATTATAAAATTGTGGACTTGTAGCATTTCGATTAACGTTGTACCATTTAAATTTTTTGAGTTGTCCTTTGAATTTCTATTCCTGTACGATATAGAGGGATTATTTGTGATCTGGATTGATGTTGTTTGCTCATTACTTGTTCTGGCGTTAAAATCACCAATAAGTAAAATGTTTTTGTTGGCAAGGTTACATATGAGGTTATTCAGTCGTTCAAAATCCTCTAACCATTTATTGCAATTAATGTAAAACGGAACGATGAACGAATCAGTTTTGTTTAGTAGTTTAATCACAGTTGATCCTTCGATTACTTCAAAAGTGTATAAATTAAGGAGTGATGTTTTTATCCCATACAAAGTTCCACCACTAGCACGCCCTTTTGAATGAGTTCTTACTGCTGCATTTGAGACAATCTTATAACCATTAAAATATTTAGTAAATTTGATTAAATTTTCGTTATTCACATGTGTTTCATACAAACAGAATATATCAAAGCTTTTTACATAGTTGAAAAAATCTACAAATAACAATTTATTACTAAGACCTGACACGTTATATGACAAAATATTATAGTTACATAAAGGTATTGAGCTGACGACATCGGAATTTCAATTGCGTACTATAGTACTAACACTTTTAGAATTTTGAGAAAGTGGCATCACTGGCATGGTGGCAGCAGCTGGTTTCGACCAATTAGTGTGACATCTATTTCTTGATGGCATCATATTGACGTTTTTAAAGTCAAGTTCTCCAAATAAGTTTCGCAGATGTTTCTCTCCGTCATGGTTTTTATATTGTAGTGTATTATTATTGTTTAGATAGAATTCTTTATCAGAAATTAATAAAGAGTTACTTCTTATTTGTATATTTTCACTTGGTTTTTTTGTTTTTATTATTTTTCGATATTTCAGCAGTATTTGTCGCTTTTGTTGCGCTTGCTTTGTGAGATCTCTTTGGATATAAGCGCCTGTACCCTTGAGTTTTGGTGCATTTTGTAACATTTTGGATGTGTTATTGCTTGAACCAGTGTTAATTTTAATTTTTATCGTTCTTTCGGTTTCACTTAGCTTAATTGTATCCGCTATTTGAACTTTCTCACCAAGTAGGAGTTCAGTTATCGAGTTTATTTTAGTTTGTATATCAACATGTTCATTTGGAATAGATATGATAATGTTTTTTCCCCTGGCTTCCCGGCCTTGCATCTCCAGTTCTTCCTCCAGAATATTACATCTGGTTTCAAATTTTTGCAGTTGCATTGTGAGATCTTCGTTTTTTTGTCGTAATGTGTTTATCTCCGCATTTAGGTTGATGAGATCGTCCTTTGTAGCTAAGATGGCGGTCGCTTTTTCAAGTTCTGTATGAAGTGAATCATCTATTATTGTTTTTATTTTCTTGAGATCAGCATCAGAAATTAACATGTTTTGTCGAATTTTCAAGTTTTTCGTTGTTCGATTAGTAATTGGTGTCTTGCAATTGGGATTTTCTTCAGGTGAAGTTGTGTTCAATTTGCGTTTGTTGCCAGTCATAGGGCAGGTGTATAATTTGGGAATGGATTTCAAAGACTATGATAATTGCTTTACCTGTTGAGTTTCACTTTTATCGATGTAAAATCGTTGGGGGATTAGATAATTACAATTTTCATTGATTTATTTTTACTGTTTTTAATGAAAAATTAACAAATTGTAGGAGCGGTAATAAAACTTAACAAAACACTTTCACAGCAG
Source organism: Melanostoma scalare (assembly GCA_949752695.1). Classification (NCBI taxonomy): domain Eukaryota; kingdom Metazoa; phylum Arthropoda; class Insecta; order Diptera; family Syrphidae; genus Melanostoma; species Melanostoma scalare. Next base: position 121,752,000 of record OX456985.1, read on the forward strand.
AGTTGCCAACCAACATGATGGTTTAATGTCAACTGCCCATGCACGCACGTCCGGTATGACACTAAACAATCTACGTTCGGCAGGCTGTCCAAATAATTGTTTGGCCCATACGAGACGTCCCGCACAATTATTTGCCCGGCTGCTACCTAGGCTCTACTTCCTTATATAAAATTGCTTTGGCAGACTGTCCAAATAATTGTACGGCCCATACGGAACGTCCCGCACAATTATCCGCCCGGTTGTTACCTTCACAATTCTTCTCACTCAATTATTTACCTGCCGCTACCTTTGTTTTTGTTGCCTCTGGTTCGTTTGCCCAATGTACTATTCGTGCACTTCACTAACTATTCTTTGGTTGCTGCTTCACTTATACTGGAACACACTTTGTTCTTTGTTGAGAATTGATCACCACTGTGTCGGAACTTGATTTTCGGTGTTGCGATCACCTCCCCTTATAGCACCTTCGGCCACAAGAAAATGTGAACTCTATAAAATGAGCGTTACTGGTTTCTGAAAATACATAAAATATGAAAAGGGGCGGTCCCTCTGCCATGCCCTTGGCATATGAGAACCACAAGAAAATAATTAAATTTATACAACCCATTGTATGCCATGCAGTCATTGCATAGTCTCAGCGCACATTTGCTTAAACGAAATTCAACCTTGACTGCTGCTGCGGTACGTAGTCAGCTTGTGTGTGCAAACAACCAAGTAGTTTGCCTTTGGTTCTTTGGCGAACGCTGATTGGCTGATGTCTTTCGTTTGATAATTTATAGGGAAGTCTGGGGGTATGTGCAGTCACTTGATTCGGTCGAGTAAAAATCAGGCGCGGGAAAGTTAGTTGGTTGGTTTTGGCGAAAAGGTGTAACGCTTCGTTACAAACCCCCTTTTCTTTATGAGACGAGAACCCTCTCGTCTGGACCGGTGGATCGGGAAAGAAACCTGAGGAATAATTATGTTCATTAAATAATTCATATCTTCCTTTTTTTTAACGTAAAAATTCATTCTTATAAAGCTTATAAAGGTAAAAAAACAACAAACAAAAGGATAACAAGAATTCAAAAAAACAATTCAATATTGCATAAGCGACTTGATTAAATCGGTGCGGCGGCTCTTCGTTCTGCAGCCTTTCTCTTGCGGCGTTCTCGGCGGCGCGCGGCGGAACCTGAGCCTGGTCCTCTCAATACGGTAAACTCGGTACTGGCGGTAGATGATGTTGGTGCCGGTGAAACGGTGGCTGCTGGTAACTCACTTACTACCAGGGGTGCCTGTCGGAGTTCTTCTGCTGGAACGGGTCTGGGTCGGTTATTGCTGTCCGAAAAGCGAGGATCTACGCTGCGTCGGTCGTAACTCATCCGTGGGCGCATCGTTTCTATTACTGCTCGCTGGGCGATCACCGAAGGAACCATCAGAATTTCCGTCAACTGCCAAGGCGGATCGGTACCAGGTGGCGACTGAGGAGGCTCCATAGTGGAGGTGCGGTTTAACCACAGTTCGGTTGCGCGCTGCCCTAGCCGATGTCATCGCTGCTTCAGTTGGGGGTGGTGCTCGGATTAAGACCGCTTCCGCTAACTTGAGCGACACCCTTCGGTTGGTCGCCGCTTGCCTTGGTCTCTCCAACTGCAGAACTACTCACTTGGAATCCGGGGGCGGTCGCATCTTCATCGGACGAGTTGGCATTCGCACACATGGATCTTGGTCCGGTTATTTACCTGGCTTAATGGGGGCCATACTGGTCGTTGCACTATTATAATTATTTTTTGTAGTTTTTATTTCTTTATCTTCCCGGAATTGCGACTGCTCGGAGGGGAAGCTGGTGGTATACTGTCTGGAATTTCTGGAAGGGAAAATATTATTAGTATTACCCAATTTTAAATTGCGTTGAACTTCCGGAATATCTGCTTCTTTCAATTTTTGGGAATGGTGATTTGCCGTTCAGGTACTCATGGTTAAAAAATGGTGGCAACCGTTTTTTATGGTTGCGTGTCTTCGTCCCGGTGGCAAAGCAAAGAGTGTCGACTTGATCGGTTGAATGGGCCTTACTAGCTAGTTCTACTCCTCTCAAAATTATCTTGCATCCTCCACTTCCCAGGAAATCCATTCCCAATATAGCATCTTCCCGCGAAGTAGGTAGGTCACCTCACTAGTCATTGCTTGGTTGGCCAAATTCAGGGTGACGGTGTAATGCTCCGTAGTCAGGGTTGAGCTACCATCGGCTAGTTCTATGGAATGAGGGCGCTTCCGAACGGGCATGCCTAAACTACAGCACACCTTTCGTAACTCTTTCCCTATAAATGACCGAGTTGCTCCGGTGTCTTTCAGAGCGCGAAATGTTTTGCGTTTGGTGCTAATGTCGACGAACAACCGGGGGTCGGTATGGGTGGCCTGGTGCGCAACGGCTATTGAACTCTGGTGGCATGGGCAGTCTTTCGTCAGGCGGCCGGCGGAAGTTTGCTTTATTGTGACCGCGCTGTTTACATTGCCAACAATGCGTACTACGGTCGTAAGGTGCATTCGGAGTCGTGAAGCGAGGAGTTAGAGCATTATCGGCTATGGGTGGTCTGTTGTTGCGGGAACCGGCGAAAGGATTATAGTTCTGGGGGGCGGAGGACTGAATATTGGGTCGGTCCTCTTTTCGAATGAATTCGTACTCATCGGTTAATTCCATAAGCGCTTCTAGCGTATGAAATCCATTCGATTGACATATAACCGGTACTCGGGTCTAAGGCTATCGTAAATTCGGTCCAGGTTGTCTGCTGCGGTCATTCGCGGATGCTGGCGGACTAGGTACAAAAATTACCGGATGTAATCCTTGGCTTTCTCCCGGGGGCCTTGACGTTTTCGCAAAATCTCGTCCTCAAGCTTGACATAATACCGTGCCGGTGAAAAGTACCCAGTAAACACTTGACGGAATGTCTGCCAGTTGTGGAAGTCGTCTCGATTGATCCGTAGCCATTCGAGTGCGGATCCTCTGTATATCTGGGGAAGAGTTCGTACCATTTGATCGAGCGGTATCTCGTAACATCGAGCGAGCTCTTCGATCCTCTCCAAAAACTCCAAGGGCTGGCCCAAGGAATCGAATCGGAGACCCCATTTCCGCCATCAACTCTGCTTCGTAGCTCAACGGAAAACGGTGCGGGAACTGGGGGCCTGACGAAGGTCTCAATCCTATCCCCTTATCGGTGTGTTGGCTAGTAGTAGGAGCTGTGGTTGCGCCTTCGAAATGTTGCTGGCGGTAAGCTTGTTGGGACGTGAACGATGGAGACGTCATGGGGGCTCGTTGCAGTAGCGGCACTTGTAAACTTGTCTGGTATACGGACTGCTTGGCTTTGGGGGTGTCGAATGGAGTGGGGGGTTCTTCCTCTTCGGCGTCGTTTCGAGCTTCGATATTTTTTTCCCATTCTTCGCACAAGCTCTGGGTCGATTTGTGTGCTCGTAGTTCTTTTAAATGTTGGCTTAATCTTTGCCGTAAATCACGTACGGTGCCGGTAATATTCAGTCCTAACAGGCTAAGAGTTTCGATGAGCTCCGGTTTCTTTAGGAAGTAGAAAAACCTCAGGTTCTGGTATGGGTTGAACTCATCGGACTGTTCGGAGGCCTGGTCGGATAGTACAGGTTCATTTTCCATGTTGGCCATGTCGGGCGGCGGTCGGTCGGATATGGTCGGTGGACGAGGCTTCAGTTCCTGGTAATCGGGCGGTCGGTGGTTGAACTCTCAGCTCGTCCCTGCTCGGGCGCCAATTTGTGATGCTTCTTTTGTTTCCAGCTGGGGTATAACTCAGCGGGTCCAAGGTGTTCCCCAAGGAAGCGATATTAAGACTTGGGTTGCGTTTTCGTTCAACTTCTCAAAGGAATAGCCAACTCAGAAAATGGTTAAGGTTAACGTTATAATTTATTTATACAGGATCTTACAACAATATAAAATACTCCTAGCGGAGGATGGTGTTGGGGTTTATAAGTTTTGCCCCTCGTCTTTCACACAACGGGTGCAGTTGAGCTTTAATAGCTCCTGGAAACCAGGCCTTGGGCTGGATGGTGGCGTTCGTCTTCTTGATGACGTCAGGTAGGCGGTAGGCGGTAGTTGGATAGCGGCGCGGTACACTCTGGTAAAACTAACCTACTCGGTAAATGCCAGTATGATGGTTTCATTTTATTTTTTCTAATTAAAGATACATTGAATCATTTTTATGAATTTGAAAAGCTATATGGCATTGCCGTCAGCTCGGTTGGCAAAATTACTTCCTACATATTGTTTTTTATAAATAATTTTACAATAATTAAAATATAAAATTGTACTATTCAAACTCTGTTAATAATAACATTCTATATTTATATATATTTTTCAAATATTGGTATAGTATTTTCCATTCTGTCTCATTAAGCACCTTTACTGTCTCGTTGATCGTCATAGTTCTCTTCTTGAAGTACATAAGACGTTGTTGTACATAGATGGGGCATATGCTAATGATGTGAAAACAATTCTCTTTGGCCTTTAAATTGCAAAGTGTACAAAACTGATTAAAACTTCCGTTATACGGGCACCCATTAAGACTTAGGAGTTCACATCTGGTTTTAAATATAAGTGATATTTCTTTGTAATTCATTGAATCGTCGAAATAGTTCCTTTCCATCAAATTATAATTGAGTTGCGAGTATAGGATTCTACTTTCAGAATCGCAAGCTTCTTCTATAAATGCGTCTCGTATTCTATCTTCGTGTGCCTGAATAATGCGATAAAACTGCCCTTTTGAATCCCTTAAGTTGTTAGAATCGAGCACCAACACTTCTCCACATGCTTCTCCTAGACTTTTCCACTTCGCCATCCACCAATCCTCGTTCCGTATCTCATAAAGAGCCATTTGTTTTCCAAGACGGGTGTCCTGATTAGACAATACCTTAATTAAGTAATCAGCTTGAGATTTCAGGGTGCTTGTAAAAAGCTTAGGAAGACCAGTTTCGAGGTAAAGCGCATAATTTGGAGTATTCAGTGGCAGGTTAAACAGTTTCTTCAAAAAATTACGATGAAATTTTTCTATCGGCTCGTACTCATCAACTCCCCATACTTGTGATGCGTAGCAAAGTGTAGATCCAACAACTGCATATATTTTAAACTTTGCCGATAGTATGATCCGTTCGTTTGCAAATACATTTTTTCAAGACACATTAAGCAGGCATTGTGAGGCTTTGGATTTTACAATCAAGTGTTCTGAGAAATCCATGGTCTAATTAAGTTGTACTCCGAGATACTTATATTGGTCGACAATAATTTCTAAGCGGATGCCATTAAACGTCCAATTCCAGGTGGACTGATTTCGATTAGATCTCGTGAATATCATAACTTTGGATTTACTGGTGTTAATTATGAGACTCCATTTTATGCAGTACTCAGCTAGGCGATTAATCATCAATTGCAAATTTTCCGGTGATTCTGACAGTAGTACTAGATCGTCAGCATACATAAGAACATTAACTCTTTGGTTAGCAATACGGATGCCTCCCGGCAGGTGTGTCACTACGTCGTTAATAAATAATGAAAACAAAAGAGCACTGAGTAAACATCCCTGCTTAACACCAGTGTCAGTTTCAAACCATTCTGAGTAACGTGAGCCATCCCATAATGTTGCTTTCGAATTTGTATACATCCCATAATGTTGCTTTCGAATTTGTATACATATTTTTTACGACATTTATGAACTTTGTGGAGAGACCTAGTTATGAGAGTTTGTAAAACAGCGCGTTACGATTAACATTATCAAAAGCTGCTTTGAAGTCAATGAAAAAGGCGTACGTTTTCTTGTTTCTGGCTTGCTGAGCTTTAACAATCGAGGTAATGGTAAATATGTGATCTATCCTAGAAAAGCCTTTTCGAAACCCGGCTTGAAATTGCGAAAGGATGCTGTTAAATTCTACCCATGCTTCCAATCTATTGGCAAGCACACCACAAAAAAGTTTTGCCATAACGTTCAGAAATGAGATTCCTCGATAGTTCTCAGGATTATTAATATCTTTTTTTTTATGTATCGGGAATATGACAGATCTTTTGAAGGGTAGTGGAATATCTTCACTTTGGTGAACTTTATTAAAAAAGTATGTGAGATTGGAAATAAACTCTGGGGTTGCATTTTTGAAATATTCATATCCATCTTCACCTAGAGCTTTTCCGTTCTTGGATTTGTGAATTGCAGCTTGTACTTCAGCCAACGATATTGGGCTGTCTAGAATTTCATCAGTAAAAAGGGGTTCAGCATATTAAAAATGAAGATTTGATTGGTCACGAAGCAGATTCTTGAAGTTAATAGCAAGAACTTCCGCAGATATTCTTGATCCTATTGAAAAGTTTATGCCATTAATTTCTTTATTAATTTTACAGAACTCCTTCGAATCTTTTGTTTGGCCTAGTTTTTTCGCTTGATTGTTTTCAAATTCTGTTTTTTTTTTCTTGAGCATAATTTTTTATAAAAAACTTTTGCTTCAGTATAAAAAATTTTTAGATTTATCGATCTATTTCGTGCATTTAAACAATCTTTGTCAAACCACTTCTGTTTGAATTTCATTATTTTTCTTGGAGCTACGATGCTTGTAGAGTTTCTTATACAAGAAATAAGTACATTATACTGTTCTTCAGTTGACTCGGGGACCATAATTGCGCTCAGGATATTATTATTGAGTTCTCTCTGGTAGATAAGAACGTCATCTTGCTTCCATTTGAGACGGGGTATCGGTTGAAGATTCCGTTGTTGTGTTGTTGGTTGACATATCCATTCGGCAGTAATTGGTAAGTGATCAGAAAAGTTCTTACACTGTACTTCAAAACTTGTAATCAATTCATTCCAAATATTGTTAACCGCGCAATAGTTGATGACAGATTTGCCTTGACCTCCATAAAACGTGAATTGTCCTTCAGTGTCGCCAATAGTGCAACCATTTAAAATTATAAAATTGTGGACTTGTAGCATTTCGATTAACGTTGTACCATTTAAATTTTTTGAGTTGTCCTTTGAATTTCTATTCCTGTACGATATAGAGGGATTATTTGTGATCTGGATTGATGTTGTTTGCTCATTACTTGTTCTGGCGTTAAAATCACCAATAAGTAAAATGTTTTTGTTGGCAAGGTTACATATGAGGTTATTCAGTCGTTCAAAATCCTCTAACCATTTATTGCAATTAATGTAAAACGGAACGATGAACGAATCAGTTTTGTTTAGTAGTTTAATCACAGTTGATCCTTCGATTAATTCAAAAGTGTATAGATTAAGGAGTGATGTTTTTATCCCATACAAAGTTCCACCACTAGCACGCCCTTTTGAATGAGTTCTTACTGCTGCATTAGAGACAATCTTATAAATATTCAAATATTTAGTAAATTTGATTAAATTTTCGTTATTCACATGTGTTTCATACAAACAGAATATATCAAAGCTTTTTACATAGTTGAAAAAATCTACAAATAACAATTTATTACTAAGACCTGACACGTTATATGACAAAATATTATTGTTACATAAAGGTATTGAGCTGACGACATCGGAATTTCAATTGCGTACTATAGTACTAACACTTGGAGAATTTTGAGAAAGTGGCATCACTGGCACGGTGGCAGCAGCTGGTTTCGACCAATTAGTGTGACGTCTATTTTTTGATGGCATCATATTGACGTTTTTAAAGTCAAGTTCTCCAAATAAGTTTAGCAGATGTTTCTCTCCGTCATGGTTTTTATATTGTAGTGTATTATTATTGTTTAGATAGAATTCTTTATCAGAAATTAATAAAGAGTTACTTCTTATTTGTATATTTTCACTTGGTTTTTTTGTTTTTATTATTTTTCGATATTTCAGCAGTATTTGTCGCTTGTGTTGCGCTTGCTTTGTGAGATCTCTTTGGATATAAGCGCCTGTACCCTTGAGTTTTGGTGCATTTTGTAACATTTTGGATGTGTTATTGCTTGAACCAGTGTTAATTTTAATTTTTATCGTTCTTTCGGTTTCACTTAGCTTAATTGTATCCGCTATTTGAACTTTCTCACCAAGTAGGAGTTCAGTTATCGAGTTTATTTTAGTTTGTATATCAACATGTTCATTTGGAATAGATATGATAATGTTTTTTCCCCTGGCTTCCCGGCCTTGCATCTCCAGTTCTTCCTCCAGAATATTACATCTGGTTTCAAATTTTTGCAGTTGCATTGTGAGATCTTCGTTTTTTTGTCGTAATGTGTTTATCTCCGCATTTAGGTTGATGAGATCGTCCTTTGTAGCTAAGATGGCGGTCGCTTTTTCAAGTTCTGTATGAAGTGAATCATCTATTATTGTTTTTATTTTCTTGAGATCAGCATCAGAAATTAACATGTTTTGTCGAATTTTCAAGTTTTTCGTTGTTCGATTAGTAATTGGTGTGTTGCAATTGGGATTTTCTTCAGGTGAAGTTGTGTTCAATTTGCGTTTGTTGCCAGTCATAGGGCAGGTGTATAATTTGGGAATGGATTTCAAAGACTATGATAATTGCTTTACCTGTTGAGTTTCACTTTTATCGATGTAAAATCGTTGGGGGATTAGATAATTACAATTTTCATTGATTTATTTTTACTGTTTTTAATGAAAAATTAACAAATTGTAGGAGCGGTAATAAAACTTAACAAAACACTTTCACAGCAGAGTTGCCAACCAACATGATGGTTTAATGTCAACTGCCCATGCACGCACGTCCGGTATGACACTAAACAATCTACGTTCGGCAGGCTGTCCAAATAATTGTTTGGCCCATACGAGACGTCCCGCACAATTATTTGCCCGGCTGCTACCTAGGCTCTACTTCCTTATATAAAATTGCTTTGGCAGACTGTTCAAATAATTGTACGGCCCATACGGAACGTCCCGCACAATTATCCGCCCGGTTGTTACCTTCACAATTCTTCTCACTCAATTATTTACCTGCCGCTACCTTTGTTTTTGTTGCCTCTGGTTCGTTTGCCCAATGTACTATTCGTGCACTTCACTAACTATTCTTTGGTTGCTGCTTCACTTATACTGGAACACACTTTGTTGAGAATTGATCACCACTGTGTCGGAACTTGATTTTCGGTGTTGCGATCACCTCCCCTTATAGCACCTTCGGCCACAAGAAAATGTGAACTCTATAAAATGAGCGTTTCTGGTTTCTGAAAATACATAAAATATGAAAAGGGGCGGTCCCTCTGCCATGCCCTTGGCATATGAGAACCACAAGAAAATAGTGAAATTTATACAACCCATTGTATGCCATGCAGTCATTGCATAGTCTCAGCGCACATTTGCTTAAACGAAATTCAACCTTGACTGCTGCTGCGGTACGTAGTCAGCTAGTGTGTGCAAACAACCAAGTAGTTTGCCTTTGGTTCTTTGGCGAACGCTGATTGGCTGATGTCTTTCGTTTGATAATTTATAGGGGAGTCTGGGGGTATGTGCGGTCACTTGATTCGGTCGAGTAAAAATCAGGCGCGGGAAAGTTAGTTGGTTGGTTTCGGCGAAAGTACTTCCAAGTTCCAAACTTTGTATCCTTTCTTTGAACCAAAAACACCGCAAATTGTTTTTTCTCAACACGTTCTGGGGGAAGCTCTGTTACCGGCTTATGCTTCAATATTTCTGCATGAAAAACTACCCGATATTGTCGAAAGTATGCTCAATAATGAATATGAAAATGATCAGGCTTACTTACACATTTTCTTCAAATACTTTTCCATTCAATTTAAAAAATTTGATGTCGCCCAACGATTTCAAAACAAAAACACAAAAATGAAAGTTATTGAATGTTTTTCCAGAAAAAAGAAACTGCGAGGTATGTATAGTGGGTGCATCAGGACTAACTTTCTGTCTCCTGTAATGGCTGCTTTTTCTATTGTAAAAAAAAGAGAACACCGTTCTTATGTTGGTATTTGGGAAATTTCAAATAAGGCACTGCCAGGATATGGAAGAAATATACCTAGGTCTCCGTTCCTTTTTTCATCAATTGAAAATCAGGAGAAAAGTCTGTTTTCGTTTCAAAAATCGGTGCATCGTATTTAGCTTTAAAAATCGAGAGATTTACGATAAATCGGTGTTTCTGGCAGCCCTGGCTGGGAGAAAAGAGCACAAAGCACATATTAAAAACATTAGCAAAACCTAAAATTGTGGTACCCGTGGTGTGATGGATAGCATGTCCACCTGTTAATCCAGAGGTTCGATTTCGAATCCCACCAGAGGCAAAAATGTTATTTCTACGGGTATCGCCTTTCGCGAGGAATTGGCAAGTCCTCCGTTAGTATTCACTGCCATGAAAAGCGCTTTCTCGATTAGCCGTTCGGAACCGGCAGAAAATTGTAGGTCCCCTCCATTCCCTCACAAGGGATGGTAGTGAGAAATGCGCTAGGCCCAGGGGCTCATCGTTCTGTTGCACCACCCTATTTATTTTTTATAACCTAAAATAAAAAAAAGGAAGAAAAAAACAAAAAAGGGGAATGTTTCACCCCTAGAGAATCTTTTTCATACTTATGTATATTTAACAACCAATAATCATTTCATGCAATTTTTGTTTCATATAATTTTCCGTTCTTTTTCATTATTGTATGATTACTCCTTCAGCTTAAATAATATTTCCTTTTTTTTATAATCCAAATTGACTTTGTATTTATATAGCTTTGCAAATAATTGTGTGTCATGACTTAATTCATATTTACATATGACACATATAACTCAGTATAGGAAAATTCTTTTTATATAAATATGTAGAAAACAAAAAAATGTAACATGTAACTCTAAGATGTATTTATAAAAGTTTCAGACTAACTATCCTAATCTGCCTCAACTCACTCAATGGATTACAGCTTTTCGGGTACTCGGCACCTCTGGTATCTCCTTGGTGTTGGAGTTGGTGTTGGTGTTGGTGTTGTTGTTGTTGTTGTTGTTGTTGTTGTTGTTGTTGTTGTTGTTGTTGTTGTTGTTGTTGTTGTTGTTGTTGTTGTTGTTGTTGTTGTTGTTGTTGTTGTTGTTGTTGGTGTTGTTGTTGTTGTTGTTGTTGTTGTTGTTTGTTGTTGGTGTTGTTGTTGGTGTTGTTGGTGTTGTTGTTGTTGTTGTTGTTGTTGTTGTTGTTGTTGTTGTTGTTGTTGTTGTTGTTGTTGTTGTTGTTGTTGTTTTTTTTTTTTTTTGCATCTCAGAGACTAAGTCGCACGAAGCTTAGAGCAAGCTCATTTGTACGTACTTATCTACGCTCTTCATCATAAATGCAAGTGTTAGAGGTTAGAAAACAGCAACACCAGCACAAAACGAACGTATATATTATATGAGAAAAATATAAAATAATATTAATAATATAAAAATAAATACAAATAGTGACATACAATATAGAACACCTAACATGAAAAACAATAATAATTAATTAAACAAATTTACTAAAAATAAAACAAAGTATAAACTACAAATATTTTGAAAAACAATAAACTAAGGAACATTGAACAAAAATCATGCATGTGGAGCACTGGTTTTAAATTTTTGTTTTAAACTAGATTTATTAATGTTGAAATCTAAAAGTAGGGAGTTAGAATTATATAATCTACTCATGCGCGATAGCGGCTCATTCATGCCGTAATTGGTTCTATGATGGGGGCAATGAATCAACTCCAAATTACGCAAGTGGTGAGATCCTCCGCGGTAGTTAAAACCTATGGACGAGAGCAAGTAAGGAGCATCTATAAAGCCAGTCAAAAGCTGATGGAAAAATACTAGGTCGTTGTTGATACGTCTTTGACTAAGGGTTTGCAATTGCAAAAGTTTGATTCGATGTTCATAAGGAGGTAGATTGAATGGATCTTCCCAAGGAAGACCCTTCAAAGCAAAACGTATAAATTTATGTTGCACAGCCTCGATACGATGTTTATGAATTTCATATAGGGGAGACCAAACTTGTGAGGCGTACTCGAGATGAGGACGAACATAACAGTTATACAAAGATAATGTTACATAAGGATCATCAAATTCTTTTGACCACCTTTTTATGAAACCTAGCATAGAATTTGCTTTCCTTACTATTGAGCTTATATGCTCATTAAATTCAAGGTTAATATTGAAGTAAACACCTAGGTCACGAAAACTTGAGACACTACATAATGAATGACCAGACATTAAGTATATAGCATTGCTAGGTTCACGTTTTTTCGAGAATGTCATTGTTTGGCACTTCGAAGGGTTAAGACTAAGACCATTCTTTTCACACCATGTTCCAAAGCTATCGATATCTTTTTGAAGAAGTACGCGATCAGTAGTATTTTGAATGGATTTAAAAATTTTCAACCATCTGCGAAAATCAGAATTTCACTATACGAAATGCATGAAACAACGTCATTGATTGCGATAATGAAAAGCAAAGGCCCAAGGTGACTGCCTTGGGGTACACCCGACAGAGCATTGAAGGGACTGGAAAAGCTGTTGCGAAATTTTACTTGGTACGTTCTATTTTCGAGATAAGAGCAAATCCATGCAATAAATATTTTTGGAAATCCAAAAGCTTTGAGCTTATATAATATTACATCATGAGAAAGTTGATCGAATGCTTTGGAAAAATCAGTGTAAATACAGTCGAGCTCATACCCATTTTCAAGGGCATTAGAACATATGTGAAGAAAAGAAAGAAGGTTTGTTACCGTTGATCTTTTCTGCATAAAGCCATGCTGCTGTCTGCAAATAATATTTTTTGTAAAAAATGAGAGGCTGTCACAAACAACCTGTTCAAAGAGTTTGGGGATGCAAGATAGCTTGGATATAGGCCTGTAGTTTTTTATTTCTATCTTATCACCCTTTTTAAAAACCGGAGTGATAAAGGACTTTTTCCAAAGACTAGGAAAAACACCTGTTTTGATTGAAAGCTGAAAGAGATATTGAAGTGGGAACATTATTACGGAACGGCATTTCTTTAACAGAACTGGGGGGATTCCATCCGGACCGGACGAAAAGTCATCTTGCAGAAGTGATAAATATTTTAAAATGTTGTCACTATGAACAGGGATATTATTAAAATTAACTTGAGAGCAGTTACGTAAATACGTAAAGTAGTTTTTTCATCTATTACTATGGGGGTATCGCAGAAAGAGCTTCGAAAATGATTAGCGAAGGCATTACAAGTATCGTTAGTATTCACTAGCGGAGTATCACCAGAAATAAAGATCGCTGGGTAGCCATCAGATTTTTTCTTTGAATTAACAAATCGCCAAAAACTTTTTGGGTCATCCCTTAAAGAGAAAGACATCTGTCTTAGGTAGTTGGAGTAAAGAGTTTTGGAGAGCGTGTTAAAGTTTTCAAAAAAACTAATATAAACACTATAGTCATTTGTAGAATGAGTTTTAATGTAGGCTTTCCAGGCCTTATTTCTCTTATTACGCAGAATCTTTAGTTCTTTGGTATACCAAGGCTGATTAAAGCAGGAATTCTTAAGGATTTTTCGGGGAATAATTTTGTTCATACAATCTTCCAAGATCAAGTAAAAACATTTGACTGCATCGTCGATATTGTCAGAAGCTGATACATTATCTATACCGGCTCTGGTGAGTTCTTCGGAAAGCAAATCGAAATTCGCTCTCCGAAAGTCAAAAGTGTATGAACAGTCAAATGAGTTACTATGAACATATAAATCAGAATTTAAATCCAGAAAAATATCTAAAGGTGGGTGAAGATCATCTAAGTTAGTAATGCCATACTTAGATTTAAGAACAACAGTACTAACTGCGTCAGATGAAAAAACTAAATCGAGCATGCGATTCATAAAGTTTCTAATACAGCTTATTTGCTGTAAGTCTGAGGAAATGATATTGTCAAGTAAACGAAGCTCTTGCTGAGACGAAGTCAGTGATGCTACTTGAAAGGATCCGTCTTTAGAAGGGACCCAATTCACTTCTGGCAAATTAAAATCGCCCAATAATAAAATATAGCTTTTAAGACAAGACAATTCCATTACATAATCTAAAACTAAAGAGAGCTCAGTATAAGCTGAGGCAGGACTCTTTGGAGGAATATAGACGTTTACGACATATATACTATTTAACTGTACGGATACTTTGACACATAAGACATCAATTGTAAATGGAAAAGGAAAAGTGATTTGAGAAGACATGTAAGTATTTCTTACAGAAATTAATGCACCACCTCCCACATCTTCAGGCTTATCGTAGTGACGGTCTTTACGATATACTGAGAACTCGTTGCTAAAAAGCTCAGTGTCCAAATGACTTGGATTGAGCCAGGTTTCAGTTAAGGCAAATATTTCATGCGAGAAGACATGAGAGTTAAGATAAAGATTCGTAATTTTTGTACGAAGCCCTCTAACATTTTGGTAAAAGAGGGTAATTCTATTTAGTTTTTTGGCTCGGGTGTCCGTTCAGTTCTTACTGGTTTTTTCCTGCGTAATGTAAACTCTTTAATGAGTGTACCATCAGGCCAAGAATTACTATTCAAAATAGAATTAGAGAGGGAAGGAGGAACAACTAACTTGAATGAAGACACAAAGCTATTGTTTTTACTAATTTTGTTACATTTGATTGACGTAATAGAAGGGATACTCTTTTTGTCAACCAGATGCCGTAAAACATCTTCCGTGGTGATTTCTGGTTTAAGTCGTGAAATAAAAAGAGATATAGGTTTGGGAACAGCTTCCATAAGGACATTTATTCCCAGAGAATTTGGATCAATTACAGGCTGCGTATCCATAGAGTCCGAGTTTTCGAACGTTGACGCAGTGGACTGAATTTCATCTTGGGTAACTGTAGGATTTTTAGCTACTGACGCAGTGGACTCAAGACTTTGACCTTTGCTCGCATTGCTCCTCAATGTTTTACGCTTAGGAGGAGGACTAGAGTTTTGATTAATAACTAAGCCATCACGATTTCTTTTTGAGCTTTTGGATGAAGCTAAGGCCGAGCTGGTAGCAGAAGTCATTTGTTGTTGAAGGTCTGCTAATGTTTGGGTCTTGTCAATGATGATAGTCTCCAAATCATCAGTAGAAGTTGAAGTATCCACAGAACTATGTGGAGAAGAAAACGAATTAAGATTGGAAACACTATCCTTGAAAATCTTAAGGAGTTCCTCAAATCCTTTCGATAGTTTTAAAATGTCCAATTTAAAAGCGGACATTTTAATTGCCAGTAGGTAAATTGATATTTTTTTACAATCGGAACAATACCAACATGCAATCTTAGACGCACTTATTTTGTCTAAAAATGCATTGTTTGATCCGATACATTTAGAATGGAATACTTTTCCGCAAGACCCATAACATTCAAAAAGAGGGGCACTATTGGAGCTTTCCATGCATTTATCCGCAGCACAGGCCATGATAAAATTAAATGATAATAATAATAAATCAAATTGCAAATGCAATGAAGATAGATAGAAAAAAAGAAAATTAAATAAAATAATACGAAAAATAAAATAAAAATAAAAATTTATATGTGACTCCACTGGGATATGAACCTGTGACGCGGAGGTTAAAATATGATAAAAGGCTGACCTGCTAGACGATTGCACCACCAAGCAGATAATTTGAAGCAAGTTTTTACTTTAAATATACAAAAAAAACACAAAAATATAACTAATTTAGAAAAAGATGATTATTGAATTTACCAATAGGCCAG